>CM043878.1:5072500-5075000 GCA_023846275.1 Vanilla planifolia | reverse complement strand
GAGATTAAGGTAATAGGTCATAAAGATTTGGGAATAGGGATTAATGATTAGAGATTAAGGATTAAAGATTTTAGATTAGGAATTAGATATCAAGAAAGAAGAAGAAGAATAGAAGAAGAAGAAGAAGAAGAAGAAGAAGATGACGATGAAGTAGAAATAGAAGAAGAAGAAGAAGAAGAAGTACATGAAGAAGAAGAAGAAGGAGGAGGATAAGAAGAAGAAGAAGTAAAACAAGTAGAAGAGGGAGGAGAAGATGAAGAAGAAGAAGAAGAGGAAGAAGTTGAAGAAGAAGATTAAGAAGGAGAAGAAGAGAAGAAGAAGAAGAAGAAGAAGAAGAAATGGAAGAAGAAGAGGAAGTTGAAGAAGAAGAAGAAGGAGAAGAAGGAGAAGAAGAAGAAGAAGAAGATCAAGAAGAAGAAGAAGAAGAAGAAGAAGAAGAAGAAGAAAAAGAAGAAAAAGTGAAAGAAAAAATGAAGAAAAAGAAGAAGGAGAAGAAGAAGAAGAAGAAGAAGAAGAACAAGAAAAAAAGTGAAAGAAGAAGAAGAGGAAGATAAAGTAGAAGAAGAAGAGGAAAAAAAAAGTAGAAGAAGAAGAGGACAAAGAAGTAGGAAAAGAAGAAGAATAGGAAGAAGAAGAAGAAGAGCAATAAGAAGAAGAAGAAGATGACGAGGAAGAAGAGGAAGACAAGGAGGAAGAAGAAGAAGAAGAAGAAGTAGACAAAGAAAAAGAAGAGGAGCAAGAAGAAGTGAAAGATGTGGAAGAAGATAAAGAAGAAGAGGAAGAACAAGTAGAAGAAGAAGAAGAAGAAGAAGAAGAAGATGATGAAGGAGAAGAAGAAGCGGAGTAAGAAGAGGAGTGAAAAGAAGAAGACAAAGACGAAGAAGAAGAAGAGGAAAAAGGAAGAGAAGAAGAAAAAGAGGAGGAATAAGAAGATAAGGAGAAAGAATAAGAGGAAGAAGAAGAAGTAGAAGAAGAAGAATAGATGGATGAGGAGTAGAGGATGAAGAAGATGAAGAAGATGAAGGGGAAGAAGAAGAAGAAAAAGAGAAAAAAGAAGAAGAGGAAGAAGAGGAATAAGAAGAGGAAGAAGACAAAGAAGTGGAATAAGAAGAAGAAGAAAAAGTGAAAGAAGAAGAAGATGAGGAAGTGGAGAAAGAAGAAGATGGAGAAGAAGAAGATGGAGAAGAAGAAGAAGTAGAAGCAGAAGAAGAGGTGGAAGAAGAATAATTAGTAGAAGAAGAAATAGAAGAAGGAGATGAGGAAGAAGAAGAAGAGAAAGAAAGAGAGGAAGAAGAAGATTTTTTGACGTAGTATAGAATTTGTGATATTTCTTTTCGAAAATCAAAATCTAAAAAAAAAAGAAAATGAACACTATTATCCATTTTGATTAGAATGAGCTCTTTTTATTCTGAGTTATAGTTAGAAGAAGTTCTTTCTTTCTTGTCCTTAGCCTGGCGTAGCGCACGATAAGCTCATCCCGGAAGACAAGACGACTTGCTCGGTTCGCTTGGATGGACTTATCCCTTTGGCATACTAATGTTGTAAATTACCGTTATGGGGAACGAAGACCGGAGGGGATTCTTTGATACTAAAGCGAATTTGCCAGAAAATACATTCAACCAACTCCAATACTTTTACCAATTAATATCCTAGAAGATTTCACAAAACCTTTATCTCTTAGTTTTCGACTTTTCGGAAATATATTGGCTGGAAGGGCCGTCGCTCAACGGATAAAAGTTACTCTAGGGATAACAGGCTGATCAAGATCGATGAGATTTATATTCCAATAAAAACGTATTGATTTGAACTCATAGTTAACCAATAGCATGTTGAAATCAAGAAACCACATCCGTATTGCTTCCATACGTATATGCTTAACTAAAAATTTTGCTTCTAGAGGATAAATAGGAAGAAGAGGAAGAAGAAGAAGAAGAAGAAGATGAAGAAGTAGAAGAAAAAGAAGATGTAAAAATAAAAGGAGACAATGAAGATGTAGAAGAAGAAGTAGTAGAAGAAGAGAATGAAGAAAAAGAAGAGGAAGAAGAAGATGGATTATGGATTAGGGATTAGGGACATATAGATCTGGGATTAAGGATAAAGGATTAGAAATTAGAGATAAGGAATTGGGGATTAGGTTTACTCATTACAGATTAGGAATTAAGGATTATGAATTAAGGATTAGTGATTAGCCTTAAGGTTTAAGCATTAGTGATTAGGGATTAAGGAATATCTATTAATGAATATGACTTATGGATTAAGGATTAGGAATTAAGGATTAGGGATTAAAGGATTAGATTATAGGGATTAAGGATTAGAGATTTTGGATTACAGATCAAGGGATTATGATTTTAAGGATTAGGAATTAGGGATTCGAGATTAAGGATTATGAATTTGGGATTAGAAATTAGGGATTTAAGATAATGATTTAAAGATAAAGATTAGGGATTAGGGATTAAACATTAAGGGTTTAGATATTAAAGAATAGGGATTATGGATTAAG
>CM043878.1:1647500-2205000 GCA_023846275.1 Vanilla planifolia | reverse complement strand
GACTTCTTCTTCATCAACTTTTTCTTCTTCTTCTTATTCATTTTTTTCTTCTTCGACATCTTCTACTTCCTCTACTTCTTCTTCCTCTCCTTCTTCTTCTTCCTCTCCTTCTACTTTTTCTTCATCTTCTTCTACTTCTTCTTCTTCTTCTTCTTCTCCTTCTTTTTCTTCCTCTCCTTCTTGTTCTCCTTTTTCTTTTTGTCCCAATCTTCTTCTTCTTTCCTTTCTTCTTCTTCTTCTCCTCCACTTCCTTTTACTCCTACTTCTCCTTCTTCTTCTTCTTTTACTTCTTCTACTTCTCCCTTTTCTTCTTCTTCTCCTTCCACTTCATCTTTTCGATCCACTTCATCTTCTTTTTAATCTTCGTTTTCTCCTTCCTTTTCTACTTCTTTTTCTTCTTCCTTTTATCCTTCTTCTTCCTATTCTTCTCCTTCTTCCTCTTAACCTACTTCATCCTCTTCTCCTTCTTCTTACTCTCCTCCTTCTTCTTACTCTCCTCCTTCTTTAACTTCTCTTTCTTCTTCTTCTTATACAACTACTCCATCTTCTTCTCCTTCTCCATCTCCTTGTTCTTCTTCTTTTCCTTCTCCTTCTTCTTTCTTTTCTTCTTTACCTTATTCTTCTTAATTTTCTCATTCTTCTTCTCCATTTTCTTCTTCTTCTTCTTTTTCTTCTAATTCTTATTCTTCCTCTTCTTCTTCTTCTTCATACATGTCTTCTTCTTCTAGTACTACTACTTATTCCTCTTCTTATTATTCTTCTTCTTCTTCTTTTTCTTGCGATACTTCTTTTATCTCTTCTTCTTTTTCTTCCTCCCCTTCTTCATCTTCCACTTCTTTCTTTTATTTTTCTTCTTCCTCCTCTTCTTCTTCTTCTTTGTCTTTCACCTCTACTTCTTATTATTCTTCTTCTTCTTCCACTTTTTCATCTTCTTCTTCCACTTCTTTTTCTTCTTTTTTTCCTCTTCATCTTCTTCTTCTTCTTCCTCTTCTTCTTCTTCTTCTTCTTTTACTTCTTTCTGTTCCTCTTCTTCTTTTCTTATTCTTCTCCTTCTTCTTCTTCTTCCTTTTCTTCTCCTTCTTCTTTTTCTTCTTCTTCTCTTACTTCTTCTCCTTCTTCTTCTTCTTCTACATCTTCTACTTATTCCTATTATTGTCATTTTTAGTATTCTTCTTCTTCTTCTTCTTCTGCTACTTCATGTTATTCTTATTCTTGTCCTTCTTCTTCTTTTTCTTCTTCTTCTTCTTCTTCTTCTTCTTCTTCTTCTTCTTCTACTTAATCATATTGTTCTTCTTTCGCCTTCTTCTTCATGTTCTTCATCTTCTTCCTCTTTATCTTATTCTTTTTCTTCCTCTTCGTCATCCTCTTCTTCTTTCTCTACTACTTTTTCTTCTTCTTCTTCTTCTTCTTCTTCTTCTTCTTCTTCTTCTACTACTACTACTACTACTTCCACTTATTCTTATTCTTATTCTTATTCTTCATCTGCTTTTTCTTCTTCTTCCTCCTCTCTTACTTCTTTCTCTCCTTCTTTCTCTTCCTCTCATTCTTCTTCTTATTAATATTTTTGTTCTCTTTTTTCTCCTTCTTCTTCTACTCCGTCTCCTCCTTCTGCTTCTTCACCTTCTTCTACTACTTCTTCTTCTTCTTCTCCTTCTTCTTCTTTTCCTATCTCTTCTTCTTCACCTTCCTCTGTCTTCTTTTTTTATCTTTTTCACCCACCACTTCTTCTTTTTCTTCTTCCTCTTATCCTTCTTTTTCCTCTTCTCCATCGTCTTTAACTTTTGCATCTTCTTCTTTTTCTTCTTCTTCTTTATCTACTTCTTCTTCTACTTGTTTTTCTTCAACAACTCTTAATTCTTCTCCTTCTTCGCCTTTTTCTTCTTGTTCTTCACCTTCTTCTTATTCTACTCTTCCTTCTTCTTCTTCATTTGCTTCTATTTATTATTCTTCTTCTTATTCCTCTTCTTCTACTACTATTTTTTCTTCTTCTTCTTCTTCTACTACTTCTTCTTCTTATACTACTACATCTTCTTTTTCTTCTTCTTCTTCTTCCTCCTTTTCATCTTTTTCTTTTTCTTCCTCTTCTTCAACTTCTTCTTCTTCCTCTTCTTCTTCATCATCTTCTTCCTCTTCTTCTTCTTCTTCTTCCTCTTCTTCTCCGTCTCTTTCTTCTTCCACTTCTTCTCCTCCATCTTTTTCTTCTTCCACTTCTTCTCCTTCTTCCTTTTCTTCTACTTTTTCTCCTTATTATTCCTCATCATTTTCTTCTTCTTCTTCTTCTCGTCCTCCTCCTCCTCCTCCTCCTCCTTCTCCTTCTTCTTTTTCTACTTCTTCATCACCTTCTTTTTTTTTATTTTTTCTTCTTTTTTTCTTCTTCTACTACTTCTTCTTCTGCTACTTCTTCATCTTCTTCTATTCTTCTCCTTCTTCTTCTTCTTCTTTTTCTTCTTCTTCTTCTTCTTCTTCTTCTTGTTATTCATATTCTTCTTATTATTATTCTTCATCTTAGTCTTCTTCTTATTTTTCTTTTTTTCCTTTTTTCGTTGCCTTCTTCTTCTTCTTTCTTCTTCTTCTTTATCTTCTTCTTCTTCTTCTTCTTCTTCTTCTCCATCTTCTTCATCATCTTCTTCTTTCCTTCTTTTCTTCTTTTTCTTCTTCTTCTTCCTCTTCTTATTCTTCTTTTTCTTTTTCTTCTTCTTTTTTTTGACTTATTCTTCTTCTCTTTATTCTAATTTTTCTTATTCTTATGGTTCTTACTCTTCTTTTTGTTCTTCTTCCACTTCTACTTCTTCTTCTTCATCATCTTCTACATCTACTTATTCTTCTTCTTCGTCTTCTTCTTCTTCTTCTTCTTCTCCTTTTATTCTTCCTCCCCTACATAATCTCCTTCTCCTTCTTCTTTTAATCCTTCTTCTCCTTCTCCTCTTGCATCTTCTTCTCCTCTTTATTATTCATCTTCCTCGTCATCTTTTTTTTTCTTATTCTTATGCTTCTTCTTCTTCTTCTATTTCCTTTTTCTTTACTTTTTCTCCTTCCTCTGTCTTCTTTTTCCTCTTCTTTTCTCCATCCCCTTCTACTTCTTTTTCTTCTTTCTCTTATCCTTCTTTTTCCTCTTCTCCTTCTTTTTTCTCTTATTCTTCATATTTCTCTTCTCCTTCTTCTTCCATTTCTTTTTTTCTTCCGTCTCTTCTTCTTTTTAATCTTCTTCTTCTTGTTTTTATTTGTCTTCTTCCTCTTATTCTCTTTCTTGTTCTTCTCCTTCTCCTTCTCCTTCTCCTTATTCTTATCTTTCTTCTCCTTCTTCTTCTTCTTCTCCTCCTCCACCTTCTTATTCTTTTCTTCTTCTTCTTCTTCTTCTTCTTCTCCTACTTCTTCTTCTCCTTCTTCTTTTTCTTCTTCTTCCTTTCCTTCTTTTTCTGCCTCTTCTTCGTCTTCCTTCTTTTATTCCTCTTCGACTTCTTCTTCTTCTCCTTCTTCTTTCTCCTCTTCTTCAACTTCTTCCTCTTCCTCCTTGTGATCTTCTTCTTCTTCCTCCTCTTCTTTCTCTTCCTATTCTTCTTCTTATTCTTTCTCTTCTTCTTTTTCTTCTTTTTCTTGTTCTACTTCCACTTCTTCTTCTTCTCCCTTTTCTTCTTCTACTTCTTCTTTCTCTTCTTCTTTTTCATCTTCTTCTTTCTACTCTACTTCTTTTTGTTATTTCTCTTCTTCTTCTTCTTTTTCTTCTTCATCTTCTTCTTCTGCTTCTTCATCTACTTCCTCTCTCTCTTCTTATTACTTATTTTCTTCCTTTTCTTCCTCTTCTTCTTCTTGCTTCTTTTCTTTTTCTTCTTCTTCTTCTTATTCTTATTCTTCTACTTCTTCCTCTCCTTTATCTTCTTCTACAATTTCTTCTTCTTCTTCTTCTTCTTCTTCTTCTTCCTCTACTTCTTTTTCTTCTTCTTCTTCTTCCTCCTCCTCCTTCTCTTCTTTAATAGTTTCTTCTTCTACTTTGTCTTCTTTTTCGTCTTATTTTTCTTCTTCTTCTTCTTATGTTGTTTCTTCTTCTTCTTCTTCTTCTCCTTCATCTTATTTTGCTTCTACTTCTTCTTCTTCTTCTTCTTCTTTTATTTCATCTTCTTTTTCTTCTTTTTCTTTTCCCTTCTTCTTCTGCCTCTTTTTCTTCTCTTTCTTCTTCTTCTTCTTCTTCTTCTATTACTTCTTCTACTTTTTCTTCTTTTGTTTCTTCTTCTTTATCTTGTTTTGCTTCTTCTTCTTCTTCTTCTACTTCTTTCATTTCTTCTTCTTATTCTTCTACTTCTTTTTCTTTTTTTTCTTCTCCTTCTTCTTCTTCTTCTTCTTCTATTACTTCTTCTACTTTTTCTTCTTCTGTTTCTTCTTCTTTATCTTGTTTTGCTTCTTCTTCTTTTTCTTCTTCTGCTTCTTTCATTTCTTCTTCTTATTCTTCTACTTCTTTTTCTTCTTTTTCTTCTCCTTCTTCTTCTATTGCCCCTCGTCATCCTTCTCCTCCTCTACCAACTCCTCTTCTTCTTCTTTCATTTTAGTCTTCTTGTTCTTCTCCTTCATCTCCTCTTCCTTCTTCTTCTTCTTCTTCTTCTTCCCCTTCTTCTTCTTTTTCTTTTTCTTCTTCTCAACCTCCTTTTTCTTTCTCTTCATCTTCTTCTTTTTTCTCTTCTTCTTCATCTTCCTTTTCTTCTTCTTCTTCTTCTTCTTCTTCTTCTTCTTCTTCTTCTTCTTCCTCTTCCTTTTCTTCTCTTTCTCTTCTTTTTTTTCTTTTTCTTCCTCTTTTTCTTCTTCTTCTTCTTTTTCTTTTACTTCTTCATCATTATCTTCTTCTTCTTCTTCTTCTTCTTCTTTTCCTCCTCATCTTCTTTCTTCTTCTATTTCTCCTTCTTCTCCTTCTTCTTCTTCTCCTTCTTTTTTTTCTTCTTTTTCTTTTTCTTCTACTTCATCTTCATCTTATTCTTCTTCTCCTTCTTCTTCTTCTCCTTCCTCTTATTTTTCTTCTTCTTCTCTCTTTTGTTCTTTTTCTTCTTCTTCTCTTTCTCCTTTTTCTTCTTCATCTTCTTCTCCTTCTCCTTCTCCCTCTCCTTCTCCTTGTCTTCCTTTTTCTTTTTCTTTATCTTCCTCTCCTTCTTCTTATTCTTCTTCTTTATCTTGTTCTTTTTCTTCTTCTTCTTCTCCTCCTCCTCCTCCTCGTCCTCTTCCTCTTCCTCCTCCTCTCCCTCCTCCTCCTACTACTCCCCCTTCTTCTTCTCCTTTTTCTTTTTCTTCTTCTACTTCTCCTCCTTCTCTTCCTCCTCCTCCTCCTCCTTCTTCCTCTTCTTCTTTATTTTCATCTTCTCCTTCTCCTTCTTCATCTTCAATTTCTTCTTCTCCTTCATCTCCTTCTTCTTCTTTTCTTATTCTTCTTCTTCATTCATTTTTTCTTTTATAACCTTTAGAAATTATATTCTTTTTTACTTTAAAAAGTTGTTACCTTGTAGAATATTTTTTTGAACCTTGGTATTTCTTTTGATGAATTCTTTATAAATTGGTTTAAAAAAAGATAATCATTTTAAGAGAAAACCAACAAGAACTTCCACTTCTTTGTAAATTATTATAAAAGTAAAATCTTTACTTTTTATACTTTTTGTTTATGATCTCTATAATGAGACTGTATCCCAAATTTTTCATCTTTAGATTTTTATTTTAAATAACTTGTTAAAAACGTACATTATAATAATAGTAATTATTTAGTTAAAAAATACTATTATAAAAAATAAAGTACAACCTAATTCTTCTTGACTTATACTTCTATAAACTTAAATGCTAAATTTTGAGCCAGGGCAACACTCGTGAACCCATTCATTGTAGTAGTATAAACATCACTCATGAATTCGTTAATCAATTTGTGACATCTTAGATGATCAAATCCTAAACAAATGAGGGGGCAACCAACTCTAATGTCAAGGATAATTCTATGGCACAAAGAAACTATTATAAGTACAAAAAACAAAATCAATACACCAGGTGGGACTAAAATATAGAGATATATTCATGCAATCAATTTTGAATTGTTGGAGAGACTTGAGCTATCCAATCATGTAATTTTGAGAACAAATAGTTATCACTCATTTAGTTCTTTTAAAGCACTAATTTGATCAATCATCTGATCGTGCCATTTCATTATCGAATGACCCACATGTAACCTAATATTCAAATAAGCATAATGAAGGTTCAGTAAAAGGGGGGTGAATTGCTAGAAATAAAATTTTAGTTTATTACAAAATATTTTAATAAAATATTTAAGATAAATTTTAATAAGGTTTAATAAATATATAAAAGAGATTTTTCACAAATTTTAATTTTATTGTAAAACATATTAAGTTTTATAAAAGTTGTGTAATTAAAAAATAACCAATAATTAAAAATATACACAATAAATTTTTAGGTGGTTTATCTTATAAAACAAGCCCACAATCATCCTCGATAAAAACCAGCAAATACAAACACAATATAAGGCTTTCACCAAAAGATGAGTAGGCTAAACCATCACAATAAAGAGACAAATGAGACAGGCTACTACGACCTTACAACGAAATAAATGGGATAGAATATTACGACTTTACAATGAAATAAAATGGTAATAGAAAAAAAAATATTTGACAACAAACTCTAAATCAATATAGACAAAATTCTATTCTTGATGAAATCATTAAAGAAATATAAGTATCTTAATTAAATAAATTAAGGATTAAGAAAATTAATAACTTAACTGATTTGAGAAGGAAAACGATTTAAGGAGTTCGACTAGTGAATGGCGCAGCAGAGTATGGAAGCGATCATTGGAACAGGCTACTAACAGCTTGAATATTTTTACTTGAAACTTTTCTTTGGATCACATACAAATTTTGCTTTTTATTTTTGTACAAAAATTTTCTATTTATAGGTAATTTGTAACGACTAAAAGCACTTACCAAACACCCAATTTAGCAGTTACAATTTCACAGCTTTTGTAAATTTTAATTTGTAATGGCTTGAATATTTTTGAATCCACGCCTTTAGAAATATGAAACTGATCTGGGCCGTTAGATCAGAATCGTGATCTGATGATAGGATTTAACTTTTCGAACAGATGAAATGTGGACCATATGATCATGAAATTACGAGATCAGATGGCTGATAAAATTATTGCATTTGAAAAATGTGATGCAATAGTGATCGTTTGATAGTGAAATGAACGATCAGACAATTCACATTACTCTCGCAATTCGAGAGTTCACTATGTAAAGAAGGTTTGCATTTTTAATCCCATATTACATATTTTCTTTACTATTTTTCTCCTTATAAGTATTTCTATGACTGTAATACATAGTTGAAAAACTAGGTTGGTTGCCCTTTGCTTGGTTCAAGAATTAATCACCTGAGCAACATATACCTTATTTGATTTAACGAAGCATGATTGGTGACCCGATCCAAAATGCAATGTTTAGGATTATGAAAACCATTTAGTGTATCGAACTATGTTCATAACTAATTATGATTGAATCATACCAGTTCACTGTAGCGACCCAGTTGGTTAATGTAGTAATTGTTTGTACGAATGGGTTATTTTTTTGTTATTAAATTTTTTATTAATTAATTAATATTATTAACTCGTTTTTATAATAAATTAATTAAAATTTTCAAAAATATTATTCAAATAAAATGATGATCAAGATAATCAAAGAGGATAGATCAAAAATATTAGAAACTTAAATATTATTCTAAGATTAATTTGAATTTAATTTATGGGCCTCATAATAAATATTATAATCAAGATTAACATTCTAATCAAAATAAAATTGAAAACCCTCAAAATTAAATTTGTAATATATCTCTTGGAGGTTTGCCACTCCAACTAAGATGATCTTCATAGGATTTAACATTTGCATGCCTTCTTTTTTTAGTTCTCTTATGAATACGAGTATCGACTACTTAAAATCTGTAAATTTATTTAAACAAATTCATTAGAAATATTTAAGATTTGTTATCATTAAAAAAGCACCACAACTAGGAGTCAATAATACAACACATAAATCATAATCTAACCATCAAATCATAATATAGAATTAATGATTTCAAGATCAAATCCTTCCCCCTAAACATCACCAATTTAAATCGAGTTGTTTAATAGTGCAACGTTTGCAATCAAACGATCAAGATTCTTTTTGAACATGTAACTCTTTATATAATGGCTATTTGTTAATCATTATTTTTTAGCCATTCAAACTTTTATTTAAATAATATCTAAGTTTTTAATTAAAACCCTATGTTGAACTCCATTTTAACTAAAATAAGGAATGACGACTATTTTGGTCTATTTGGTAACTGCTTTTAGCCACTGGAAATTTTTTATAAATAGGAGATATTTTAAACATAATTAATTGATGAAAGTTTGATAACATCTAAAGAAACTTTCAAGCCATAACATTCAAGTCATTAGTAGTTAATGTTTCTCACCATTTCATTCATTTCATCCTTCATCATTAAGCTCCAAATTCTACTACTTTCCTCAACTCAATAAAGATATTTACTTAGGAGATCAAATCCAAACTTATTGAATCCAAAATTATCAAAAAAAACAAATAGCCATTATATAAAGAGTTACATGTTCAAAAAGAATCTTGATCGTTTGATTGCAAACGTTGCACTATTAAACAACTCGATTTAAATTGGTGATGTTTAGAGGGAAGGATTTGATCTTGAAATCATTAATTCTATATTATGATTTGATGGTTAGATTATGATTTATGTGTTGTATTATTGACTCCTAGTTGTGGTGCTTTTTTAATGATAACAAATCTTAAATATTTCTAATGAATTTGTTTAAATAAATTTACAGATTTTAAGTAGTCGATACTCGTATTCATAAGAGAACTAAAAAAAGAAGGCATGCAAATGTTAAATCCTATGAAGATCATCTTAGTTGGAGTGGCAAACCTCCAAGAGATATATTACAAATTTAATTTTGAGGGTTTTCAATTTTATTTTGATTAGAATGTTAATCTTGATTATATAATGGCTATTTGTTAATCATTATTTTTTAGCCATTCAAACTTTTATTTAAATAATATCTAAGTTTTTAATTAAAACCCTATGTTGAACTCCATTTTAACTAAAATAAGGAGTGACGACTATTTTGGTCTATTTGGTAACTGCTTTTAGCCACTGGAAAATTTTTATAAATAAGAGATATTTTAAACATAAGTAATTGATGAAAGTTTGATAACATCTAAAGAAACTTTCAAGCCATAACATTCAAGTCATTAGTAGTTAATGTTTCTCACCATTTCATTCATTTCATCCTTCATCATTAAGCTCCAAATTCTACTACTTTCTTCAACTCAATAAAGATATTTACTTAGGAGATCAAATCCAAACTTATTGAATCCAAAATTATCAAAAAAAACATCAATTAAGGAGACAAAATAATGAAAATTATTGACATAATAAGAAGCAAAAAGACTTACATGTTGAGCTACATGCAGTCACTCTTTGCAGGTCAGCCAAAGTGCACATTATAGTATGCCAACCATGTGCCACTCATGCAAGCACAAGCGCTCCCATAAAAGGTGTGCCTACCATAATGTTGTGGTCAACGTTTGTGTGGATGGCTTATCTCCATGCATGAACAGTGGTGCTCTGTCATGATAGTATGCATATGAGATTGTATGATTTGTGGAATTTATAAAATTTGTAGAATTTAGAAAAATTTTATATTTGTGATTAAAACCACATATTTTTTTATTTTATAATAAAATATTAAGTCTAAATCTCTATTTGAAAGATAAGAATGATGTATGAAAAATTCAAAACTCTAAAAATTAGAATTTTATGAATTCAAAACACATTTAAGAAAAACTTCCAAAGAAACTCAATCTTCTTGTGACAAAAAAACTTTCCACCTTCTCCTTTTATCTCTTGTCATTATCACACTTTTATTTTCGTTATTGCTATTCTAAAAAGATGGTCTACTAATGAGAGTTTGAGAGAATATTTCATAAAAAAATCACTCACTTCTTATTTTCTAATTAATTCAATTAAAACTCTTATGTCTTTTTTAGCATATCATCAAGCATAAGAAATTAGTTTGTATTAAGTATAGATTTATGCTGATGTATTTTTTTCTTTTTATTAATTTTATTTTATTGTAATATCATTGTAGCTTATCTTTTTTATTTTATTATTATGAGGGTTTAGTTTACATATCTTCTTTTAAAAGGCTTATGTTGATTGTTTTGTTTCTACCTAGAGTTTAACAAGGGTAGATTTAAACTTAATTTTAAGTCAAATCATCTGAAAATTATTTTTGTTCTTTTTGATTTTTTTACTTGTTTTATTTTATACTTTTTATAAAAAATTTATTATTAAAAATAAATTAATGTATTTTAAAATAAAATTAAAATTTACACAAAATAACTTTAAAGACTTGAGCTCATTAAAAATTATTTTAATATATTTTTTTAAAATATTTATTTAAAAACCAAATTTTTATTTCTAATAATTTATCTAGTTCTTATCGAGCCTCACTTCAATAAGAAACCTTAAGGGAAAAGAATTTGATCACGACATTTTCATCTCAAATTTAGATAGATAAACCTAGTAACTATAATGTAAATATATTAGTATAATTTATTTATATTTTTAATGGCTTTATTTGGAATTATTTTGTTTGTTTCTTTATATTGTGACAGAAAATTCAATTAGTATCTTATTCACATGTTGTACAATAGTTTTATGTGAATTTTTGGATAATAACATGTGAAATACTTATGCACTATATAAGCTATGGCTAAGAAAATAATATAGTACATTGATGTTTAGCATTGATCTTTATCAATAAAGGAAAGAAAATCTAATAATTGATAATCTTTTTCTAAGACATTATCATAATTACTTTTGCAAAAAAATGCTCTTATAATGATCATGATCGCTTATGATAAGGCAAAGATTGCTCATACATATAATGTAAGGTGAGGATTACTTATATATATGCATGTGTGTGAATGTGTGTGTGTGTTTGTGTATAATATAAAGGCAAGATTACTTATATATAATCAAAATGAGGATTACCCACATGTAGATGATGTGGATTTATTATATCTACTATATAAGATTATTTAATATTGATTATTGGTTCTAGAAGAGAATAGTCTATAAAAAAATTTGGGCTACAAAAATACATAATATTAAGAATGAAATAAATGAAAATTAAGAAACTTACTTTTATATGAATTATTTTCATTATTGTTATTGATTTTTTTAATCACTCATAATTTAATCTTTCACTCCATGGTTATAACTTATGGTTCCTATCATTTAAATATTATTTTATTTAAATATATTATTTTTATATTTTATTATCTTATTTATTTATTTGTTAAATATTTTAAAATTTTGCTAATATTTATATCATAAACAATACATTCATTAGACCAAGAGATAGAGATTCTAATATCATTAATGAAGATGTTACTTATTAGCTAATAAGGTGGGTAGAGTTTATACATAGCTGGTTTTGCGATTTTTTGTCAATGGTAGTATTATTTGTATCAATACTTCAAATCAATTGGTTGTATTTTTATATTCTTATTATTATTTTAAGATTTTTTGTATGATGAGAATATGGTATTTGAATATATTCAGATTTTGTCTCACCGAAGGTCCTTACATAGGATTTCAATATCCTTACATATCTATCTATTAACATTTAATCTCTTATTTATGTTCATTAATATGAATTAGTTAGGTAGGGTCATCACAAAAAATGCATTGAGCATAAGAGGAAAGAGGGATCATATGGATTAAAGCTGTTATCAAAAGGGTTTTTCAAAGCTAAGAAATACTACTTCCAAAACTAAGAAATGCCAAAAGGCGATTAGTTAATTCATGCAATGATATTTATAAAAAAGATAATCAATTATAATAGACAAAGCTTCACAATCTTTTAATAATTTTCCCAGTCTTCTTGTAGTTTTCTAAACCTCCTAGCACGCTTAAATGGATCCAACTAGAGGAGAGACCTTGAGGATCCTTGATAAGGCATTATTTGGAATTGAAAATGGGTTAAAATATAAACTTTTTAACCCAATTTAATTAAGTGATAAATTAAGAATAAATTAATAACCCTTAATTATCTTGTAAATATGAATTTGTTTTCTTATTTTATCTTTATCATAGTTTTATCATAATTATTTCTTCATTTTATCATGCTAATTCAAATAATTCTCATCCCATGAAAAAAGATATAGGATAAGATCTATCATAATATTTCTTACTACTAACTAACTCATAGAGAATAATTTCTACATTTTTTAGAATATATTTTAATTTTAAAAATTCTTAAAAAGAAAAAGATCTAAAAAAGGTTTTGAAAAATTAAAAAAAAAAACTTTAAAATATATATTTATTAATGTTCTAAATATTTTAACTTGAATAAAAATAGTGGGTATCATTTTCAAACTAAATTTTTTGTAAAAATATTTTTGAAAAGATGATTTAAATTTCTTAAACCCAATTTTAATTCAAGAATAAAAACGTACATGTAAAAATTGTTTTATTTTTTCAAAATAATATTAAAAAATTAAATTCACTTTTTTATGAAAACAATAAATGCTATTTTAATCATTTCACTATATAAAATTATTTTTAAATTTTTTATTCTATCAGTCACGCAATGTTTTAATGTTATTTAATAATTATTTTTTTTAAATATCTTTTATCAATTAATTTAATATTTAATAATGCTTGCATTAAACACTGCCCTGGTTTGCAAATAGGCATTGCTTTTGTTAGAATAACTTTTGATAAGCATATGATTTCTTTGCGAACTAATGAGGGGATCTGTTGTTTAGTTGATTAACAGAAGTTCAAGTCAATGCAATTTGAAGGTGCTTGGTTTGAACATTGACGACGACTCGTTTTCAATGGAATAAAATTTATAATTAAATAAAAAAATTTGTTAAAATAAATATAGCTGGTTCTTAAACGTTAAAAACGTGATATGCATTATAAATTAGAAAAAAAGCTAACTTAAAAATGGGATCGGGAATCAATTGAATCGGTTACTAGAAATAGATATTTTGAGTAATTCGATCAAACTGTTTTTTTTTTTAATTTTTAGTTAAAAATTAAAATAAAAAATAATAATTATAATAAAAATAAACCTTAGAAATTAAAAAGATAAAAAAAAAAAATATTCGACTGATTATTGGAGATTAAAGAATATTTATTTTAAATTTTGCCAAACCAAACATATTTATTTAATCTATTACTTTATTTATGTACAGTTTTAAAGATTTAGATAATAGTTATTTGAACAAACCTTTTCTAAAAGTACTGACATATAGAGGGTATTAAAAAATTTGTAGTCAACTTCTTGTTTACTTCATCATTTAAAGTAAGCATTAAACAATTCTATTGATAACATTTTTTAAGAGATAGAGATCCGTCGATTGTTTATGACAAAACTTTTACTTAACATTAATTTAATTAAATAATTAATATCATAAAATAATTTAAAGAATATTTATTTCTTGATAACAAAGAAAACTTTTTAATATTAATTTTAAAAATCAAAATCATTTTTCTTCATTATTTTATTATTTAAATGAAAAAACACATTTCAAAACATCATCAACTAAATATCATTTTAAAAACACTAAAACATAATGAATTTAAAAACATTATGTCAAAAAAAAAATTTTAAATCCCTTACATAACGAAGAAATTTAACTAAGTATCTCATTGTGCTGATTAAATTACAATGATTACCAGTGCAATCCATAGAGCACTGATAATGATATCAGGAATAAAATCTACAAATTAAAATCCAAATAACTGTTGAGTAAACAATCAAACATAAATGAAGTCATAAGAACATTTCTAGCTCCACAAATTCCAACAAATATATAGAAAAATTAAAAAAAAAAATCGTGATGACATCTAGTTAGTTTACTGAATCTGTTACATGATTATGTGGCAAAACTAAAGATACCATTCCTTGAAACAATATCATACAAGAAAAATGCTTTAGGAACAACACTTGTACAAAATAAGAAGAAACTAAACAAAATTTGTAAACTCTTTGACTCGTAAAGGAGATGATTTACGGTGCCCATCGGCCAACCAAAGAATCCTGCATTATCACCACGGATGCTACCAAAATGTTCACAGCCAAACAAACAGCTGCTCACCAGTGGCTTACAGGTGCACATGAAAGCCCTCTTTCTATAGGAGATTTCTCTTGCCAATGGTGGCCATTGCCATACTTCTTCCTCTCATAGTCTTGCACATGAGACCTCAGATGGGCATGTTTCGAACCAACTCTCCCTCCATCTCTCCTCCAATGTCCACCATCTTTCTCCCTTACACGTTCACGATGTTCACATGAGTTAACTTTCCTCCACACAGAAGAGACATCGACCCAATCTTGTCTCTGCAAGCCACCATTACGAGCCTCTGCACTGCCAAAGATAGCATCCATCTTCGTGCTCACGTGATGTTCACCATCCATATGCCGGTTTGTAGATGGCTGAGAAAAAGAACTGTTTGTCAATCTACTTTGCAAGGTATCCTCCTCGTCACCCCATCCTGTAGGTACAATTCTGATTGATTCATCCTTGTCTTCATTCCTAAGGATTACATTCTCTACATCAAAGCAACACGCATTGCCATTTTCTATAGATGATAGATCGACTCCCTCATCCCAAAGTGAAGGTTCAGCTATGATGAATCTTGGAATGTTGCTGATTGTTGGAGATGGATCCTCTACATCCCACCCCGTAGGTGTAATTTTCACAGAATCATAGTCCACAATGTCTTCTTGAGAAGGAGGTGGTGGCGGAGGTTCTTTATACAAATCTTTAAGTAGGCGAGGATCAACAGAAGTTTCATAGTCTACAACATCTATGTACATATCTGGGTCGGGCACCGGAATATTGCAAGGGATACCATTCATTTCCGCCCAAAAACGAGACTTTGCATTGTCAAACGCCTCTTTTCCTGCAAAGTCATCCCAAGCTAACACCTTCGGGAAAAGGTGTATCAGTTTCTTCTTCTCGCACAACTTGTTCCATGGAATTTGATTGCAGAATCTCCTCTCCCATTTGGGTACTGATTGGAAATCTGCATAGAAAAGACCAATAGAAGTTAAGCGCAAGGGACTGCAAGTTGACAGTAAAAAGGGAACATAGTCTGAATCAAGCAATTCAAACAAAGAAAATTAGCATGGAAAGACATATTCATCTCAGCATCACATAGAAAATCACAACACTTATAAAACAGGAATGGATCAACCATGTACTTATTCAAACATAGTGTCATACCAATCAATACCTATGAACAGAAAAACAAACATATAATACAAAAGGATCAAACCCAGAATGCTTTATTATATGCAATCTTATCCTGTACTTTCAAAAAACAAAGTTGTTGAATCAATAGAATGGATGCAAAACAAAAAAAAATTGACCAAATAAAATGGATAGGATCAAACAGCTTTATGGATCTTTGACTTTTCAACCAAGTATGAGCATTGAGATTGACATGCAAGGAGGCAAAGAAACCTAAATAACAAGGTAGTTTAGTCAAGTGAAAATAACTGCAACACAATGAAAAATAAATCACCAGTGAGCTGGCAAGCTTAATCTTTTCAAGAGGTAAGAAGTTGAAAACTCTGATCAACTGCATAGAGGTAACAAACCAGTACGAATGAAGTAAAAAAGAACAAAAAAATGATCAAATGAAATAGCCAAGACGGCCTGTTTACATTTTCAAATATTCAATAAACAAGCCACTAAGAAATACATGAACAAGTAGATAATACTTCACATGTTTAAATATTCAACAACTATGCCACTTGCTGGTACTATCATCTCACTTAGGTCAGAAAATAGAATCCCCCAACCCCCTAAAAACAGAACAAATCTAACAAGGAAACAAAAGGTCCACAGGACATCCCTTACGTCAGTCCCACAAACATAAAAATAAACTTATTCCAATAAATTAACAGGATAATAAGCAGGGCAAAGTATTAAACATCAACAATCGATGTCTCATATTCCATCCATCTTCCAAAATCCGATAACAGAAGACAAAACAAAACCATACTGCGAAAACAAAACACCCCGACAGCTGAAGCAAAACAATAAGAGACATATCTCCAATTCAAAATAACCATTAATCACCTACGACATCAACCAATAAACAAAACCACGAAACACAGTGGAATTTGCTTTTCAGCAATCTCTTGCATCTACTCTTATTTTTCCAGAAAACCGAATAAAAAGGCACCGCTAGGCCTGCGCCATGTACACCAAAGGAACAGACAGAGATAGGATGAAAACCCTAGAGAAAAGAAACTGCACTGCCGTTGCAAAAAAAGGAAAAACTTACCCGGCGATGGCGGCGGCCGACCGCTTCTGGGCGTTCTTGTCGCATCCTTTTGATGCAACCCCTGTTCCGTCTGCCAAGAACCCATCCACGAACCACGGATCAACACCAGCGCGAATCGAAGGGCAGAACAAACCCCTCGTAAACGAACACCGAAACTAAATCGTGAAAACCGAAAAGGAAAGAACAAATCGAACAATCGATTTTAACTTTAATTGCAACAACAAGGGTTTTGAGGAGAGAAGGAGCGATTTTAAGCCGAGAACTAATAGGCTACCGATTCTTGCACGAAAGTTTAACGATGAAGCGAGGAATTCGATTGATAATTTGCCAAACAAGAGGAGAGATTACTTCGCGGAAATAGACAAAAAATTTAAATTACAAAATCGCAAAAAAAAAAAAAGAGTTTTATGCAAAGATTGAGTATTGAGTTATTTGGCGGTGATATATATTTATAAAATCCGAATGCACACACGTACTCAACATTAATAAAATTACATTTAATGGATGATTTAATTAATTTCATGTAAGTCTGTAATTTTTGTTGTAATCATCGATTTATCATTTTCTTATGAAAAATTGAACAATTGGTCCACGACAACATGCTTTGAAGTTTGTCGTCATTAAAACTCCTAAGAATAAAATCATCAACAGAGGGTAATATTATAATTTCACTCACGAATATTTTGATAATTGCTATTTACTATTTTATAAATATTAGTCAATATACAGCCGATTTCGGTTATTTATTTAAATAAAATAGACGATATTTCTTTTCAAAAGCATCTTTTAGACAATTGTTCGTAGTTATATTTATCAAAAACAAAACAAAAATTCTTGCAGATAGTATGATTATACAATTGGAAAAAGAAAAAATTCTTGTAATGTTAATAAAAGGTACTTTGTCATCTAACAATTCTAATATGTATATATATATATATATATATATATATATATATATTGTTATAAACTTTGTAATATATTTATTGAATTTTTTTGTAAATATCTTTTATAAATATTATTTATTATCAATAAGTTAGAAGAAGGTACCTATCAATTTAATATATTTTTATTGTGATAAATTTTTAGAGCACTAGCTTGTATGTATATGTAAAACTTATCTTAGATTTATAAACTTTCAATTGATATAAAATTAGCTCATGTCATCTTTATATTTTCTTGAAGTGACACAAATTCAATCTCATCCTTCTCATGTATTTTTAGATATATTAATAAATATAAAATATAAATTATATTTTTTATTTATAGAATAATAATTATGTATTATAATGTTTATAAAAAAATAATTTAAATTAGAAAACATTTGTATCTTTAATATACATATATATATATATATATATATATATATATATATATATATATATATATATATATATATATTATAGTAATATTTACACATGCAGAATGTTTTTTTTTTTTAAATTCTTACTGCAAATGCATTACATGTCTATCATGGAATGAAAAAATAATACACTCTTGAAATATTTTTGTTGTGTTGATTATTAAAAGAATGATTAAAATATTCTTATTCATCTTCTATTTTTTCAAATTATGATTTGAGAATGTTCATGTTTTACTAATTGCAAATAATTTATATGATTTTTTTAAAATAAAACTTGTAATTATACATTAGTTCTAAAGAGAAGATATAGTTATGTGTAGAATTTGAGCTGTTTTGTATTCAATAGTTATATGTTTTGCATATTATATATTATTTTTTTTCCCAACAAACAATCATAAGTTATGTATGATAGTAATTACAAAAATTTTATTTGCTTTAATGTTATCTATATAGTTGTAAGTTGTCATAAACAAACATCTTAAAATTTTTTTCAATATCTATTAGAATTTGTTTTTAGCAATTAAATAGTTATAATTAAATAATTTATTTCTTAATTGAAAGATATGTTAGAGCATATCAATCTTAGAATTATTTCCCTCAATATGTTATTGAATTGATGATTATATTGATTGAGTTTGGTATTGGCAATGATATATTTAAAAAAAAACGATAACTAACGTTTTATTAAATCCCTTGTTGTTAACCTATTTAACCATAAAAAACTTACATTGATATATAGGTATAGTCATGTTGTTGATGCTATTAGAGGTTTATTGGTCAAAATATCTAGTATTATAAAGCTCTGATTTCTTACAAATTCATCACTTTAACATGTGCTTAATGAATTATTTTTTTTCTAAAGAAATTTTGCTTCATGTCAATATTGATTATATTAAAAATTATGTGTTTTCCTATTTGAACTCAAGGAGATTTTAAATAATCTTGTTTGTAACACTACGACAATAATATGTGCACGTGCAATCGAGAGCGTATGATATTTATGTTAAAATTAAAGAAATGTAAATATTATAAATTGGTTAAGTTTAACAATGTAGATAATATAATTTATAAACAAGATGATAATTATTGTTATTTTATGAGTCTTTTGAGAGATCAAGTAATTTTACATAAAAGATATTTGGATGGTATATTCGATCTTCAGTAATTGTATTGTAAAATCATGTCTTTGTAAATATGTTTAACTTTTTGGTTTATTAGTTTGTATGTTATATCTATTATGGAGATAATAAAGTTATAGATGTAATAAATATATTAAAAATATAATAAGTATTTTTTCCTTAGATAATGATGTCAAAAATAGTGTAAAATATAAATATTAATATTCCTATACTTTATTTTATAAAAGAATAATTCATAAATTTAAATTTATTTAAATAATTTTTATTTGAATTATTATTTAAATTTGTTATTTAAATAATTAAAATTAAAATTAAAAATTTATCATATCTATTCACACGCCACATTCGCTGCTGACCTCCATTGTGGTGGATCTCTCAATGCCCACTAAAGCCACTTGGTGTCGCATATAACCCTCAGCTTCATGCTCAACGATTTTGAGAACTGTTATTCTATTTCTGTAGTTCTCCAACTTGCTGCAGGTCTAAATCATCAAAACACATCCTCTTCTTGGTGCAATCCTCTCTATTTGATTCGAGCTTCCTGAACAAGTTGGATCTTGTTGACAGGATTACTATTGCAAAAGGATTAGGGTTATGAGAAATATTGCGTTCGAAAATGAAAAGAAAAATAGTGGCGTTTTTTTTTTATAAAAAAAATTGAAATTAAAAAAAAAAAAAAAGAAAGAAAGAAAGTGGAAAAAAAAAGTTTTACAAAATTTCAAATTGACATGAAATCCAAAATTTTCATTACGACATAACCTATTAATAAGTTTTTCTAATTGGGGGAGTTTGATATAGGATATAAATGTTCAAATATTTTGTTTGTTTCTTATTAGAAAATAATTTATAATTTTCAATTTAAATTTATTTAGAATTTTATTTAAAACTATTATGTAAGTCATTTAAAGTTAATTTTAAATTAACATATTTTGTTATTTTTTTTAGTTTTAGCTTTGTTTGGATTATGATTATTTTTAGGATTAGCATGAAGTTGTTATCCTTTTAATTTTTAATATCATTATTTCTGATTTATAAATAAGATATATTTTTTAAAATATTAGAAATTTGAAATAATGTTCTGATTAGTAGTTTTGTTGTTTTTTAATCTTATAACCTTGGGATAAGGTTATTTGTTAAAGCTAAATTTTTTTCTCTCTTCTTTTCTTTATCTTTTTTCTATCTCTATGAGTTTCTAGAAGAGACTATAACAGAAGTAAGAGATGAATTGGGTTGGCAAATAGATGCATTTGATAGAGTTGGAATCAGGTAGAGACACAAAGTTATTAAATAAGAAAAATAGACTTTTCTTAAGGTTGAATATTGTTTTAAGTTTTTTTTACATGATAGATGTCCAAGTTAAGTATGGAATGATCTAAAAAAATAATTTAAAAATTTTGTAAAAGATGTCCATGAGTTTGGACTAGAGAGAGTATAAACTATCTTTAGATTAAAGCTTGATTTAATATTCTTTTATGGGAGAGATAATGGAAAAGAGCTTAGATTGACATAGGATTTTAGTTTAAAGGATAAAGATAGGTCGATAAAGTGCTTCGGGGGTGATTAGGGTAGTGAGATAACTAAGGTGTAGAGGAAGAAGTCAAAGTAATGGATGGAATACTTTGATTAAGTTGAGGGTCAATTTGAAATAGATTTAAAAGCTCAATTAAGTAGGGTTATATTTCAAGAGGATGAGTACTTATAGAGAGAAAAAAAATGTATATTACTTATGTCTAAGTTGAAACTGACAAGAAAGATAACGAGGGGAGGTTACTCTTACTAAAGGCCAGAGAGAGAAAGAGAGGCCACACATGCCTCATTTGAAAATTACATCCAAAATCTAAAATGCTATTTTGTATTTCATGATAATTTAATAATTAAAACTCATGACAATTTAAATAACCTTAAAAGTAGAAATTTATATTATTCAAGACATCTGAAAATCCAATTCAATTAAACATGAAGATAAACTTATTAAAAATGCTAAATCTTAAAAAAATGGTGACTCACTCTTTTTAATTATGTGGCACTTTGGAGAAAGAACATAGGAAGGCTTCTAATGGTTTTGGCATATTACATAAATGAATTTGATGGTCTATTTGACTAAATAAATGATTTAAAACCTTTAAACATAGTTTTATAGCATTTTCTTTGTGAATATGCTCTTTAAATTGGCTCCAAATTTGATTTAGATAAAGTAAATAAATTGAGATTCGTCACCATCTTATGCATTGACTATTTCTATCTTAGTCCACCCCATCACAAACAAATTCTATCCCACAGTTATATTTCAAGTGTACTTTCATTAAGCTTGAAATTAAACCCTCAAAGTTCTTAGTGAACTAAACATCAAGTGAGAATAGTCTTTCTAATACACCTTAGACCTGACAAGTACAAACGGCTTTTAAGAATAATACCATATAAAAGAAATTGATTAAAATAATTAAGGGACAATATTAAAAACATTTATCAACTTTTCCATTAATAGGACTTCGTTCACATTCTTCTCCATGCTCTAATTGATGTGGCATGGTCACACTGATGCTGTAAGACAATCGTGAACAATAGCCATGACATGATCATTTCATTGTGGTGTTAGATGAATATGATGATGATGAATGGTATGTAAACTAAGAAAGGAAAATTTAAGCATTTTTTTTCAAGTTTAGGTTAGAGAAAAACAAAACTAATGGATTCAATAAACTAACAAAAAAGAACTAGGAGACAACTAACTAGATTCTTAAAAGAAAATTAAAAAAATGGGATTCATAAGAATGCATAGGGAATGATTTTGGCAATAGTTTGAATTTGAAAATGGGATTTACTCCTAAATGTTGTGTTTCGCATAAAATATGAAATTTGTAAATAAATGAATATGTCATTTTTGTAAGAAGGAAAAAAGCTACAAACTTTGCTCAAATCAAAATGATCTAAATGAAATGTACATAAGATTGATTGAAGAAGATGCCTATTAAGTTTATATCAATCCATGCATATTTGATAGCCTTAGTGACCACAATATTAAGGTAAATGATTCTTTCCTAGGCTTTTATAAACTATTGGAAAAATTATTTTGGAGCAATTATTTCATAAACAAATACTTAATTTTAGTGGAAACAGTAAAGGGAAATTGTTTCAAACTTAATGAGCTTTCCAATGCCATGCTTTATAATTTTTGGTTCTCATTTGATATGAATTTTAAGAAGAATATAATGAACAAAAAATTTTGATGATATTCTTAGCAAGCTTTGAAAGTTCTCTTAGGACTCTGATATTGTTCAAATCAACAAAAGTAATGTAAATTAATTTTTTTAACATACTACAAATCAATTATAAAAAATTTCATTTTGAATGTAATCTTATTTTTCATAACAAATAGTTATCCCAAAGATCAATAAAAATAAGAAGCTAGAAACTAAAAACTAACTTTAGAAAACGATTACATAAGTTAGAATTTAACTAAATTGAAGTTGTTAATTGCTCCAACATCACACGAAAGACTCAGAAGGCTCCTTGGATATGATGATCCAAGCCTTCATATTCAACTTATAACAATCTCAAATCATAAGATTAGTAATGTTAAATGAGTGACATGTCATGTTAATGAGCAATATAAATGATTAACCCACACATGTTAAGAGCAAAAAAATATAAAAAATAAAAACGAGAAAGTTGAAAAGAGCAACATATAAGAGATATCATTCTAAGACAATCTTAACTAAGAGAAGACTAATGGAAACACAAGGGTTGTTAAGCCTGCATTGATGGTGTAGAAACAAGTTACTTAACTAATATCAAATAAAGTAATTGGCAAAGTAAATGTCACACTAGCACAAATTGAAATCACAAAACAATCATACCCAATTATTACAAAAAACTTGAAGTAACAAGGTAATTGTATGTGAAAAGGTAATAAATAATATGAAAAAATATAATAGTCAAAAATTAAAAATGTGATAAAAACCTAGGAATCTTGTATTAGAGTTAATACGATGGTGGTGACAAAAATCTGAGTCAAACCATTAATTGTGATGTGAGAATGGAGAGTTGTTATATTGGTGATGGTAGAAATATGTTATGATTGAGTTGATGATCAAGCTTAAGATCTCAACAAAATAGAAAGGAGCAAAAGTAAAAATTTGTTCATACAAAATTGTCTAAATATACAATGGTAAGCCTCCTCTTTTATATAGAGCCTAGGGTTATATTGGTAAAAGCACTTAAAATCTTAAAACAAATAATTAAAAGCCTTAAAATCTATTGTCATAAGCTATTCTCAAATAAATTTCTAAAATTTCTCCCTCTTTATGTGTAGCTAGTTAGTGGAATGATGCAGGCATAGGTTCGGTGCACTTGTTTGCAATTCAGCTGGTTAGAGTTAGGTTAGCACTCACGACATCTTGCAATTTTTGTAGGTTGGTGAGTGTGATGGGTTTAGAAAATTTCATGGTCATCGAGCACATGTTTCTATGAGGTTGGCACATGTGTTCACAAGTCAAATGGCAGGTGAGCACTGGTTCAAGTTGGAAGCAAATCATGGATTGAATTAGATCACAAGTGCTAGCACAAGTGAAATCATGTCATTGTAGATTGAATTTGGGTTATTAGTGGAAATATTTTATGGGTTGATATTAGAAAAAAGTCCTGGGTCATTTCTGGTTCAAGTTCGATTCAACAGGTCGATAATGGAAGCAAGTTGTAGGTTAGATCAGCGAGTCAAGTAGAGGTGGGGAATCTATGTGGGCTTTCAAGTCTCATGAACCTATGAGTGGACATTTTTGATCTATGCATGAAGGCAAGTTGAATGAACCTAGGAGACCTATGTGCAAATGTGGTTTAGATGAACCTATGAGTGAACACAAGCCAGGTTGTAGGTCAAGTAATAGGTCAAGATAGACTAATGGTGAATTAAAGTAGACTGATGAGAAAAAGGCTCAATATGTTGCAAGTGGGTGCTCATGGCCAAAGTAGTAGTCTAGAAGCAAATTTTGAGTTTGAAATATAATTTTGGACTCAAATTTCAACTTGTATATGAATAATAAATCTTAATTGTTTGAAAGTGTTAGAGCATGCCTAACTATATTGAGTGCATAAAAAATATTGAATATAATTGGTGCCCTCATCAATTCCTTTAAAGCAACAAAAGCTCAACTCCAATGAGTGAAATGCTCTAAATTAACCCTCTAAAGTCTCCAATACATCCTGATTCAATCTTTGTAACTCTTTTCCATTTGATTCAAGTATCCTTAGTGTCTAGTTAGCCTTTCTAACGAACATTGATAACTCTAATTTTTGGCTAATGTAATTTAATCATCTAATACTTTTTCAATCTATTTAGTCTTCTTACCATGATAGACTAATGTACACTCAGGTAGGGGTTCACTCTCAAGGGTTGTTGATGTTGATTCAATTGACTTAGTAAGAATCTCGATTGACTCCTTGTAAACCACTAGATCTAAGATTTTGATCGTATTGCTGATTTCATAGTCATTTAATAACTCTAATAATAAATACATTCAATCCAATCTTTTTTAAGATTTAGAATGGACTAGAACCTCTTCTATGTAATTTCCTTTGGCTCTTGTGAGAACCTTTTGGACCTGATTTGAGCATCACATAGTCCCTCCAAAAATCTTTTATGTCACAGTTTGTATTAATTTTATATTTCATATTAGTTAGGGTTTTTATCTATAACATAATTATTAACTTCTCTTATATGTTTTGCAAACTCTTATACAAACTTAGATGTGAACTTGCTTGAATGGGAAAGTGAATGAAGTCAAGTGGGTATGAGGTTTATAAAAATTATAAGCTTTAAAGAGACTCATATATATATATATATATATATATATGCATGTTCCACATGTGAAAATAATAAACCTTAATTTTTCATATTTTTTTCTAACTAAAAATCATAATAATTTCCTAAGCTATTCTCTAACTCGATTTGAACATTAGTTTGAGGATGATAGGTAATGAGAATTTTAACGTTGTCCAAATAATATGCCAAAGGGTCCACTCATCTTTTAATCAAATATTAACTTGGTGATGACCACTTTTTAATTCAATTTTTAAAAAATTGTGGCTCCACTTATTTAATTAAGTATGTCATTCATGCATGGTGTTAAGAACTTATACTTCAAAGTTATTTTATTGTTGGCTCTATTATCTATACAAATTCTTTATGATCCATCTTTCTTAAGGACTAAGAGGGGTGGAAATTGCACAAGGGCTAAGACTTTATTATATAAAACTTTTGTTTGATAATTCTTAAACTTATCTAGTAAGTTCTTGGTGTTAAGTTGGGCTCATCTTATAACATGGTAAGTTTAACAAACTAGCTCATGATACTAAATTTATAGTATGTTAGATGTCATGAAGTGGTGCAAGACTTGGGGGTTCTTCAATGCAAACATCAAGGAAAGTAGATAATATAAGTTATATTATTAGTGGTATGGTTATATCTAGTATTTCATTTGAAACTTCTCTCTCTATTATAGCCCAGATAATGATTCAATATGTAAATTCCCTAGCTACTTAACTTTGATACATAAATTAAAGTTTATTCTCGATGTTCTTTTTAATGATTTGAATGTGATCTCTAAGTGGTGATGGTGTAACTTAATTTTTTTACCATAATGTGTGAATGTGCAAGTGTTAAATCTTTCAATCAGAAAGGCATCATTGTCATATAATAAGGGTCATTCCAAGGTAATACTCTAAACTTACGTAAGTACAATGTCACATAAAATAACTTTTAAATATTAACAAAATTTAAGCGACACCATGTATTGATTATTTATGTGAATAAAGGTTTCAATAATTCAAGAAATAGTGTATAGAATTGGGTGATTAGTGGTGACAAGTCAAAAGGTGTCACACTATTAGTGGAAATGGTGTTAGTGTTATTACTACTATTTATTACAATCGTACAAACCTTTTCTCCTAATTTGACAAATGTATGAAAAATCACAATGTATCTTTAATCTTCATTTTACATAATCTAGGGGGTAAGTACACCTCAAACTACGATTGGTTTAGTTTCCTTGATGGCATTTTCTCATTTCTTATGATATTCATTAGCTAGATTTGAGTTATGAACATACTCTTCAGGCTTTATATTTTCCATCCTTATTAAGAGTATTAAATTATTGATTGTATTTGATGAAGTTGTGGGTCTTTGATATTGTAATTCCTATCAAATCTTGTTTGCATACATTTTTCATATTAAAAAACAAAATTCCTTTTTGTTTTTTTTTGTTTTGTTTTTATTTTTTAAGAAAATCTTCTTTTTTAATAAAAAAAGAAAATATTAATTTAATCTTAGGTCGTTAGTGTTGCATGCACGACATAACCTTCTTTGATAAGAATTTTTATGTTGGATGGGAAACAAAGTATGTTAATGAGTAATAAGAAGAATTAACCTATACATATTAGGAGAAAAAATATAATAGATAAATATAAGAAATTTGTAAAAGGCAATATGCAAGAGATATTATTTCAAGACGATCTTAACCAAAAGGGGATGTTGAGCAACATAGGGGTCACTTCATATTCTAGGCTTTCAACATCTTTGGTGGTGCAAAACAAAATCCTAAAAAGGGTTTAATGATACTGATCTTGAATAAAGTAACTATAAAAGTAAAGATCACATGAACAAAGATTGAAAGCATTGAATAAAATCTTAACAAATCTTGACAAAATATCCAAAGTAACGAGATAATTGTATATGAAAAGATAATAAAAACATACTAAGGAAACTGAATTATAAAAAATAAAAAAGACAATAAAAACCTAAGATTTGCATATGAGAGTTATCAAGGTTAATGGAAGTGACAACAAATTTGAGTCAAACTATCAATGATAGTGTGAGAATCAAGAATTATTATGCTAATAATGATAGGAAAATACTGTGGTTTAGTTGTTAATTAATGAGCATGGTGTCTCACCTCATGGGCCTTATAACCCTTCTCCTAGTACTACAGTCACAAAAAATTAGTATATCAAAGTTCTTGGTACAATCAATCTTAAGATCTCAACAAGATATAAATGAATGAAAGTAAAAATTTCATTCATGCAAAAATATCTAACCATACATAATAGAAAACCACCCATTGTATAAAGAGCCTAGGGTACATTGGTAAAAACACTTGAAATCTTAAAAATATTAAAATCCTCAAAATTTGTGTATTAAGTCCTTCCCAAATAACTTTATGAAACTTCTCCCTCTTTCTCAATGATTGGTTGGTGGAGTTTTGCACATGCAAGTTTGACACACATGCCTACTATTCGATGAGCACACACGACACTAAGCAGATTTCATAGGTAAGTGAGCACATGTGATTGGTGAATGCATGGGTTAACGAGCATGTGTGTTTGTGGGTCAAGTGGCAAGTCAACTTAGTTCAAGTCAAAATCAGGTCATGGGTCAAAATTAAGTTGTAGGTGCTAGCATGGTTGAACAAGTCATTATGAATCAAAATTGGATTGGCAATCGAAATAAGTCACAAGTCAACTATGACAAAAATGTTATTGGTCAATATTGGTTTGTAAGTTGGATTAATGTATCGATAATGGAAACAAGTTGTGGCAAATCAATAAGTCAAGTGAGGTTGGGAATCTGTGTGTGCTCACAGGTCATGCCAACCTGTGAGCAAACATGGGTTATTTGCACATGGAGACTCATTGAGCAAAGTTGGAAGTCCTGTGCATGGATACAATTAGGGTGAACCCAAAAACAAATGTGGTTTAAGAAGTGGACTAAGACAAACTAGCATTGGATTGAGGTGTGGCGAGAAATGTCCCAATGAGCCTTAAGTGGGGCTCATGGCCTAAGTAGTGGTTTGGAAGTGAAATTTGAGCATGAAATACAATTTTGAGCTAAACATTTAACATGCACATGAAAAATAAACACCTCGACCTTTTAGAAGTGATGGAGTGCTCCTAATTGGATTGTGTGCATAAAGTGTTTGGATGCAATTGAAATTCTCACTAATTAATGTCTAATGACTCACACAAGAGTTAAGTGGAAGTAAAAATTACTAAGTTTCATATATATCTTAAAGTTTTTGCAAGTAGCAAGAAAATCATTCATTCTCCTTCATTAGAACTAGATACAAACTTTATAAAAAGTGAAGGTGATAACAGATAACACACAAATGAGGAAGGCTTGATTTACAAAATATGAACTAACTATATAATATAATTAGACCAATTATTTTTGGTGATCAAGCTTAGCCACTCAGTGCAATTGGCAAACTACTCAATGTGGTTAGTAATAATAGCCCATGATTATTTATGTCAACAAGTAGGAACGTGATGGTGAGGCAAAAATCCAAAACTCATCAAGCTATGCAATTTACAAAAAATAAAGCATAAGATTAAATAAAACATCTCCACTATAAGGATATAAATAAACACTAAAATCATATAAGATATAGACTGAGTACATATAATCCAAAGTGCCAATAAACTACAAATCCCCAACTCCATATAACACACTACTCATTATCACATCTCAAGAATATGGTTCTCCTCTATAGCATCAAAACTCTCACTTCTTAGTATAATGAAAGTATAACCTATAATATAAATATTATTAGAACTCTACAGAGCTTAGTGATAAATTATAAAAGGTAACAGAATATTAAAAGAATATAACATATAAACTAATATAAAATAATCTCATAATGATACAATACAACATCATTATACACAAAAAGAATAAATCAAGATTAATTCAACAAACTAGTGATATATGTAAAACCAAGTAAAACATAAACAAGATGTTTTTATTTTTATTTTTCATTTTTAATATTTTTTATGTTTATAAGACCCAATTCCTCATTTATCATTATCCTTGGAATCTAATAATAATCATATTTATACATAAATGGCTTATTATTTGAATCCAATAGACATAGTATGACTCCTCTAGACCTACATCCTATCAATGTGCACCAAACACTAATGGCACATATACAGACATATTGAGGTTATGGTCATAATCTTCTTATCAATATCCTATCACTATTAAGTAAAGCCTACAAACAAATACCTATGTCATATAAGTTAAGGATAACGTCTCAAGAAGTCATTTTCCATTACCTCATTCCATTTCCAATTCTAATTTTTGGGTATATCTAAATTTTTATTTATGTTAGATGCAATCCAAAAAGTTAAATAAAATAGTTCTATAATGTATCACTCTTTTTCCAATGTGACCAATTATACATTCCATATCAATAGTCATATAATGTTTCAAATACGTAGTAATAATATGTAAAATATTTAATTTTAATAATAAATAAATATTACTTTAATAATATATTTACATCATAGTTATCAGATTTACATACCTAAATTTGAGATGAAAATTACTTGATCAATCTCTTCCTCCTTAAGGCTTCCTATAAAACCATACATACTCAATAATTAATTTATAATCCTTAATATGATATAACTAACAATTATTTTTAAGTTATCTTCATTTTAAGAATTCTCTTTTTATTCCCTTATGTTCCTACTTTATAATGTAATTATATGATTTTTTTTATTATATAATATGAACAACCTTGCTTTCTTGTTTCTTCACTATTTTATAATTCGTCTTATGATATCATCAACATTCCATATAATAGACTCATCCTCTAGCCTATGATTCTCTGCTCTCCACCAATCAGATATTACAATCATCCGATCATATTATAAGATTAAAACTTCTCTTCCAAATTAACTAATCTACTTCCAATCAAACATTATACTAGTATGATATTACCCACCATGCAACCCAATGAACCCTTCCTTTAGATTGCTAAAACTATCGTACAGTTGACCCACACTATCACACCATATTATCTATACAATTGTTGAACTCTAATTGACTCAACATCCATCATACATATGATCACCCACATCATACCTGTATGATCCAAGCTTAAGCTTGGTGCGATCCTATAATAGATTGATTTAATTCTTTAACATGAATTTGCTTAGACTGATCATATAAGTATGATCTACCCTTTGCACTTGTATAATGCCACTATTTGCTCAACCTAACTAACTTACCACACATTGTCCAGCACAATTGGATCATCATACCATATAGTTAATTTGCTTATGCTTTGTGTAACACCTAAATGAACTACTCTAATTTCTCATTTTAATTGAATTCTAATTGATTGTGCAAACATGATTTGATCCATCATAACTTGTACAATACTACACATAGTAATTTCATCATTTTGAACCTTTTTGGTTCCCATCCAAATCACTTTCTAAACTCCCTAAATACCTTCCAAAGCATTCTAACATTAATTATAGCTCATACCAAGACATAACCTGATGATATTTATGTAAAACCAAGTTGAATTCAATAAAACTACCTTAAACTCTTAATTCTTGTCAATTAACTATTATTTTCCTTCTTTTGTTTTTCCTTTGTTGTAACTTATTGTTGTCCTCTTCTACTTGCTCTTAAGTCCTTACTTCAGGCCACAATAGAAAGTTTATGTTATAAATGGAGAACAATGTCCACAAGAGGGGAAGATGTAAATTGTGCAAATTACAAACTCAAGAAAACTTAAATTCAAATAGTAAATAGCAACAAAAGACATTTATATTCTTAATCTTGTTGGCCATTATAGAATTTATTTTATAAAAATATTATTAGGTTTTAGAAAATATATTGTGTATAGTGTAAGTTAAACAGATAATAATTTCAAGTGATTTGATCCAAATCCATATCTACATTTACCATTGGCCAAAAGATTAGGTAGTCCACTATTCACCAAGCTAAAAGACTCCATGAGTATTAAATAAGAGCCTATAATATCATCTTAATAAAAGTTTACATCGCTAGCTTGATAAAATCCTAAAACTTTGACTAAATAAAAGTCTACAAAATGTTCAAAAGACCAGATAAAACAACAAAAACAAAGCCCTAATGATAGAAAAAAATAAATAAATATAAAATCAATAAAACAATCATATAACCCACATACATTTAATTAAGAGGCATACTAAAATGATTATAATAATTCAACAATATATGCAATGTTGCTTAAAGAAAAGCGTATATAAATACTTGCAACTTACCTCAATGAAAGAAGGATGAAATAATGGCTAAAATAATGATTGATGATGTAAATCCCATAGCCCTTTCCTTCTCCAAGACTTTCTTTAAGCGTAAGATGATTTTGATGAGCAACTTCTTCAAATGAAAAAAAAAATGTAGTAACCTCTTCTTTTATGTCTAGATCCCTTTATGTATGTATGTATATATATATATATATATATATATCCTTTAGAATCCTCTCAAATAACTCTAAACCACTCTCTAATAATTATGTTAATTTTCATAGAATACTAGTCAATTAGCCCTTACTCATATTCTAGAAATGATCATATTGTCCAATTCGATAGATCATATAACACATTGCAACACGATGCGTAACATCCAACAAAATAGAATTATCCAACTAGTTCGTTTTCTTATTACAAATGTATCATACAAATATGATGATGACATCATATAGTATTAATAAAATAAAGCTTTTTAAAGTTTAATTTCTAAGCTCTCAAAAACATATTATATGATGTAAGATGTACAATATGATAACTCTTAGAATAAACTCACTCATATTGATTATAATAAATCATATTCCTATGATAAATATATTGTACTCTTACAGTACAGATCCTCCTAATACATGACTAAGTCCTAGTATTAGGTTCTCAAGAGAAATGGTATTTTACATACACAAAAGTGATATCATACAAATATGATGAAAATCTACCCCTCATAGCCTAAGTTTTCAACTCTAATTCTAATATATTCATTATATTAATCTAACAAGTATATCTTACTTATATAATACTACAAGTCAATTATACTTCATCACTCATTCTGATCTCATGTTTGATCCTACAATAGAATACATCATAAAATTATAATATGTGATGTCATACTGTATGAAGCTTAATACTTTAAAACCTTAGCTCTCACCTTCAAGGTAACTCATCAGCATACTTGTGTGATAATGGTGTCATATATGTATGAGCAATATAAAAAAAGCATATAATATATGATCACCATTGACTGAATCTTTATTTGATGAAATGTAACACAATTTGTATTGTACGATAATGAAGTTGTGCAAATTTGAATTGTGCAAATGATGCATTACTTAATGTATTTAGTAAAATAAAGATGGTGATTATGTTATGGAAATCTAAACCATTATTCATAATGGTCATTAAGGCACATTTGAATGCAAGTAAGCATGTATGAAGTGCATGTCTTAAGATAAAATCTACAATATTAAAAATAGATTTAAAAACATTTAAGCACTCTTACTCAAATCTTATTGAAACCTAAGTGTCTCAAGAAATTATTATGGGTTTTAACATTCTAATATGTATAAACATGACATAATAAACATCTTCTCCAAATGTTACTTGTGCTTGTATTTTTCTTGGTACCAATTATAGTTTATATTGAAATATCTCTATTAAGATTCTTGAGTTAATGATTAAGCTCTTCATAAGATTACCCTAGTTACTCTTGAAATGCATAATATAATATAAAATCACTTAAAAAAATATTAGTAATAATAATACAATTATTTTATCATCATCAAATAAATAATGCCATGACCAAGGGTATGATAGATTTAGCTCCTTTGGGTCCCTCCTTTTTTCCTACTATTCTTCCTTCCAACCTAAGCTTGTTATCTTCTTTCTTTGTTTTCTTTTCTTTTAACCTCTTTCTCTCTCACTCACTCTTAAATCTCTTCTCATCATCATACATAACACACCCAAGGATTCCATTTTAAGCCCTAGCCTTGTTAAGGATAATAAGGTTAGGTTTTGTAAGATAAAAAAATATACACTCAAGAATTAAACAAATAACATTTATATCATTTTTTAAAAATTTATAATTAATTATTTAAGTCTTCAAAAATTACAAACTCATTGTTATTGGATTTTACTTAGAAAACTTTTCTTGTGATATACTTAAACGAAATTTTTGCTATGATTAAAATCATGACACATTTCTCCAAGATCACATAAATTATTATTATTATCTTAATCTATAAACATTTCATTTTAAATATCATTTCAAAACATCCATAATTATAACTTTAATAGCTTAACTTCACGATATATAGTATATAATACACATTAAAATTTTGGATTGATATAATCTTTTTACCTTAAAAAAATTTCATCCCAAAATTTAGAAACATTTTGGATATTAATTGATTATATCAATTTTTCTTTCTAAGTAGCTTCTCTTTCTACTTAATCTTTTCATAAAACCTTTTACCATTAGAATAATCTTATTTCTTAGCAACTTCTCTCTGCTATCTGAGATTCGTACTTGTATCTTTGGATAAGCTAAGTCTAATTGCATTTTAATATGCAAATCATTTTAATTGACAACATTCAAAGGATATAAAATATATCTTTTTAAACATTAAAGATGAAATATATTATGAATACCTAATAGTCAAGGAGACAATGCAATTCTATATGTTACTTATTCAACTGATTTTAGAAATCTTCTAAAAATCCTATTCATCAAGTCCATAAAGGTTGTAAGTGCATTTATAATACCAAACAATAACACTAAGAACCCACAACACTTATAATGAGTTCTAAAATTACTTCAACTGCACTTGCTTCCTTGATTTTTGATTGATGTACCTAAATCTTAAATCTAACCTTGAAAATGTTGTAGCTCCCTATAACTAGTCAAGTAAATCGACAATTCGTAGCAGAAGATATTTGTTCTTGATAATTAGTTTATTTAATTCATTCTAATCTATGCACATTCATAAGTTACAATATTTTTTAACAAAGGGATAAAACTCTCCATGGAGACATATTACAGTAGATAAAACTCATTTAGTAATTTTTACTTTAAAGTTTCATCTCTAACAAATGTGCTAGCACAATTCTACATAAAACTCTATTTTGTAAAATGTGTGAGGCAAAATGAACAAGAGAGGAGTGAATTATGTGTTTCACAAATTTTTTTATTCCAAAAATTAGAAGAAATTTTTTTGAGCTTAAAATAAAATTTTCTTTTATAAAATTATCAACGAAATAAAATTACTCAACAAAAAATAAAATACATAAAAGATTTGTATGTAGTTCGGCCAAAGCCCATGCCTACATCCACCCCCAATCCTCGATTGGGCTTCCACTAACACTCTCTTTTGTCAAAGTTGGTAGGGGTAAACCAAAATACACACTGGGGCTCCAATGAGACACCAAAATTAAATAAATTTAGGCTGCATAAAAAAATTTAAAACTTTATACTTTTTATTTACAAAAATCTTTGCACCTTTAATTCTTTAAATAAGAGTGGTAATACTAATAAATAAAGTAGATGTTACTAAAAAATATAAAAATAATTATGAATTGAAGTAGGACAAATAGAGACTAACAAAAATCTATAGTTCCCATAATTGTGTAAAAATTCATTACTTATGGTTTGAACTTCACTTGGACTCATATAAAAATTTTCAAGCTTGATTCAATAGTTTTTATGTTTGGTAAATAATCCTTATTTATAGTTGAATTAAAAAATTCTAAAAATAATTCTCTTAATGACTAGAATTTACTTTTTAGAAAGCTAACCATTATAGACAGAGAAGATAGAACAATTGTCATCCAATTAAGTGAATGGAGTGATAGTTATGAATCAACTTAAATGATAAAGGGTCCAGGTCTAATTACAATGAGATAAGATCTAAAGTATTGGATTTGAAAATTGGATGGACAATATTAATGACAAGATTATTGTTCACATAGGCAAAGAGACTCTCAGTCATTCAATTAAGTATTTTGGATGAATGTTTGAAAAAAGAAAACTATTCAAATATGCAGGCATGATTTGGACCATTCGATAGCAAAAACTATGATCGATTAGTATAAAAATCTCAAGTTTGGCAACAACTTATGTTTAGTCTCACATTACAAAACTACTCAAGTGTTTCATACTTATAATACATCCATTGTACACTATAGTTAACCTAATAGGGTTGGCTACCCCCTAGTGTTCTTAGGAAGTCATGACCCAGATTACGAGTGTACATCTATGGGTCCAACCTGACTTTATTTATATTAATTAAATAATGAGTCCATCTTGACTCATTTTGTCTAAGCTAATTCAAAAATAATGCCCTAAACTGATTAACCTAAAGACCACAACAATATCTTGACTTGATGATACTTGGGCTTGACCCACCTTGGTTTTAGTCAGGTTCTTAGCCCGAGGGTTCCCAAGGCCCATGTCCCCCTGGTACTACAGGCCACTTAATCTAAGCCCTTTTGGCTTAATAGTGGTGGTGCTTAGGCAATATTTTTTTTATTTTTTATAATAAAAATTTTATAAAAATTATTTGAATATTTAAAAACTCAAATGCCTTCAAATAAAATAAAACTTAATCTAAATTCATATATGTATGAATGATGATAATTCTATCTACCATAATTGTAAAGAATTTAATGGTTTAATAGGTTTACCATAAAGATTTAAAAATAAATTCTTTATAGATTAGCCACTCCACAAAGACCATTATCTTTGGCTCTAAAGACAGCAAGTTGAGTCAACAAATTGTATTCATTATTTATGTTATAGTCATTACTCTAATAAATTCAGATCACTAGAATACTACATAAGATTTAACTAAAATAACACTAAGCTTAACAAGTTATTATTAAACACTTAACCTTGGTTTTGTGATCATCACATCAAAGGATACAATAATCTTCCCTTTGAGGATTACAAAATCAATGCTAGAAGAAAATATAACATAAATAAAAAAATCAAAATATTTAATATTTTAGTATACTTTGTTTGATAGTCTATAATCTCCTTGAATTCTAGTTTACTCTCCCCTTAAATTCTAACACTAAGTTCTCCCTTTTTTGTAATCATTCAAAGGGGTTAATGACACCTTAGCTTAATCTAGTCTATTAAATACTTTAGTAGCTAATAGATTAACAAAAATATTAGTTAATTAGGTAAATGATGGCACAAATGATAATTGAATTACTTTCTTTTACAAATGCTCTTTAATAAAGTGATATCTGAATTTTATGTGTTTTGTTATTAAGTATTGAATAGGATCATTAGTTAAATAAATTACACTTGAATTATCACAAAAGATTAGAATTTATGTAAATTCTAAACCATAATCTAAATTTTTTTTTAATATATAGAACTTGAGCAACACAACTATTTGTAGGAATGTACTCAATCTTTATTATTGATAGTACCATATAATTTTGTTTTCTATTAGCCTAAGAAATTAGTGAATTACCAATCAATTGAATAATAGAGATATTCTTTTTATCAGTCTTGCTACTAATAAAATTAGTCTATATATATTAAATCCAAACTCACATCTTGGATACCATAAGCCTAGACTCTTAGTTCTAATAAGATATTTAAATATATGCTTGACTATTTGTAGGTGTGATTCTTTAGGACTAGCTTAAAATCTCATACACATACCTACACTAAACACAATATTTGGCCTACTCATAATAAGATACAATAATGATCCAATCATTTCTCTATACAATATTGTGTTAATAGTTTTTCCAACTTTATCCTTATCTATGATAGCACTTACACTAATGAAAGTAATCCTATGCTTTATGTTCTCATTACCAAATTTCTTTATCAACTCCAACAAATACTTGGTTTAAGAAATAAATATTCTTTCACTTGTTTGTTTGACTAAAGTCTTAGAAAGAAGGTTAACTCTCTCATCATACTAATTTTAAACTCATTTTTTATTAAATTAGAAAATTTCAAGTACATTTTTTATTAGAAGCTCCAAAAATTATATCATCCACACAAACTTGACATATTAACTGACATTTCAATGAATTTTGATTAAATAAAGTGTCATCAATCTTGCCTCTATGAAAATCATTTGATGTAAGAAAAATGCATAATCTTTCATACCAAGCTCTTGGAGCTTGCTTTAAACCAAAAAGTGTTTTTTTATGTTTATATACATGGTCTATTTTATCATGTATCTCAAATCTTGAGAATTATTCTACATACACTTCATTATTTATATATTCATTCAAAAATACACTCTTAATATACATTTGGCATAATCTAAACCCTTTATAACAAGCATAAGCAAGTAAGATCTTAATTACTTAAAGACTAGTTATAAGTGCAAATATCTCATCCACATCTACTTCTTCAATTTGATAATAACCTTTGGGTACTAATCTAGTTTTATTCATTATAACTTTGCCATTTTTATCTAACTTATTTTTGAACTCCCATTTTGTATCATTGATTATTTTATCATTTGGCTTAGGTACAAGATCTTAAACTTAATTTCTTCCAAATTATACAAAATCTTTAGTCATTACAATAATTTAGAACTCATCTTCAAAAGTATTTTTTATGGAACTATATTCAATATTAGATACAAATATTGCATGATTAAAAGAGCTTATAATCCTAACTTTTTCTTTTATGTATCCTATGATCAACTCATTAGGATGATCCTTAAAATATTTCATTTGCTTCTTAATTTGATTTTCTTCTTTTATTGATTCATTACTTTCAACTATATCTTCTAATCTTTCTTCTCTAAGACATGAATCTTTTAATTCATCAAGATGATCATCTTGATGACTACTAGATACTTCAATAAGAGATTAATCAAATTTGACATAAATTATTTCTTTCATGACTAGTGATCTCTTATTATATACTCTAAATACTTTACTAGTAGGTGAGTATCCAAGAAAACTTTTTTCATCAAATTTAGCATCAAATTTATTTAAATCCTTTTTTTTATTATTTAAAATAAAGCATTTGCATCAAAATGCATGAAAATAAGATGCCTTAGGCTTCCTATCATAAAATAACTCAAAAGAGAAAATATCTAATAAAAGTCTACATGTTACTCTATTAAATATATAATATGTAGTATTAACTACCTTTACTAAAAAATACTTGGGGACATCACCCTCATTAAGCATACACCTTGTGCATCTAGTAAGGTTTTATTCTTTCTCTTAGCTACACCATTTTGTTGAGGGATTCTAGGTGAAAAAAGGAATGCTTCACTTTATTTTTATCATAAAAATTATCAAATAACTCATTCTTAAATTCTCTTTCATTATTACTCCTAATGGAGACAAACTTAACTTCATATTCTTTTTTAATCATAATAATCAATCTTACAAATTTTTTAAATACTTCTCTTTTGTTTCTAACAAAAATAACTCATGTAAACCTAGTATAGATACCTATAATTACCAACCCATATTTGCTTCTACTAAGATTCTCTAGATGAATAAGACCAAATAAATCCAAATGAATAAGGTGCTAATGATTTCTTAGTTGTAATGTCCTTAAGTGATTTAAAACTCTCTTTTTTTTGTTTTCCTAGCATGGTTCACATAGTTTATCATTTGATAAACTAAGGTTTGGCAAACCTTTAACTAGATTAAACTTTAAAAGCTTTTCAAAAAAATATTTTCTTAAATGATAAAATCTCATATACTATAATGTAGAATTATTATCATGTTCATAAGGTATTCTAAACCACTATCACTAACCATAAATAAAAATAAAATATATATATATTATCTTTTCTACTTTAATGTTAAGTGAAAAATTATATTTACTAATAATGTATTTATTTTTATTAAATAAAATATCAAAATTTGAATTACATAATTGACTAATACTAAGAAGATTGTATCTCAAGTCTTAAACAAGGACCTTTCTTATAGAAGTATTTGAGTTACACATGGTTCTAATTCCAATAACTTTCTTCTTAGAGTTGTCATCAATAATAACTTTACCACCATCATACGACTTCAAATGGATGAATAAAGATGTATCTCTAGTCATGTGTCTTGAACATCAATTATCCAAGTACTATATACCTCTCCCAATCTTTGAAGGAAGGCATGCCTACAAAACAAATCAAGCATTAGTTTTTGGAACCCAAACCATTTTGGGTTCACATGTCTTAATTTGATTATTCATTAAACTATCCTTTCTAATTCATATAAATTTAGGAGACTTACTATAAACAATATTTCTAAATTTATAATAGTAAAAATGTGTTCAATTCTTATGTGATAATTACAAATTATATTTGAAGTAAAAGAATATGTAATATTTTTAGCATATCTAAAAGAATTCCTTCAACGATCATGTAAATATTTTAAATCATTTAGCTCTTTATCTAAACATGTGTTTTTGATAATAATAAAAAAAAATTATCTTTTTCAATATTATTCCCTTACAAGTAATTAGAATTCAACTTATTCAAATATTCAGACAAACCTAAATAATTTTTATACTCTTCTTTTAATTTAAGGTATTTAGAAACTATTTTTTTATACTTTATGTAAACACTAACATATTATTCTTTGTAATCAACAGTAGAAGAAGAATACAAAGAAGAGGAAGAGGACCATACCTCATCTTCTAACATTTCAACCAAAATACTATCTTTGGTCATAAGACAAATCAAACTCTTCTTATTTTTATCACTAGAAGAAAAACTATTTGAATCATCCCAAGATATCTTCATATCTTTCTTTTTCTTTTTTTGTTTTTAGAACTTTTCTACTCTCTTTATAATTGGGGTAATTTGTTCTTGAATGCCTATGAAGTTTATATTCATAACAAATTGTTTCGTCATAAGAGACCATCTTTCTCTTTTGTTTCTTATTATTCCTAAAGTGTTTACCTATATTTCTTTTGTTATATATTCTAAATAAATTTTTTGAGATAAGAGCTATCTCATTGTGATTGAAAATTTTGAGTTTATAAAGGAATCAGTTACACATGATATTGTTTCTTTTTTCTTCTTTTTTTTCTTTTTTAATCACAAGTTCTTCATCCCTTCTTCTTAAAAGCTCAATTTCATTTGCTAAAAGCTCACCTAATAACTCATTCAATGACATAGTTGAAATATTTTTACTACTTTCAATGCCATCACCAGGCTTATAGAATCTTGCTCACCTATTCACTAGTAGAAAATGCTTTACCAAGATTAGACAAACCATTAATAATATTTATAAATCTCATAAGCATATACTCTCATCTATATTCATTTAAAATAATTTGTGCTCATGAACGAACATATTGATTTTAGTCTCTTTAACATGAGAAGTATCTCATAGGTAACTTCAAAGTTAGACCAAATTTCATGTATTATTTTCAAGTTCATGATCTGATTATATGCAGAGGCACTTAAACCATAATAGAAAATATTCATAACATGAGAATTAAGTTGTATTTTATGTTTTTTTGGGATTGAGTTTACTTAAATATTTTCTCACTTTTCTTCATCAATAATCATAATCAAATCTCAAACATATTTTTAACATTATAAATTTCCAAATCAATGGATTCTAAAAATAAAAATATACGATTTTTTAGTAAAAATAAAACTCACCTTTAAACAAAGGTGGTCAATGTGATGAAGCTCCATCAGATAAAATTGCATTATCCTCAACACAAGGTAGAGCCATGAAGATGTTGTCTTAGAAATTTCTTTCTTTTGACAAAAATCTCACTCTGAAACTACTTGTTATAAAATATGAGAGGCAAAACAAACAAGAGAGGAGGGAGAATTATGTGTTTAATAAATTTTTTATTCCAAAATTTAGAAGAAATATTTTTTAGCTTAAAATAATTTTTTTATAAAATTATTAACAAAATAAAATTTCTCAACAATAAACTAAATACACAAAATATGTTTAGGTGGTTCAACCAAAATCCATGCCTATATTTATCCCTAATTCTTGATTGGGCTTCCACTAACCACTCCTTTTTATCAAAGTTGATAGGGGTAAACCAAATGCATACTAATGCTTCAATGAGACACCAAAATCAAAGAAATTCAAACTACATGAAAAATTTTGAAACTTCATCATTTTTGTTTACAAAATCCCTACACTTTTACCTATTTAAACAAGAGTGTCTCTACTAATAAATGAAATAGATATTATCAGAAAATACAAAAATGATTATGAGTAAAAGTAGGAGAAATAGAGATCGATGAAAATTCATTACTCCTATAACTACACAAAAATTCATTACTCATGGTTTGAACTTCATTTGGACTCATGAAAATTTTTAAGTTTGATTCAATAGTTTTTATGTTTAATAAATAATCTCTATTTATAATTGAAATAAAGAACTCTAAAAATAACTCCCTCAACATTTAGATCTATTTTTTTAAAAACTAATCGTTACAAGTAGAAAAGATGGTACAATTGCCCACTGATTAAGCGAACGGAGTGACTATTCATCTTAAATGATAAAGGGTCTAGATTTAACTAGAGCAAGATAAGATCTAAATAATTGGATTCAAAAGTTGAATGAACAGTAACAATGGTATTCATGTAGGCAGAGAGACTATCAGTCATTCGATCAAGTATTCTAGATGAACGATTGGATAAAGAAAACTGCTCACATATGCAAATGCGATTGGACCATTCGATAGCAAAAATTGATGAATGGTCGATGTAGAATCAAGTTTGGCAACAACTTATGTTTAGTTCCACATTGTGAAACAACTCAAGTATTTTGTACTTATAATACATCCACTTTGTACTATAATCAACCTAATAGGGTTGGTTACCATCTCAAGTTCTCCAGAAGTCATGTCTCAGGTTGCCAGTGTACATCTACAAGTCTAATCTTGCTCGATTTACATAAATTAAATAACAAGTCTACCCTAACTCGTTTAACTTAAGTCAATTTAGAAGTAATGCCCTAAATTAATTGACCTAAAGACTATAATAGTAACCTGACTTGATTGATACTCGGGCTTGACTCGTCTCAGTTTTGATCGAGTTCTTTTCCCAAGGCTCGTGTCCCTTGGTACTATGGACCACTTAACCCGAGCTCTTCAAGCTTAGTGGTGAGGGTGCTTAGGTAATTTTTTTATAATAAAATTTTTATAAAAAAATATTTGAATATTCAAAAACTTAAATACCTTCAAATAAAATACAACTTGAACCAAATTCGTATATGCATGAAGGATGATACTCATATATGCAATAATTATGAAGAATTTAAAGGTTTATTTTTTCTTCATTTTAGTAAGATCCAAATTTTGCATTTCATTCATTCATAAGCCAACTTCGTAGTTAAATCTAAAAATAATTATACATGAATTGTTATTTTGTTTAGAGAGTTATGAGAATCTATCTTATTTTTTGTTAGGTGCTATTGTGGCACTTTTGGCTAAATATAGAGAGGAGAGAAAGCCCACTTCAAGCTTTATGTGGAGATAAGGTGCCCAACTTAGTTTCTAGTTTGGAGAGGTGCATTCTAGGGTTAGTGTGGAGAGGAGTGGAGGCTTTTTGTTTTGACTCAAATAAAAAATTCATTGTAATTAGTTTCTCCATCAACATTTTTAAAGGAGGAAAAAAAGAAAAGATAGACCCAAGCTTGTTGGCTTGAGGTGGAAGTATGTTTACCCCACATTTCCTTGTGATACTACCCTTATGAATCTTCTATACATTGAAACTTTTTTTAATTAATTCCATGTATTTGTAGTCATACAATAAAATAATATTTCATTCTTTTTAAAGAAATTACCTAAAAGAAAAAAACAAAAGGAATAGTAAAATATTGAAGTTACAAGTTGACATGATTCACATATAGCCACCACATGTCTTTCATATCCTATTACATCACTATTTCATTACATATAAATAATTTTAAATAAAGACATCTCATTAATAGCATAAACTCACTCTCACTATTCCTTATGTGTTTCATAATGTGTTTCATTTGTGCCTACACATATTAATAAACACATGATGAGCCAAAATAAAAGTCTAAATGAGCTAAGTAACAACAAATATAATATGAGATATTAAACTATGAGACATGATATATTAAATAGATACATAAACAAAAATAACAGCTAATAACCATATTTGATAGCTTTCCTTAGTTTAATAACCATATCATCATACACCCTTTCTCTAATCTATTCTTCATAATATTTTATCATATCTTTTGTGACATCAATATCACCTAGGTCATATCATATCACATTGTGACATCATCTCTATTCTAGATTATTTATAATTTATCATGAAATCATCATCACCTGAGACTATATCTTACCTCTTTATGACATCTTCACCACTCATATCTATATTTCATCTCATCGTGGAATCATTAACATGTAGGATCATATTACTTTATTACATAGACAACATTACCTATTATACTCTTTTAACTCAACATTGAAATTCTGTCAAGGTCATTTTCCACTTAAATTATACTCAAAGCATGAAATATGAGATAATATTATAACATTTAGTTAACTTATATGTACATAACATTTATGGAAATCACTACTTGTTTATTAAAAATTAAAGTATGCTATTCCTCTTTCTATATTCTTTCATTTTCTTTAATTTCACATAAAACTTATATTATATTCACATTTATTTATAATTTATATGTTGCATTTTTATTACACTCTTAAAGCATAGTAAGAAATGTATGCATAATTGTTGTATAAATTAATAATAAAGTGAATTTAAGCTCTCTAAGAAAAGATTAAAAATTATAAAATAATCTCAAAGGAAAGTAAATTTATCAATTTAAAATTTTAATAAATGTTGTCAGATTTTTAATAATTCATTTAGGTTTAAAAAATTAGCAATAATTATTAGAAAGGAACAATGTAAAAGAAAGTGATCAATTTTCAGTAGTGAAGTACAAATTATTGTGGAACAAATCATAGAAATTTTATAAAATTTAGGAATGAATCAGTCATAGAACAAAAGGTCAAGTTACAAAAAAAATCTTGATTTAATTCATATGATTTTTTGGATAAACAAATTGTTGAAATATTTAAGGACTTAAAAAAAATCATAAAATATTTATGGAATTCCTTGTTATTATTGTGCAAAAAGAAGGAGAAGGAACTTGTTTTGGATAATTCCTACATCCATGTAGGAAGATAAGAGAGAATGTAAAAGAAATTGCTTTGAAAAAGTTTGTGAGAAGTGTGGAAACAAACAAATGTAACAATCTAGAATTTTGCTATGGATAACATATTACAACCCGTGAAATTAAGCTTATAAGATTACAATTATGTTTATTTTAATATAATAAAGTTATTTTTTCGAAAAATTATATTTATGGATTAAAATATTAATCGAAGTAGTCTTAAGAAGTGTGTCATAGATCTAAGCAAAGCTAAAGATTTTATTTGAATAAATCACTAGAAAAAAATTATTATGAAAAATGTAATAATATTAAGTTTGTAATTTTTGGATATTTAGATAATTAATTATAAATTTTCAAAGAAAAATAATATACATGCAACTATTTCAATTGTTAGATGACATAGTAGTAATTTCCAATCCAAGCCTACAAAGAAGTAAGGATAAAACAAAAGAGAAATTAAAAAGAGAGGAGGGGAGAGAGCTCAATTGTGAGGCTAAATAGTAGAAAAAGAGGAGGGAGTTTGAGGAAATTCTTGGAATCACTCACTACAATTTAGAGAGAAAGATAGAAACAAAGAAGAGAAAAAGAATTGAAAACTTGTTAGAAGGAGGATAGTGTAAAAAAGGAAAAATTGGTAAAGTACGGATTGAATTTCATTTTTAACCTTATTTAACACATTTTATGCAAGTATAGATGTGTTTAGTTTGGGCAAGAAATTAGGAGTGTTGTAGGAATGAGTTTTGGTGATATAGGAGGTGTTTTGATTTAAAATCAAGTTGAGGAGGTTGTACCTATTTGAGTAGAGTCATACAACTATGATGGGCTCCATTGCATTATATAATTTTTTTTAAAACCATTTAGATTGAGGGATCAAATTAGTATGACGAGGTGCCATATATGTAGCAATAAGTTGATCATTCAAGACAATTACACAATTGTAAAAGTATGATGTATTATAAGTTTGTAAGAGTTGGGTAGCAAAAGGAATTGTACCAATACAATGGATTATATTGTATTGTGTAATTAGTCTAGGTCAATTAGAATAAAGGATCAAATTAGTCTATTAAGGTATCGTATGAGTGCTTATAAGAAGAATCATACCAATATGATGGATGTGATTGTATTAGACGAACAAGCTAAGTCAATTGCAATCCTAAGAAAATCGTACAACTATGATGGGTTAGATTATTTTATACAATCAATTAGAGGTTTAGAGTGTTTAGATCAATCAAATCAAATAAGAAGAGAGGTAAGGATTATATTGTAAAACTAGAAGAATTATACAATACAATGTATAATCAGCAAAATAAGAAATGATTGGCAAGGAGCCATAGAAATCATATAGTATGATGAGAATGGTAGTATTGTATCATATGGTTTCCAAATAAAAAATATTATATTAATCTATACAAATGCATTTTATTGTAGGTTGTTGAAATATATGAGCAAATGTTTATAAGAGAGGGTGAATTGTGCAAATGCCATAAGCAATTTGATTTTAATAACTCAAATGTTTTTGCAAATTAAATCTAAAAAGTTTTTAAAAGCTTTACTTTCTCAAACTAAATTCAACCAACTTAAAATACTCAAGTATTTTGTAATTAAAGACTTTGTTTAATCTTAAATAATTAAACTAATCCTAAATATTCATAAAGCAAAAAATTATTATTAATCTTAGTGTCTATTGTAACAATGTTTTAAGAATTGCTATTTGGTTTTATCAAAACTTTATATGAGTACTAGATAAGTAATAACAAACACAAAGAAGTAAGAACATACTAGGAGATTTTAAGTGATTCAATCTAAATCCAAATCTACATCAACCCCAAGACAAATGGTTAAGTTTTCACTATAAACACTTCCATTTTATCACAACTAGAGAAAGTTAACCTAAACAATAATCTACTCCCATTGTATCATAGCCAGGAGGGGTAGACCTAATACAATCACTACTATTTTTTTGTAGTGAGGTAGGAGTCAATCTAACATAAATTCACACTTTATCATAATCAGGTAGGGATCAACCTTAATAAAAAAAGCATAACTTGTCTTATATAAATGTTACAATAATTATTCTAAGTAATAAAACAAAATCATATACGATTCACATAAGAGAAACATATGGTACAATCTTTAAAATGATCTAGAAGGATTTTGCCAATCAAAATGCACAACTCTGTTATACTAAATGTAAGACTAATGTAGATGAGGCTATGGATATAACAACAATAATAATAGGTTGAGAACACATTTCACTATTAATAGCACTTTAACTCTTTCACTTCTAAAATGATTTTCTAATTGATTAATTAGCATTTTCTAGTTCAAATCTACTTTTATTTATTTTATTCAATAAGTTATATGCAAATTGAAAACTTATAATGACTAAAAACTTATTTTCAAAACAATCAAACTAGTCATTATGTTCTTAAAATACTAATCATTTATTATACAAATATATTACACTCAAATCACCTAAATGACACATCTATTCAATTAGTTCATTTTTACAGCTACAAGATATCATCTTAATACAATAAGTATATTGTTTTATACAATATGGAGAAATCTAACTAAGTTAATTTGTAAGCTTTCAAAGATATTAAATTATGCAGAATCATACAATATGATATGTTCTACAACAAGATTACATTAACAATAAAAATGATTGTATTCATGTAATAAGTGGTTCATACTGATATGACGTTAATCTACTCAATAAAGGCTACATTCTTAAATTAAACTCTTAGATAAGTACATATCATACTAGTATGAACATATTTGTCCAAATTTTGTTGTCTTAAATTAGCGTTCACTTTTTAGATTAATCATAGTTGTATTGGTATGATTTTGAGAACATATGAGTATAACATATTTAACTTACTCAAGATTGAACATACTCATATGATGGTAAAATATACTTGTATATCAATGGAATTCAAACTTAATTAGATTGTAGTAACAAGACACATATATTGTACTAATATATCAATATTAAACTCTAATGATAATGTTGAGTCAATGAACTTGTATAATAAGGGTGTCATATAAGTATGATCTTAGAATATTAAACATAACTAAAATTAGAATCAATAGAAGGATTAGCGTAGTATCACTAACAACAAAAAATGATTATACAAATACAAAAAAATTATCATACTTATATGACAGTACATTTTCAATGTATACATTTAAACATTTGATCTAATCCCTATTTGACCCACCAATAAGTGCATTATACTATACAAAGCTTTAATATTCCATACCTCAACAAACCCTTCTCAGGTAGCCCTTAACATACATATATGATAAGAATATTGTACGCATATGAATAATTAATTCTTAAGTAAATCACATAGGATGATACTTGACAAATACAACTGTTTAATGTTATTTCATGCAAATCAAATTGTACAATAGTGAAATTGTATAAATACAAATAATTTAAATGATACATTACTTAAATTATTTTGTTATTTATTGTACATAAACATGTTTAAAATGTATGCCTTATGATCTCTCAAATTCAATATACATGAGTAATATAATGATACCATATTATTATATTAATTCAATTAATGTGTTTAATAATTCAAACCTAAATAAAGCATTAAAGATGAGCTCCAAATGGGCAACCACTCTATCAAGAGTTGGAATGAATGGCAACATGATTTAAAAGTTGATTCAAACTTGAACAAAGACAACAACACTTTTTAATATATCTTCACTTATAGATTGCTCCATACACATTTAATCAATGCTCTCTATTTGATTGGATCTATTAGGTCTTATGATTCATGAACTAAAAATCATCTCAAAAAAGTATTAGTAACAACAACACAATAATTATATTATCTTCAAACAAGCAACATAACAACTAAATGTATAATATTGGAAACCTAGAATACAAGAGAATTATACAAGGGAATTTCATTTCTAATTTAGGTAGGTAAACTAGTAGCTATGATATTAATACACAATTAAATTGATACATGTTTATTCTTAAATTAGACTATTTTTCCATGTTATATTTTATAATGCATTTTGGTGCATAACATGGATAGTAATAGAAATGTAAGTAAATTACAGTGGGTAATGGGTTTAAATCATAACAGATCATTTTTTTAGCTTAGAATATATTTTACATAAATTTAAGATAATAAAATATGGGAACTAATTGGAAATGTAAATAAAATAATATAAAATAATTTTTAAAAGACACTATTCTCACCTTATATGGTTGGGAATAGGTTTGGAGCCATATCCTTTTGTATATACATATATATATATATATATATATATATGTCACTAGTTTCTTGTGTAAGATGATAGAGTTTAAGTTTAGAAGCCATAGGTGATTAAGGATACAAGTTTGGAGGCCATACCATTGTGGAAAGATGCTAAGAAGAAGCAGTTTTTAAGTATTGATATGGTTATTGCTGAATATAGAGGATAAAAATTAGATAGGAAATTAGGATCATTGAAATTAAGATAAATGAAAAATGTGAAACTCATTTTTATTTTATTTTACATATAGTCATTATTTCTTTGAGTTATTCATATGATTTATTATGTTATTTCATAATTATGAGTTTTATATTATTATTATAATTGCCCTATATTTATTTCATATGTTATATCATTTTTTCTTTATTTGTTATCATATTAGTTTATTTGCTAAACTCTATAGAATTTTAATAGTATTTACATTCATGTTATATGTCTAATACACTGAGAAATAAGGATTGCATCACCATGGATAGGAATCTTATGCTTTAGCTAATTGAGTAGGTGTGGTATCGTATGGAGTTTATGATAAAAGGTTTTGAGGACTATAGTTTTACGTGTATATGAATAATGTGTAGTTAGTGTTCATATGTTTTGTATCAGTATTTAAGATCTGTTTGGTTTGAACTTTATGTTACAATATATTTTATAATATGGTTTTATGTGATAGTTATTTGTATTATATAAGTTTTCATTTTTATCTCACAATCAGATATTTACTTAAGATTTCATATATTTTCACAAGTGAATTTATTTACATTGAATGTTGCTTATCTATAATTATAATAGATTGGATTGGTGGGGCCCTAATAACAAATCTCTAAGATATGACCACTACTTAAGAAATAAGGGAGGCATGCTATGTAATGTGAATTGCATTTGATTTGATATTTGTTGTTTGTAATCTAGTGATATTTTTATAAACATGGATAAGCCTTATATGAGTTGGTAAGTTATATAATGCATGGTCCATTTGATTTAATTTATGATGTGATGCAAACAAACATCTTTTATATGTGATGATTAAACTCTTGAAGGAATTAGTCATATTCAAAATTTTCCTACTATTTGTATTCTATGTAGGTTAATGGTAAATTGGAATAGTGGTTAATAGATGCAGTAATAAGCTAGTTTGCAAATAAATTTGGAATTTGTAAATGAGTAGAAAGGCTATGTTTTTCTTTTTCTAATTTTTCTTGAAGTGTAATCCATTGGTTTAAATCAAGGCATGTCTTAAACTCATGGTTGTAAATATATAAGTATTTAGTGGTTTAAATAATTTGGTTTAAAAGAATATTTGAGGATAGATTGAAATTTATTAATTTAAATCCACATTTGAATGTATAGTGAATGAATCTTATATGTTATTATATATATTAAATATATTGGAAGATTTCTACATATCTTATAAAAAAAGATCAATGATCTCAAAATCTAATAAATTGGTCCAAATTATTTACTAATGGGAATCCATTAACATACAAAATTTTGCCTTCAACCAAGTTCCAAAAAGAGAAATTATTGAGACTATAGTATCGAATTTTTGAGTCTAAGCATATGAGAAAGCAATTCTCTAACAAAAAGGAAAGAAACATGATGGTCATAAAACAAAAGAAATAAGGTTTTCTAATATTCAAAGATTGGAATTAGTCACTTAAGAATAAAGGTATACTAAAAGAGGAAAACCTATAAGGGGTCACAAATATGAAATATTGAGTCATAAAAATGGTGTTGGACTACATGGAAAATGGTCCATCATGGTGCACCTAGATATGAAAATTATGGTAATTGGTGTAACTCAAAATGAAAAGCAATCAATGTGGGTGCATCTAATATTGGTTTGAACATTAAATCTTATAAATGGTGTAGCTCAATGTGAAAAATAGTCTATAAGTGCGCAACCAAATGTAGGAACAATGGCATTATGTGTAACTCTATTCAAATAATGATGCACTTTAATATGGTAATTATGATATGATATTGCATGTAAGTAGTTACTTAACTCTATGCATAACAATAAAAGAAAATGTTTCAAAAAAGTAAGGGACAAATAAAGGGAAATTTTTGAAAGAATTAATTAAAGAAAAATAAAGAATTAAATCCTAAATGGTTGGTGAATTATATTGGCATATGATTATTAAATGTCTTTCAAATTATAGTAATACACTTTCAAGTTGCTATATACTTTTGTTTTATATATAGACCCTAGTATGTGGCATGACCCAATCATGTATCATTTTTAATATATAATTATGTAAATTTTGTTTATTGAGTCTATGACAATTGGCTCAACCTATTTTAGCTTAAAAATTACATGAAATGACTTAATTAGATTTTGTTTGAGACTCTAATGGAGCCTTAAGTGCAGCAAAAAAATTAACATAATTATCTATTTTATTAATGAAGTATTAAAAGGAGAATACTTTAGTTGTGGTTAATGTAATTGAGACAGCAATTCATAGTATTTAATATTTTGGAATTTCTTAGTTTATTTTTGTTCCAAGAATTGTAAATACTTAGCTTCTACTTATGTGAAATGAAATTTATGATTTTCTTACATTTTTTTATGATAAAAATTTTATTTGATTATATTACAAAACATATTTAGTTTTAAGTTTTTGAGAGGACTAAAATTGTATAAATTAAAAATATATATTTTTAAAATAAAGGAGACTTTCAAACATAGGGTCTTCATATAGAGAAATGATATCTTAAGAAAATGAATTAAAAACCTAAGTGGTTTCTTATTTAAAAAAGGGACACTAGTTGATCCCTCATATTAGATCATTTGAGCTTAGCTTGATCTCTCCAAGGTTACCCATGGATCGTTTGACTTTCCATTAGACTAACTATCCAATGTACCATAAAATGACGATTAGCCCACTTGCTAAACATCAAATATAACTAATCTTCTTCTCTAATGCTCCATTAGACAATTTAATTATTAGATTAAATTGTTTGATGTAGACTTAGAGCTATATGTTTTGCTTTACTACCGTGGTTTTATTTCTTTAAAATTCGTCCTCTAACTCAATTAACATTACAAAAAATTTACATACCTTCCCCTTCACTCTTAAACCCTTGTACATGTATAATTCTTTCCAAAACTCTATAAACTAGTAAAGATTGATAAACAAAGTAGGAAAGCTAACCTTAAGGTGAGGTTCAAGATTCGTTGTGCATGTTCTTGGATCAAAATCTTCCTCTCAATCATTTACCATATTATATATTTTCCTTCTTAATTTAGGTTTCCTCAATACTATAGCCATTACATCCTATTTTACCAAAATACCCTTTATGTATAATAAAATGCTCTGCATTTTAAGAAAATTATAAATTCAAATACAATTCATTTATTTAATTATATTTTGTAAATGCTACTTGAATTTTTGGGATGATTATCCTTTGTCATAAGAATTTTATCTTGAAAATCTAGAATAACTTAAGATACTTTTTGAGCATTTCCTCGTATAGTTCCCATATAACTTGTCTTTTTTTATGGTTTGTCCATTGCATTCTCACTATTGGAATCTTCTTGTTTATGGTTTCTTTACTTCATTGGTTAGAATCTTCAATGATTTCTTTGCACAACTCAAGCTATGTTGCACCTCCATAGCACCTAGTCATATTCCAATATGTGTGAAGGGTGGCACTTTGCCAAAGTTGGTATATGAAGTGCATCATGAACTTCTACCATTGCAAGATAATCTATAAGAAACTTCTCCAACTCTTTCAAATATCTAAAAAAATTATTATTTTTGGGCTTCAATTCGCTTCATTGTCCAAGTCTAATGATAGCTTTCATAAGGCTTACTCTTAGAAAAACATGACCACCTTCTTAAAATTCACATTTTTATGCCTAACATCAAAATAATGCATCTAAAGATCCTGTTTTTATTGCAATCCATTTTTGATCAATTGAATTTTCTTTGTAGATTTTTCAACTAATTCCAAACCCATCATCACAATTCCCTCTTTTTTACACCATCATAAAGGCAACTAGCATTTCTTACCATATAAATCTTCATAGGGTGTTATACCTATGCAAGATTAAATTTTTTTATTATATTCAAAGGCTAAAAACTATTATTGTAAATAAAGTCTATCAAGCTAATATAGTTATCTCAACAACCACCTAAACACATAATCCATGCATATCTTCTAATGTTATTATAGTTCTCTAAGTCCACCCATCTGAGGATGAAACATAATGTTGAACCTTAGTTGAGTATTCAAAGCTTCTTACACCCTTATCATAAAGTGAAAGTAAACTTTGAATCTTATTTGATTGTTTGGCTTGTTGTACTCCATACAAATAAATGATTTGATCAACATACAATTGAGCTAGCCTTTTTGTAAAATATATAATACTAATTAGGAAAACGTATGTAGGCTTTGTCAACTTAATCATTACCATTGAGATATCATTAAATCCTAGACTAATTCTTAGAATTCTCATAACAAAGTTCATGAAAATCTCTTCCCACTTCTACATAGGAATAATGAGTGCTTACAATAATCCATTAGGCCAATATTGTTCATTTTTCATCTATTGATAGAACATGTATTTTCTCACTTATTCAAAGATATCCTTTTTCATACAACCCATTAGAATGATTGTTTCATGTCTGGGTATATTTTTTTCACACTATTTTGTATCATGAGCTTCAGATGTTAATATTTTCTTCTAATCAAATCCACATGGAACATACATATTATTTCTAAAATATAGAACTCTATTTTAACACAAAACATAAATTTTTAGATAAGTTACATTAATACTACAATACAATATACTTAGTGTATAGTATGGTGAACATTAAAACTAGTGTACGAAGGAGAATAGGGCAATATAAGTATGCATTCATTGGAGTTTCCTTACATCGTACAATATGATACTTCATATCATATGGTATGATCTGTAGTAGTATCAATATGCTTCTAAGTAGAAAACTAGAAATTTTCTAATTTATGGTATAAATTTCATACTATGATATAATACATATTATCACACAACATAATCATCTTCGAACTTAGGCTAGTAAGAGAAAAGATAAATCTACAAACTTCATAAGGTATGATAATTATTATTGTGTAATATGATTTAGTTCTTAAGACAAAATATCAAAAATCTAAGGATTTTTTACAATACAACATTAATCCATTATATGGTATAATTAGATCAAATAGATGAGCTAACGTTTGTCACGTCTAAAGTAAATAATTATGTATTATATGATACTTGTTTATCATACAATATAATTAATTTCTAAATCATATAATGCTAAAGCCAAAGGAAGTTATATAATCTAATTTATTGTCCATATAGTTTATTTGAAGTCGTCATATAGTATGATCTAGTCATTACGTAGTATAAATGGGAGGAAAAACTTATAATAGCTAGTTAAACATTTTTGGGAATATATTATAGTTATTGTTTAGCTATTGGTAACACCATATTAGATCCTGTGAAATTCCTTTGCTTATAAATAGAGGATTAAATATTGAAAGAAGAAACTAATGCAAAATTAATTAAGAAAAGAAATAAGTTCCATCATCCTTAATGTGTTGAAGAAGCTTCTATCATTTCAAATTTTTGGATCCTTCTTAAATTTGTTGTACTCACAAACTTTACATCTTTTCATTAGCTTTTACATGGTAACATCGTTGTATATTCTTATTTAGTATGCTACTAAATGATTTGTATTATTTATAGGCTATATTATACTAGTTTTCAATATTAAAAAGTTGTAATTCTCTTTCTTTTACTAGTTGTATTTCCTACTCTTTTGTGGCTATTTAAGACATAATATGTAGCTTTTTTGTTTAATTATTAGATCTTGTAATGGTATTTCATGTAACCACATTTGGAAAAATGTTGGTGATTAATTTTAATAAGTTTGGTCTTTCGTGGCCCAAGTTGAACATATGCATGTCTCTTTGTTGAACCACCTATAAACATTTATGTTCTTTACATATTGCAATCATATGCATCCTATTTCAAAATTAACCAAGAATTTTGTTGCAATGTGATTCCCTCAAGAGAGGGTGAATTATGAGCTTTAATTAACTTTAAATGTAATAACTATAAATATTGTAATAACTTTGTCTTGATATGATTGTTGATTCCTTTTAACAAATAATGCGTTTATTTTCAAAACCATTGTATGAGTTACAAGCTAAGTAATATTAAGTAAAAGATGTAAGTTTGACCAAAAGTTTAGGTTTTTCCACCTAACTCGTACCCCTAATCTAATGATTAGACTTCCACTAAAACAACCATCATCTTTTACCAAAGCCAATAAGGATAAATCTTACAACAAGAGATCCAACCAAGGGGTTTATAAGATGCTCAAAGGAGCCACAAAACAAATGCAAGAGAATTATTACAATAGTAATAAAAAGCTTTCCAACAATTGCACAACATATGATTCACAATCCTAATACCTTTCACTTGTATGAGTAATACGATAATTACTAAATGACATGAAGGAATGCTATTAAGAAATATAAGATATTTTGATCAAACAACAAGAATTAAGATGCATCTATGCTCTTAAATAGTAGGTTGAAAAGATGTAACACTAAAAGTACACCATTCCTATAATTAAGCTTTAATTTTTTTTCTTCTAAGAGATTTGCAATTAAGTTCATTGGCCTTTTTATTATGTTAGATATGTTATTTATACTCTCAATTTAAATAAGTATACATTTAGAAGCTACAACAACTCAAAAATAAGATTTCCAAAGTTATTAACTATCCTTTACAGGTGTCATTTCACATTGGCATTATTACAAATAAGAGATCACACATGGGCGATAAGTGGATAAGAAGGATCACCTAGCAAAGCACCTATACAACTTGTGTATTATAGTTACATAAATTATATCACGCAAGTAAGATAATTCAGCACACTGTATGATGCATATTCTTCACTCACTCTTGAAAAGTGTCCTTGGTTTTCAAAACTCGTACAAATGTTGCCATAATCATACAAGTATGATACATTTGTGACACATGTATACAGGTTAATTACAAATCATACCCATCCTATAAATGGTTCATTAATAAATAATGAACATTTTCACAACTTACTTTTCCCTCAAGTTTTTAGTGATCATATGAATGCAATAGTGTTCCCTTAGAACATTTACTAAGAGAGCTATAAGTACTTAGTTTAAATGTGCATAATATTAATATCATATTTGTATGAAGGTATATTAGTTAACTTATACTATAACCTAAATGATGATTGTACACATATTGGATCATATTCATAATAACATGATTTGCACTTAAGTTATTTTTATGATTCTACGAAGGAATTGGTTCATATAAGTATGACATACTTCTTGATATTGTATGTGCCTAAATTTGTTGAACACATACAACACAACTTAATTTTATTCACAACTAATAAAAAGTTTTACCATGTAACCAAACAATACTTGGTCTACCTAAGTAAAAATGGTTTAACAATACTATAAGACCATCATGCTAATATGACATGCAAAGCTAACTAAGCTTATCATGAGACACATAGCTAGAAAACATATCATACTAGTATGATTAGGATATTGTTCAATTCGATCATCATGCAGATTTCAAAGAGAACCATGTCCCAAGCATGTTTCAAAGGAGACATACTCTAAGTTAATACTAAGACTAATCTAACTAATCAAACCTTAAGATTTGAATATTACTTAGAAATTTTTCTATGTCTTATCTTAGAAGCATGAATGGTTACTTAGCAATTTTATTATACCTTACCTCAACATGAATGGTTACTTAGAAATATGCATAAGATGAGATTTATGAACTCCTATAGCGCCATAGTGACAATAGTGAAAAGTTTAACAATTTAACCAAGCGAAGTTATCGAAGATGAGCTTTATATGAGCAATCACTCCACCAAAAGCTTAGTATTTTGGCTCCATGATTTGAGAGTTGAGCAATGTCCTTAACTAATGTCATCTCCATCTTCGACTTATCTTCTCTTGTTGATTGCCCCTTTTTGTCTACCTTTCAACTTGTAATATTTATCTAACAACATCTTTCACAAATGTTTAGTAAATAAAAAAGCTTATTTTTGTTATCATTAAACCTCAAAAGGCATAGGCTCAATAAGCTTTCTTATGAACTACTCAATATAGATAAGATTAATTTAAAACTATAAAATTTGCATGAAGTTTACTTAAATTTTTATAAGATCACAATTTACTCTTGTTTTATAGAAAGGCTATATGTAACATTCTCAATCTTCAAATTAGGTATGAATCAAAATATCTTATAAAATATGCCAAAATATTAAAAAAAAAGAAAATATTCTTAAATATAAAATAAACATATAATTTAATAAAGCTCATTGAGATGAGTCTAATGATCTTTATTTTGTTTTAATTAGAATAGTTTGAAATTACTACAAATTATTGAAGTAAATAAGCATAAATAATCATAAATTAATATTTTAATATTAAGTTAATATATATGAGAGGTGATTTTAGTTTACAAAAAAAAATCCTTTTTCCAACTGTCCCTAAATGAGATCATACCCTAGGGAGGGATTTCATGCTCATCGATCACAATTTTGCCAGAGAGCCATTTTGTTGATGATGAAGATGTTGATTGTAATCATCTTTTGGAGGAAATTAAGGACATTAGGCTAATTTGCATTGTCATGGATGTTGCATAAATCAAAAAAGCTAGAACCCAAAATAATTTTTATTTTTATAATTTTCAACCTTGAATTCATGAAATTCCAAGAAAAAAATCATTATATGAGATCCAAATTAGGGTTTTATATTATTGTTTAGAAGATTTGGAAAAATACCAGTGGTGATAAGGATTTATGAGTTCTTTAACCCATCTTTTATGCTTTGATCTCTTTTTTTTTAATAATATAAGATAGGGTTAAGTTCTAATAATGATTTTATTTGGCTATTAGGTTGATGGTATTTAGAATCCCTTAGGTTTTACAAGCTATGGTTGTGGAGAAAGATAAAACCAAAAGATAGAAATTGCTTGAAGAGAGAGAAAAAGGAAAATTCATTAATTTGAAGTGAGTTTTGTAATAAAAAAATTACAAATATTAGTAAATAAAAATTTCATAACTTTCTATATTAAGTTGAGACATGTGTTTTCTTGTAGGTTGAAATTAAGAAATAAGAAATTTGAGGAAAACAAGGATGCATGAAAAATTAGAAAAGCCATTAGATAGACACTCTAACTAAATATCATATTTATATGCTTGATGTATTACTAATTATTTAAATTAAGATCTTATATGTTGATATTATATAGAGAATATGATTTTGATGTATTATGCAATCCTATTATATGTAATAGAATGAACATTTATACTTACAACTGAATGTATGCCTTTTAATATTGATAAATTGTTATGTGAAATTTTTTGTCATGATTAATTGAGTAATCATGATATTTAAAGAGTTGTTGCAAAAACATTCATATGGTTGAATACTATAAAAAAGAGGATTTTATACTTGAAAATAAATTAAGGAAATGAAAGTTAAAGATATACTAAATAACACTAATGAATAATAAATTCTTTAAAATTAAAATATGATGTTCTTCGTGACTGGTGGTCAGTGCTTTACAAGACCAAGATAGTGTCATGATGAGGTGATTAATGACCAATATACCACATGGTTGACATTGCTACCATTAAGTAGCTAATAGCCAGTGGGCTGCACTACTATGATTTATTACAAAGATATGATCATTAAAGATATAAAAAGATTGAGCACAATTGTGCATAAAATTATGATATGATAAATCAATAAATAAAGTTTTCTATTGTAACTAAGTAAACTTAAATGAGAATACTAATTGACTACCTTATGAGAGGGAGAGAGTAACAGCATTAGCCATCATAAAGTTTATTTAGTTAATTGGAAACATGTGTTAATAACATGACCATATTAAAAAAAGATTAAAAATATATTAAGTTACATGTATTTATTATTTCTTTTAAAGATTTTAGCATGTTATTCTTTTTATAACATATCAATTTCTTTTATATTTTAACATGAAAGAATTTATGCTTGGTTATATGTTATGGTTGATGCTTGAGATTAGACCTTATATACAATTGTACTAAATTATTACTTATTTTATATTTATTTATTTTTAGAGATAGCCTATTAAATAAGTGATTATTGACTTAGTCTTTTTTTATACTAATATTCTAGGTACAATAGAATCATATTAAAAAGAAGATTATTCTTAAGAATAGCTTATAAGAAAAGAATTAAAATTATAAAGATTTTTGTGTGCAAGAGTTGTATTGAATGACTTTTCAATCATGTGATTTATTTAGTACTATATATGTATGTAGGAATTGACTACAATATTATAAAAAACTATAGAAACTATGAAATATGATTGTTGTGATAGTTTTATTTGTTTAAAATTGTTTGATTCAATCATTTATAGTTAATAGTTGTAGACATAAACTAAATGGTTGTTATAATTTTTATTAGATATGATTATTAATATACTTATAAATTTAAAAATAGATAAAATTTAAGAGAAGTTTTGTAAGTTTGAATTAAAATATTATGAGAAAATAAGTTTAATATATGGCAAAAAAAAGGATTGCTACATTAGTGGTATCAAATCACGATATAATCAAAAAAGACTTTGAGTTGAAATATATGGCAAGAAAAAATAATTAAGGATGTCACAATTGTGGTATCAAAGTATAATTTAACTAGAAAATAATTTAAGTTGGAATATATGTCATAAAAAAGTCAATAGACACTGAATTAAATCTAGAAATTAAATGAAAAGTGTGATAAAAAAAAATAAGAACATCAAATTTGTGGTATCTAAAGTAAAATGAGTGTGTACGAATCCCATAAGTTAGGGGTAAATTATGAGTTTCAAAATATTTTTATTAAAATTTATTGTATTTATTTTTCTAATATTTTTTATAAAAATAATTTTATTTTTGTGGAAAACTTTGATATTGAAATTTATACATAACTTTTAGTTCTTAAGATTAAAAATAATAAAAATTAAAATTAAAATGGTATACAAAAAGTTTTAATGGTTTGGTTCAAACTAGAACTTACAATCACCCCAAATGAAGTAGAGAAAAACTATACTATTAAAAGATTTAAAAATTGAAATTTTTTCTTATAATTTACCTCCAACCTACTTGTTTTGGCAAGTTCTACTATACCACGGGTATTTATGAGCTCAACCCCAACTCGATTCTTTATGAGATCAAACTTAAATCGATCTTTTGCAAATACTAGATTCCCCAATCCAAAGGAAAAAATATAACAAGAAATAAATTTTCAAAAAAGCTTACCAATTTTTATATGCTTATTGCTGAATAGAGAAAGACATAGAGCTCAAAATTATGAAGAGAAGTGACAAAATAAAATCCTATTAAAAATTGTTTTATAGTAATATTAATTAATTCATAACATTTTAAATAAAATAAAAAATAATAAACCTATTCATTAAGGGCAATTATGCCTGAACTAGTTAGTTGCTAGAAGTGGGTTCGTTAGAGTAAACTGCTTGGTTCATGGAATGTATCCTAAATTGGTTTAGGTTGATAACTAAGTCCAAGAAATTTTCTTAAACATGGTTCAAATTGCTTCATATCCAATTTGATAAATTATGTGTAATGCATTGCTAGTGGCATAGGTCATGACCTCTTGAGCAAACCAGGAGGCAAACCCTAAAATAGGCTACCTTAATCAATTACACAAATCTATAAACCAACATTTTTAAGTTTTTCATCGTATGGGACTAAAACTCTATCTTTCTTTGGCACGCATCTTGCTAAATTATGAGGGTAACCACAGTAGTCTGATCATGCAATTTTGTGATCAAATGATTCTAACCTCTTCCACCTTTTATAATACCTTATTATATCCTCTGTTCGATCGTGTCATTTAGTGATTGCTCGTTCCATGTTCATTCCATGTGCAAGATCTAATTTTAGTCATCTGATCATAATTTTGATCTAACAATTCTGATCATAATGTGCAAGGTCTAATTTTAGTCTGATCATGCAATTCATTATTTTGTGATCAAATGATCCAAGTGAATCTCAATGTTCCAATCAAGTAGTTTTTATGATCCTATAATACCAGAGCACTTTGATCGAATGGCTTTTATACAATGGCTATTTTAGCCATTATTTTGAGCTATTGGGGATTTCTTTAAAATAATAATTTTATAATTAAAAATTAAGAAAGTTGTGAATATTATAATTACTAAATTAGGTATTTGATAAGTACTTTTAGCTATTAGAATATGTCTATAAATAAAAATATTTTTAGTAAAAATGATAAATAAAAATTTTTACAAAATTCTAAAAAAGAATTTTCAAGCCATTATCCGAGGTAATTTATAATTATTACTAATCGTCGCCTCTCTATGCTGTGTCTTTCTTCAACAAACTCCAAATTTCTTGATCCATCTTTTAACCTATTAAGCTCTTATTTTATTATTTTCTAGCTAATTAAATTAAAATAATTGTGCCTTTTTAAGTATTTTGTCAAGCATATGAATTTATCTACAAAGATTTTAATCATCCTTTTCTTTCCATTTTTTGCCAACTTTATTTTTTTGTAAGGCCATTATTGCCTATTTTTATTTTCTTGTATTAAGGGTTTAACCTACCTATCTTTTGACAAAAGATTTATATAGTTTCTTTCCATACTGGTTTTTATCGGTGATGGATGTAGGCTTAATTTTAAATTGAATCACCTAAAAATTACTTGTGTATACATTAAATTTTTGTATATTATTTTCTCATGATTTCTCAAAACTTTATTATGAAAATAGAAATTAAAATATTTTCAACAAATTAAATATTTTAATTCTAGCAATTCACCTCCCTCCTCTTATTGAATCATATATATCAATTGGTATTAGAGCAAAATCCCTTTTAGTGAGAAAAAATTCTCTAAGAGATTTATGGCTGAAATGATATTTTAACTAGATTGGGTGAAGGTGCATCCTCCCATAGGCCACCACTTTTTTGTAATGACTATTATCTTTATTAAAAAACTTAGATGGCTAGTCATTTAAAATCAATTGATAGAAAAATATAAGAATTGAAGTAAGTTTTATTTGACTTTCTTACAAAAAAATTACACAAAATAATTTTGTACCTAAATCTTTTTATGAATTAGATATAGTGAAAAATGTAAAATACAAATTATAGGGCAATACATATTTTATATTATGATTTAAATGCTTATAAATTTAATAGAATTATGAATTTAGAAACTACTTACAAAATTTGACATAAATTAGAAATAACGTATAAAGATACTTCTTTATTAAGAAAAACAAAATAAATATGATGACATATGATTATGAGCTTTTTAAGATGATTTCAAATGAGTCTATCAAATTTTGTTTATTAGATTCACCAATATTATTAATACACTTTATAATTTGGGAAAGCCAATTTCTATGAATGAATAGATAAAAAAGATACTTAGAATCTTATTAAAAGATATAATCTATTGAACACTACCATCAAGACAATAAAAATATTTTTTTGATAATATTAGATGACTTTATGGGTGAGCTTATGATAAATGAGCTAGAAATAAAGAAGAGAAAAGAAGAAGAAGAATTAATTAAAAATAACAATATAAAGAAGAAAAAATAATAAATAGTATTAAAGATAGAGAAAGACATTTTAGAAGATGAATCCATTTATGATGATGATATTTCTTTAATTTTGAAATGTTTTATCTTAAGTTCTTAATGTTATAAGAAAGTATAAAAATCAAAAGTTTAAGTGAAGAATAAGAAGGAAAGAAAAAATTATTTGTCATGAATATAGAAAGCAAGGATATATTAGACCAACTTGACCTATCATATAAGAAAGAATTGAAAAAGAAAAGAATAAGATAAAGAAAAGTATGAAGAAGAAGAAAGCATTGAAAGTAGCTTGGAGTAATTCAGAAGAAGCACGTACAAGTGAAGAGGAGAACAATAATTAAGGGTTCTTTTGTATGATGGCTAGAGAAGAAGAGGAAGAAGAAGGGAATACATCCTTAAGTGAGGAAGATGTAAATTATTCAAATGAAAAATTATCTAAACAATTAGATTATGTTTGTAAAAGATATGAAATTTTGAGTGAAAATATTAAAAAACTAAAAGAAGAATAATATAAATGTGTAGATCTTTGTGATGAAATAAAAAGAAATAATGATGACTTAGTATAAAAAATTAATAAGCATGCTTCCTTAAAGATGTTAATGATTTTAAATCTTTGCAATCATCTTGCTCATTTTAAAAGTAAAATCAATTAGTAGAGATATCACACATGCTAGAAAACTTAATATGTATAAATTTAATGGCAATGTTAACTTGTTATATAGTTATAATAAACTTATGTGCCTTTATTGTATGCTTTTAGGTCACATTTCATATACAAGTAAGATTAGAAATAATGTGCATTCAAACTTTCCTATTTATACATGTGTAATGAAGGTAAATAATAGCTTAACTACTCTTAAATGTGCTAAACCTAAAATAATTTGAGTTTTTAAATCTAATAATTAATTTTTGAGTATAGGCATGTCTTTCGTCAAGGCAGAGGAGGACATGTAATTTTTGGATAGTAGGTATTCAAGACACATGATGGAAAACATTAAGTTATTCACACAACTAAAAGCTTATGATGGAGGAGAAGTTGTCATTGGTGATAATTCAAAGAAATCTATCAAAAGAAGAGGAACTATTTCAAATCTTGCATTTTTAATTACTAAAATTTTATTTGTTCAAATCTTAAAATATAACTTACTTAGTATTAATCAACTTTTTTATGATAGTTTTAATATTTTATTTGATTTTATTACATGTAAAATTAGTAAAAAAATAAAAATATAGCAATTATTATATTTAAAAGAAGTAATACCTATTTACTTGATTTGAAACTATAAATAATTCTCAAGTAAAATGTTTTCCATCACATGATAGTGACTCAAATTTATGGCATAGACGATTTTGTCATACTATTACACATACATTAAGAAAAATAATTAAATATAACTTAGTGAGAGGCTTACCTAAATTGATTTCTGTAGATGATTTCATTTGTAGACTATGTAATTTCAGAAAAGTAACAAAATTACATTTTAAAATCAAGAAAAATATAACCTCTAAAAAAATTTTAGAACTTGTGCATAGACTTGTTTGGATTAATACATCCTATGAGCTTAAGAGATAATATAGATTAGTTATATTAGATGATTATTCTAAGTATATATGGGTTATTATTTTAAAAAAGTGAATCATATAAATAATTTTAATTATTGATAACTAAATTATAAAATGAGTTAGGTCATAACTTAATTACTATTAAAAGTGATAATAGAGAAGAATTTAGAAATGAGGAATTTATTGAGTATTATATAAATAATGGAATTTTCACATATTTTTGGTATCGAGAACTCCAAAACAAAATGACATAGTAAAGAGAAAAAATAGAACCTTATTAGATTTAGTAAAAAGTATGTTGAATGAGTATGAAACACGTAAATTCTTTAAAGCAATAAACTATACTTATAGCTTTCTTTGTTTCAAATAGGATACTTTTACAGCCCATATTGAACAAAACATTGTATGAACTAGTAATTGATAAGAAACCAAAGATTACTCATTTAAATGTATTTTCTTGTAAATCTTATATTTTAAAAAATAAAAAAAAAGATTTATAAAAATTTGATCCAAAATTAGATGAGAGAAGCTTTTTAAGATACTCATTTAGTGGAAGAGTTTATAGAGTTTACAACAATGCCACTAATCAAGTAGAAGAATTTATACTTATAAATTTTGATGAATTAATGTCAAAAAAATAAAATTATGTAAACATGAAAGATGAAAAATTAGGATTTGAAAAATTAAGTTTAAAAGACTTAAGTGAGATAAATAAGAAAAATAAAAAAATAAAACTCTTAAAACTTTAATATTTAATAAAGATCATCTTAAAGATCAAGTAATATGTGAAATCATGATAGTGTTAGAACTAGATCTTTCCATAATTAGCTCACTTTTGTTAAAAAAGTTTGAACCAATCTCAGTAAAAAATTCCATAAATAATGAATTTTGATAATAACTATGAATAAAGAATTAAATCAATTTGAAAGAAATTATTTATGGGAGTTAACCACTAGATCATTGGATAAAAATACAACTGGAACAAAATGGGTCTTTAAAAAAAACTAGATGAAAATAAAAATATAATTAAAAATAAAACAAGATTTGTTACAAAAGATTATAATCAAATTAAAGGCATAGATATTGAAGAAATCTTTGTACCATAGCAAGGCTTGAGACAATAAGAATTTTGTTAGCTTATGCTTACTACAAGAAACTTCAAACTATATCAAATGAATGTTAAAAATACTTTCTTAAATGTTTATATAAATGAAGAAGTTTATGTAAAACAACTCCTAGAACTTGAAGTATATGATAAAATAGATCACGTATATAAATTAAATAAAACTTTATGTGGACTTAAACAAGCACCTAGAGCATAATATGATAAACTATATAGTTTTCTAATTTAAATGACATCATAAGAAGAAAACTAGATAACACATTATTTATTAAAAATAAAGGATAAAATAAACTTATATGTCAAATATATGTAGATAATATAGTGTTTGGGAATAATAATAAAGAATTATACAAGGATTTTTTTTGATCTAATAAAAAATAAATTTGAAATTAGCTTAATGGAAGAGCTAACATTCTTTTTAGCTCTACTAGTTAAACAAACTAAAAATAAAATTTTCATATCACAAACTAAATATATTTTAGAATTATTAAAGAAATATGATTTTATGAATGTTAAACTTAAAAACACACTTATGACCACTAACACACATTTAGATAAAGATGAAAAAAACATAAGTAGATATTAAAATATATAGATGTCTAATTGGTTTACTTTTATACTTAAAAGAAAGTAGACTCGATATACTTTATAGTGTTTGTGTATGTGCATGTTTTCAAGCCTATCCTAAATAATCTTATTTAATAACTGTAAAAAACATATTTAGATATATAACTAAAACAACTGAGTTAGGACCTTAGTTTTCAAAAGAAGATCTAAATTTTTAATTAAGAGTATTTTTAGATATAGATTTTATCAAAAGTAGAATTGATAAAAAAAAGCACAAGTGGTACATGACAATTTCTAAGAAATTCTCTAAGTTTATGGAGTGGTAAGAAACAAAATTATATTACACTATCTACTACATAATTAAAATATATAACTATCAGTAGTTATGTGATGCAAGTTTTATGGATCAAATAACAACTAAGAGATTATGGTATTACACTAGGATAGACTCTCATTTATTATGATAATTCAAATGTAATAAGTTTAAGTAAAAATATAACTAATCATTTTAGAGCCAAATGTATATAAATTAAATATTATTTTATAAGAGAGTACAATAAACTTAATCATATTTTATTAGAATATATGTATACTAATGATTAATTAGCTTATATTTTTACAAAATCTTTAAATTATAAATCATTTATAAAACTTAGATTGATTTTAGGAGTGTTAAATCCTTTTAATGGATAACAAAAAGGGAGAATAAATTCGAAATGATAGAAGCATGAATTAAGAAGGATTCCTAATATAGTTATGACATATGAATAAAGGGAGTTTATATTTAATTATTTTATATAGCATATATTTTTGCCAATTTTATTAGAGATTTTGTTATCATAAAAATGGAGAGATTATTGTATATCAACTCCTAACCATAGTACTTTATTTGATGATAATAAACTCTAAGAATTTTTAATAATTTAATTTAATAACTTTTAGATTCTAAATAGCTCATGTTGGTATTTATAGAAGAATTTAAAAAAGAAAAGAAGTAAAAGTAAAATCTCATAAAAATCACCTTAGTTAGAATAGAAAAACACCAAAAGATATTTTTTTGATATTTCTTTTAGATTTTTAATTTTATTTTGATTAGAATGTTAAACTTAATTGAAATATCTATAAGATACACAAATTAAATTAAAATTAATCATCTTAAAAAAATATTTAAGTTTGTAATATTTTTTCTCTATCTTATCTTGATCATATCTTTGAAAATATTAACTTATTACAAAAATTATGTTATAATAATATTAAATTATTAGTACAATTTTAATAAATAAATAAAATAAAAAAAATCCATTTGCTAAGGGTAATTACATCTGAATCAATTTGCTACTAGAAGTAGGTTCACTAAAATAAATTACTTGGTTTAGGGAATGTATCATGAATCAGTTCAGGTCAATAACCATGTCCAAGAAACTTTCCAAACTATGGTTCAAAAGGCTTGGATTTGATTCGTTAACTAGGTATAATGCACAACTAGTGTCACAAGTCATGACCTCCTGAACGAACCAGACTATCTTGATTGATTATGTAAAACTATAAAACCAATAATTTTTAAGTTCTACTTCACCATATGAGACTAAAACTCCATCTTACTTTTGCATGCATATTTCCAAATTGTGGGAGTAACAACAGTCGTCTGTTCATCCAATTTTGTGATCAAATGATCCTAGCCTCATCCACCTTTTTATAATACCTTATTATATCCTCCGTTCAATGGAATCATTTAGCGATCACAAGGTCCATGTTCATTTCATGTGTAAGATCTAAGTCTACTCATTCGATCACAATTTTACTTAAAAATTCTGATAAAATCTGATTTCTAAAAAGCAACAAGTGAATCTCAACTCTTTGAACGAAAATTTTTACGATCTAATAATATTGAAGCATTTCAATAGAATGGCTCATGTGTAATGGCTATTTTAGCCATTATTTCGAATTGTTAGGGATTTTTTTAAATATTAATTTTTGAATTAAAAATTATGAAAGTTGCAAAAAATTATAACTAAATTAGGTGTCCAGTAAGTGCTTTTAGCTGTTAGAATATGTCTATTAATATGAGAATTTTTTAGCATAAATGATAAATGAAACTTTTACAAAATTTTAAAGAAGAATTCTCAAGTCACGACCCTAAAGCAATTTATGGTGGTTGCTAATCGTCGCCTCCTCACATTGTGACTTTCTTCAATAAACTCTAAATTTCTTAATTCATCTTCTAATCAACTAAGCTCTTATTTTTTATTTCTAGTTGATTAAATTTAAATAATTATGCCTTGCTAAGTATTTTGTTAAGCATAAGAATTTATTTGTACATATTTTCATCGTTATTTTCTTTATTCTTTTTGCCAACTCTATTTTGTCGTAAGACCATTGTAGCCTATTTTTATTTTATTATTGTAAGGGTTTAACCAACTTGTCTTTTGATGAAAAACTTATATAATTTTTTTTTGTACTTAGTTTTTATTAGTGGTAAAGATAAGCTTGATTTTAAGCTGAACCAACTAAAAATCACTTATATAAATATTTAAATTTTTATATCTTATTTTCTCATTATTTCTCAAAACTTTATTATTAAATAAAAATTAAAGTATTTTCAAGAAATTAAATTTTTTAATTCTAACAATTCACCCCCTTATAGAACCAAATTTTAAATAGCACAAATAAAGGTTAGTAAATTAGCTGTTAGGTGGATTTGACTAGGGTCATTGGATCTTATCAGAGACGTTCTATACTATCACATCAAAGGCTATAAAAGAGAATGAGTTATAAATAGATGGATTGTGAAGGATTATATTCAGGCCATCCGATCATAATGGATGAGATTTGGATCATTTATTTCATAAATGATAAAGGTGGATTAGATCTCAATCATAGGATTAAAAATGTATTGAAGCTGTATGAGTCAAGGATAAAGAGAAAACTTATCTAGCCATTTGATAAATTTGGATAAGACTACAGCCATCCTATCTTATTCTTGAAGCAAAGCTTATAGGAGGGAGAGTCCTTAGTCATCTGACCAACAATTAAATAAGGGAACTCATGCAAGGCACTAAAGTAGTGGGCTTGGGAAAAAAATTTGCCCCACGTTATAGAATATCAAAGTAGTTTGCTTTTTATATTACCTTTTATTGGTTTATAATATGAACCAAAATAGGTTGTCTATCCCCTTGTGTGCTCAGGATTTCACCACTCAGTCCACTTGTATATGCTCATAGTTGTAGGTTAAACATCAAGTCTTATGCTATCTGATTCAATATATCATTTGTCTTAAACCAACAATGTTGAGGACTGCACTATGACCAAGATCAGACCTGACCTAACTTGCTTCCAATTGCTCTCATAAGCCAAGGCTAATAAGTCTTGAGAGCTTTGTACTTGGCACATGGCTAAGATAATTTTTTTAATTATTAAAATTTTATCATAATTATTTTTTTAATTTAACCAAAGTTTTGTAATTAACTTAAAATAAAATTTGAAAAATATGCATAACACAGATTTAGCCAAAAAAAAGAATTGAGTGAAAAATAGAATCCAACAAGTTTCCTAAATTAAAGATATCACTGAGAAAATTTGGATACTATTATTTTGTTAGATTTTATTTTTCTAGTTTAACCAAAATAAAATTTTGTAAATATTTATAAGATAGGTTTAACAAAAGAAAGAAATTAGTGAAAAATAGAATCCTACATGATTACTAAATAAGGAGAGGATTTAATAAATTTGGGTGCTTATGTAAGATTCGAAAGTGATAGAAGTGGAGATGTGACTTACAATCAACAAGCTAATATTCTATTTCATAATAAAAAAATCTTTTCAAAGTTAATACACATGTTTTCAAATCTTGAAGCTTATTAAACACTTCAAGATGTTTTGAAAACCACTAATTCACTATCTTCAAAACTATAAGACTTATTATTTACAAATAAACTTATTTCATATTACATAATTTTATTAGAATAAAATACTAAACATTTAAGGTTTAACTCATCAAATATAAGGGTGACTTAACAATATCAAAGTGGTTGAAATCTTAAGGACTAATTCTTGAATGACATGATTCTTAAATAGTTGATCTAATTTTGTATCTAGAAGTGGATCAAAATTCAAGATACTAATTACAAATAAATCAAGGTCACAATCTCCTATATCTCCTACTGAATTAAGAATCAACTAAAGACCATAATGTAAAGTCTATAAAAAGTTTCACTTGAAAGAGTGTCACAAATCAAAGCCAATTAAATACTACAAGTGTTAATAGTTTGGCCACATTATTGTATATTATCCATTAAATGTCAAAGGATAAAAATAGGGTCAACAACTAAATGATGAAATAAAAACTAATAGGGGATCTATAATAGTTGGACTCAATAATACACCTGAGGGTGCATATGGTACCAATTAAAGATAAACTTCTATAGTACCACAATAGATTACATAATCCCATATCTATATTATAACCCAAAAAGAGGCTCTTGCATCCCCTAATTTTATTACAAGTACTCTTATGTTGTAAGATATTCCTATAATAACCTTATTCAATTATGATGCAACACATTTCTTTATATTAGCTAATCTGATTACACGATTCTTAGTTAAAATGCATATATTAGAAACTTATATTTTAGTAAAGTTACCTATAGGATAAGAGGTAAAAGAAGATAAATATATCAAATAAGATGTGAAAATCAATAAGATATCTTTTAAATCCAAATTAATTATTATAAAACTATTAGAATTTGATATTATTCTAAAAATTGATTAATTAACATCTTATTATATCATTGTTGACTATTAAGAGAAGAAATTAAAGATTTATATGATAGGTAGTACTAATCTGATTTATTTTAGTAAGGGTAGAAAAGTACCTATAATATCTTTTTTGAAAGTTAAAAGATTAGTAGAGAAAGGTTATGAATGTTATCTAGCATTAGTATTGAAAACTAAAAAGAAACAACTACAATTATAAGAAGTTTTAGTGGTATATGAATATTTAGATATTTTTCTTAAAAATTTACTTGAAATACCATATGATAAAGAGATTGAATTTATGATTGATTTGGTATTGAGAGTAAAACTAATCTCAAAAGTACCTTACAAAATAGTGCTACTAGAATTACAAGAATTTAAAACATAATTATATGACCTAATTAATAAAGCTTTTATTATACTAAATGTATCCTCATGGGGTGTACTTATATTATTTATGAAGAAAAATGATGAAAGTTTAAAGATGTATATTGATTACAAAGAATTGAACATGGTTACAATCAAAAAAAAATATCCATTATCTTAAATAGATGAATTATTTAATCAATTATAATGAGTTAAAACATTTTCAAAGATTAACTTGAGATATGATTATCATTAATTTTGGAAGAGAAGACATTTCAAAAATTTCTTTTAGAACTAGATACGATCATTTTGAATTTCTCATGTTGCATTTTGGTTTAATAAATGTTTTAATATCCTTTATGGATTTGATGAATAGAGTGTTCAGGTAATAATTAAATTATTTTATTATTCTATTTATGACTTCATAATTTACTTTACAAATGAAGCAAATCATGAAAACACTCGCATCTAGTGTTATAGAGGCTACGAGAGTACTAATTGTATGTAAAGTTTTGAAAATACAATTTTTGGCTATCTAGTATATTTTCTTGGGACATATAGTTAGTGTAAAAAGAAGATTTATAGATTTTCAAAAAATAATAGCTATTGTTAAATGGCTTAAGCTTAGTAATGTAACTAAAGTTCAAAGTTTTTTTTAGTTTTTGTTAGGTATTATAAAAAATTTGTAAAATAATTTTCTCATATTATGGAACCATTAATAGGATTAATGCAGAAGATATTAACTTCTGAATAGAATTCAGAATGTGAAAGAAGCTTTTGAATTTTAAAGGAGAAATTGATTTCAAGACCAGTCTTAACATTACCTAAAAGCAAAACTAAATTTCAAGTATATGCTAATACATGTTCACAAAGACTTAGATGTGTATTAATTTACAATGATTGAATTATAGTGTATGCTTCAAGATAGCTATGATATCATGAAAAAAATTATCTTATACATGATCTTGAGATTGTTATAGTTATATTTTTTCTTAAATATTTTGAGACATTATCTTCATGGTATAAAAAAATTATCTATTTACTTATCACTAATATTTGAAGTACATCCTCAAAAAAGAGTTAAATTTAAGACAATGAAGATGGTTGGAACTATTTAAAGATTATGACATAAAGATTATTTATCATCTAGGAAAAGCTAATATCAAGCTTAGATTTCTTGAGCTAGAGGACTTGTCTTCATAGCATGATATCAAGCTTAGAAGTAACATAATTAATAACTGACATAATTAGGATTAAATGTAATATTAATAATTATTAAAAGAAAATATTTTTAACTAGCCATTACAACATAGTGGTTGCAAGTTTTGAAAGTTGCTCAAGATATAGATGAAGACATCTAAAAAAATCAAAGCCAAAATTTTTGAAGAAAAAGAAACAAATTTTAATTTAAATGAAAGAATTTTGTTTTATAAGAACAAAATATGTATTTCTAAAATATGTACCTAAAAACAAACTTTATTAAAAGAGGCTCATTGAATAAATTATGTAGTACATTTAAGAATAAAAAAAAGTATAATGACTTAAAATAGAGATTTTGGTGAAATGGTATGAAGAAAGATATCTATGATTATAAGGGCAACTGTATGATACATCTACTAGTAAAAGTGGAGTAATAGAGACCAAGTGAGATGTTGCAACCATTTCTTATTCCAATGTAAAAATGGGAAGAAATATCAATGGATTTATACCAAAAACTATCCAAAGATATGATGTATATGGGAAATTATTGATAGATTAATAAAATCAACATTTTTTGTACTCATCAAAACTACTTATTCAACTAAAAGGCTAACATAGATTTATTTTGATCAAACTACAAGATTACATAGTGTCGAAGGTAATTATATCTAATCAAGATTTTAAACTCGCCTCATAATTTTGGAAAAAAATGTACATGAAGCATTTGGTACTTAATTATTATTTAGTACAAATTTTATTTTTAAAGAGGTAAATGAACTAAAAGAATTATAAAAAATTTAAAGGATATTTTAAGACCAAGTATATTAGATTTTGATGAAAGCTAAGACACTAATTTGGCATTACTTGAATTCACTTATAATAATAGTTATCAATCCAACAAAAAAATTGTACCACATGAGACACTATATGATAAGAAATGTCAATCACCATTATGTTGGCATGAAGTAAGTGACAAAGCTCGATTGGGGCCATAACTGATAAAAAAATAACTGAAAAGATTCAAATAATTCATGAAAGAATACAAAAAAAATTATGAACTCAAAAGAAGTACTTTAATATAAGATAAAGAAATATAGAGTTCTAAGAAGAAGATTTGCATTCTTAAAAGTGAGTCCAATGAAGAGTATAATCGATTTGGTAAAGGTAGGAAGATGAAGCCAATGTACATTGGATCTTTTTAGATATTAGAAAGAGTTGGAGAGGTTACATACAGAGTAGCATTATCTCTAACATTAGTAGATATATATAATGTATTTCATATTTCAGCTCTAAAGAAATGCATTATTGATCTAACCAATATAATGTAATATGATCCAAACACTATAAAAGTGCAACCAAATTATAGTTATAAATAGAAGCCTACAAGAATCTTAACCAAGGAGATCAAGCAATTAAGAAAGAAAAGAATTCTTATGATTAAAATCCAAGCTACATGGGAACTTGAGGATGAGATAAGAAAGAAGTATCCCATGTTATTTTGAATTTTGAGGATAAAATTTCTACAAAGAGGGTAGAATTTGTTTCATAAAACATATCAAAATCCTAAAAAATAAAATATTCTAAAATATAAAAATAAATATATAACTAGATAAAGCTTATTAAGGTGAGTTTAACAAAGTTTGTTTTCTTTCAATTAGAGTTTATTTAGAATTATTATAAATTATCAAAGTAAATATGCATAAATATTAATAAATTAATATTTTAATATTAAGTTAATATACATTAGAGTTGATTTTTGTTTATAAAAAAAAACTTGTTCTTCCTTAACGGTGCTCAAATGTGACTATACCTCAGGGAGGGATTTCATGCTCGTTAGCCAAAATTTCATTGGAGAGCCATTTCATCAATGATGAGGATGTTGAATGCCATCATCCTTCAGAGGGAATGCAGAACTTGAGGTTAATTTCCATTATCAAGGATGTCACAAAAGTTCAAAAAGCAAAAACATTTTTTTTTATTTTTATAATTTTCAACTTAGAATTCATGAGATTTTGGACAAAATCATTGTATAAGATCCAAATTAGAGTTTTATATTATTGTTTGAAAGATGTGAGAAAAAAACCAATGGTGGTAAGGATCTATGAGTTCCTTAACCCATTGTTTATGCTTCGTTCTCTCTTATTTTTTACAATATAACATAGAATTTGATTCCAATCAAGATCTTATTTGGTTATTGACTTGATGATATGTGGAATCCTTTGAGTTTTGTAGGCTAAGTTTTGAAAAATAAAAAAATAAGAGAGAGAGAGAGAGAAAGTGCTTGAAGAGAGAGAAGAAAAAATTCATTAATTTGAAGTGAGTTTTATAATAGAGAAATTATAAATCTCGATAAATTAAAATTTTATAATTTTCTATATTCAGTTAAGACATATGATGCTTGACAGGTTAAAATTGAGAAACAGGAATTTTACTAACAATAAGGACAAGCATGAAAATAAGAAAACTTGTAAGGTAGGCACTTTAACATAAATATTATATGCATATGCCTAATGTATAACTAATTATTATAGTTAAGACCTTGCATGTAGATTTTGTATAGAGCATGTGATATTGATGTATTAACGTAATACTATTATATATAATTACACAAAATTTTATACTTGAAATTAGATGTATGTTTTTTAATATTGATAAATTAATATATGAAATTATTTGACATAATTAATTATGTAAGCATAATATTTAATAAGGTAATATAAAAACATATATCTAGTTAAATGCTATAAAAAATAAAGATTTTATATATAAAAATAAATTAAATAAATGATAATTGAGAATATACTAAATGAAATTAAGGAATAATGAATTCTTTAAAATTAAAATGTGTTATTCTTTTTGGCTAATGGGATTGTGCCACAAGATTAAGATCTTACTATCGTTGGATGGTTAGTGGCTAGTATATCACATAGTTAAAATTTGTTATCAATGAGGTGGTTAGTGGCTAGTGTATCATAAGATTGAGATATTATCACAATAAGATGGCTAGCAGTTAGTATGCTATAATATTAAGATATTGTCACTATGAGATGGCTAGTGGCCACTATGCCACATAGTTGACATTATTGTCGTGAGATTACTAAAGGCTAATGGGCTACATTATTATAATTTGCCCCAAAAATATAGTCAACTGAAATATAAATATATTGAGCATGATTGTGTATGAAAATATGATATGACAAATTAGTAAATGAGGTTTTTATTAGAATTAAATGAATTGAAATATTGATACGAACTACTATCCTATGAAAACAAAGGAGCAGTAGCAGTGACAATCGTATAGTTTACTTATTCAAGTGAAAACAAGTGTCGATAAACAATATCATATTAAAAAAAGATTGAAATATAATAAGTGGCATATGCTTGTTATATTTTTTAAAGATTATAATATCATTTTCTTTTTATAGTATATCATATTTCTTTTATATTTTAACATAAATGAGATTCTACTTGTTTATATGTTGTTGTTGATACTTGTGATTAGACACTATATATAGTTGTCCCAAATTATTACTTATTTTATATTTATTTATTATTAAAGATATCTTACTAAGTCAATAATGGTTGGCTTAGTCTTTTTGTGATAGTATTATTTTAGATACCTTGGAACCATAATAAAAAAAAGAATTATCTGTAAGAATAGCTTATAAGAAAGAATTAAAACTATAAAGATTTTTGTTTTAATAATTGCTCTAAATGACTTATTAATCATGTGGTTTATTTAGTATCATATATATATATATATATATATATATATATATATATATATATATATATATATATATATATATATATATATATGGGAACTGATTGTAATATTATAAAAAATTATAAAAACTATGAAATATGATTATTGTGATGGTTTCAATTATTTATAGTTATTAGATTTATTTATTTATAATTAATAGTTATTGATATGAAATACATAGTTATCATAATTATAATTATGTGTGATTATTATACTTATAAATTCAAAATACATAAAATCTAGATGAGGTTTTGTCTATTTAAATTTTAAAATTTGGGAAAATTGAATTAAATATATGACAAAAATAAAGGTCTCCACATTGATGATATCAGAGCATCATGTAATTAAAAAAGAATTTAAGTTGGAGTATGTGACAAAAAAATTAATTAAGGATGTTACAATTGTGATATGAGAGCACAATTTAAGTAGAAAACAATTTAAGTTGAAACATATGGCAAAAATAAGGTCGACGGAGTATGAATGAAATCTAAAAAATAAATGAAATATATCACAAAAAAATTGGGACATCACATTATCTTTACATGTTTGACTATTTATTAAATCATTAGCTCATAACCCAAAATTTAGTTTCTTTATTAGATCATTTGATCTTCCTCAATAAACAACTATCAAAGTATCCCACAAGCATTTGAAAGAACTATACTTATTCCCCATGATTTAATTATTTCATTTACTAAAGAATTGGATGAATTGATTTATCTTACAAGTTATAGTTTTTTTTATGAAATTTTAAAAAACTTTAACTAATAATATAGAAAGCTTCTACATGATCTTCCCTTACTCCCAATACTCTATCTCATACATAAGACCTCTTTCTACTCAAATTTCTAACAAAATCAGATTAAGATAAGGAAAAGTAAATCTTAGAATAAAATAAGTGTAACATCATTGGCCAAAGAGGTTAGGGAGTGACTATTAGGTGATGTCTTGAGAGAAGAATCATTGGATAATGAGTGACTTATAGTAAGCTTATAGATGGAGAGAATAAGGATGAATTATTTCATATTAAATACTAAGAAATTGATCTTGGTGTTTATATAAGATATCAAGATTTTAAGATATTAAGACACCTTTTGAAGGTAAAACCAATTTGGGTCGACATAAGATAACCCAAGAGAAAATATATCAATATAATGAAATAAAGATATCACATTTGGTATCAGAGTAGTACTCTTTACTAATCCAATATAGTTCAAGGATGAATCAAGCGAAGTTGGTGGGCTTGTAACACCAAGGATCAAAAAGGAAAGGGAGTGATCATAAGGTAATGTCCTAAGAGATGAATCATAGGAGAAGGAACAACTTTTAATAGGCTTCTAATTGAAGGGATATAAGAATCAATCATCTTAAATTGGCTACTAAGAGATTGGTACTAGTGTTTACATGAGATACTATGATCTTGAGGTATTGAAACACCTTTTAAGTGTTAATCCCATTAAAGTCAATATAAAATGACTTAAGAGGATAATATCTCAACATATTGAAATCAAAATATCACAATAGGATTCCTTTGTATTTTGCTCTTTTCTTAAATTTAATTCCTCACTTTAATCCCTTCACTTAAGCATAAAATCTCCCACAAGGTTCACTAATGGTGCCCTAAGTCATAAGAACAATCCTCATGTCTTAGGTAACTTTGTTTGAAACAAAAACCATCCATATTTCCATTTATTAAGGGTTTATTAGGATTTATGTCTTTTATTAATTAATTTAATGCTTTATTAATTTATAAAACTTTGGTTATTGATTAAATTGATGATTTAGGTTATATTTTAGTGAAATTAGTTTCATTAGATTATGAGAATTTTTCTTTACAATATTATATAATTTTCTTCTTCTTTAAGGCCCATATAGATACTCTAATCATTATAACCTATTTTTTTAGAAATATCCTTTATATATAATTAAAAATCTTATATTTATGAGAATTAAAAATTCAAATGCAATGCATTTATTTGGTAGTATTGCGTAAGTGTGCACCAATATTTTTTTAGATGTTATAATTCTCCCTTCTAATACAAATTTTATTCTTAAAATTTTAAATAGATCTATATATTTTTTAGTATGCCTTCTAGCTTCTATGTAGCCTCTCTTTTTGTTGGTTTGTTAATTGTATTTTCACTATAAGAATTTTTTATTTTGTAGTTGCTTTACTTCACTAACTAGAATCTTAATTAGTTTCTCTTCACATATCAAACTCAATTATACCACCATAATAGCGAGGTCATATTTCACTATATGTAAGTGCAATGCACCTTCTCAAAGTCAACACATGGAATATATCTTGAACCCTTATTATTGTTAGAGGTAGAGCTACCATTTAAGAAACTTCTTTATTTCATTTAGATATCTAAAGAGGTTAAATGTGTCAAGACTTTAATAGTCTCCCATTTTCAAACCTAATGACATCCTTCATAGAACTTATTTTTAAGAACACATGATCACTTTTCCTAAAGTTTAATACTTTTATGATTAACATCAAAATACTGCTTCTAGTGGTCCTATGATTTTACATTTTGTTTTTAGTCAACTATATCTTCTTTTTTATTTTTTTAACTATAAACCCTTTATTGCATTTTCATCATTTTCATACCAACATAGAGGTGATTAACATTTCTTATTATTCAACATTTCATAAAGTGTTTATGCTAGATTGAAAACTACTATTGTAAGTAAAATCTATCAAGGTAATATAGCTATCCCAATTATCTCTTTAATTTAGGACATATAATATGAGCATAACTTCTAATGTCCTTATGGTTCTCTTAGTTTTTTTTATCTATTTGAGGATGAAATATTGAAGATACTCAAATCTTTTTATGCCCTTTTTCAAAAGTGAGAAGTTAAATTTGAATATCATTTTAAGAGTATTATTTTATGTATTTCACATAATTAAATAATTTGATCAACATATAACTGAGCTAACCTTTTATCAAAATATTTAGTCTTAGTAGACAAGAAGTGTGCAAAACATTATCAGCTTATCCATCGTTGCTTAAATAACATGAAATCCCAGACTAGTCTTTGGAAGTTCCATAACAAAGTCCATGTGAATACCTTTCCACTTCCACATAGGAATATGGAGTGGTTGCAATAATCCAATTGGCTCTTGTTGTTCATTTTTATATGTTGTCATGTTATGCATTTGCTCACATGTTAAGTAATTTCCCTTTTCATTAAAGGCCACTAGAATAATTGTTTCATGTCTTGATACATTTTTTACATATTTGGATGCACTCTCTATTTTGCATAATTAATTTCATGAACCAACATTTTGCTTTAAATTAAATTCACCTGGAACATACAACTTATTTTTGAAATATAAGACTACACTTTCTATAACATTAGACTCATCCTTCTTTCCCTTGAGAGTTCTTTCTTTGTTTTTCTAGACTTCTTCATATCTATCCTAAGTTTTTTAATTTGACTATAATCAATCTATTATAATTTCTAGCCAAAAAAACTTTTTTTAATTACTAAGGATTTTGCATTTAATTAATCGAGTAACTAACATATTCAATTTGAGTTCTTCTGTGATAGATATTGAGCTATGCTACCTAGCACTTCTACTTAAAGCATTTGTTATCATATTTGTTTTACCTAGATGATAAATTATCTTTAGTTCATAATCTATGATAAGTTCCAACAATCTTTTTCTTAATACTTAACTCTTTTTGAGAAAATATATACTTTAGTTTTATAGTATATATAAATTTAGCACTTCACCACAAATAAGTAATGCCTCCATAATTTTAGTTTAAACACAATTGCTACTAAGTTAGGATCATGTTTTCAATAGTTGTCTCATGAAGCCTTAATTTCTTTGAAGTATAAGCAATAACAATCCTCTTTTGCATAAGTAAATAGTCTAGTCCTAATAAGATTACTTCAATATAAACTAAAGTTTGTTAAGAAATGTAAGCGTAATGTCTACAAGAGGGTATTGTGCAAATTTAAATCAAATAAAATTTACGCTAACTTGAAATTGTTTGATAATGTACAGGAATAGAAGTCTTAACTTTATCAAATCTAATAGTTCTTAAAATATTTTTTAAAAAATATTGTTATGATTTGAAAATTTTATTATATTTTAAAGGAAATAAAGAAAAAATGTTAAAAAGGTTTTAAGCAATTCAATCCAAACTTGGATATACATCCACCATTAGCAAAAAGGTTAATTAATAATACTAAAACATTAACTTAAGAAAACCTATAATATTATCTCATTAAAAACCTTCAACATCGACTTGATAAAAGGCTATAAGATTGTCTTGATAAAAAGCCTACAAACATCAGTTGATAAAAGTTTGGAAATAAAAGACAAATAAATTTTCTAATAATGGAAAAAAAAGAACCAAGTAAAGCTCAATTCAAGATTCTTAAGACAAATAAATAAATAAGCAAAGAGGCACATTAACATGATAAAGTAATATAAAAGATATGCAATATTAATCAAAGAAGTATACAATCTTGCAACTTAGCTCAATGAGGAATGAAGGCATATTAATATGAGATTAATATGTACAACCACAACCTTACTTTTTTTTTTCTCTTAGAAATGATGAATGCAATATAGCTTCTTCCCAAAGATATTGAAGATAAGCATTAACTTTTAACAATATGTTTTGATGCTTTAATAGTCCTTCTTGCTCTCAAATAGTTTGAAGGCTCCCTTTAATGGCTATATAAAAAAACTAGTTAAATTAGTCGTTACTCATATTCTAAACTAATAGTACTTGTATAATCCACAATGCTATATAATTTCTTAGTTATCAAAAGATCAACCTTGTATAATAAAACATTATACAAGTAAGAATAAAACAAATTTTTTTAAAGTCCAAATTTTAAACTTTTAAAAAATATTGTATAATACAAGATCATATACTATGATAAGTCCTACGATCATCTCATTTAGATTAATATATCATATCATATTCATACGATAAGTGAAATGTACACCTATAATACAAATTCACTCTATGCATAATCCTAGTCCCTAACTCTTATTATTTAGATATAAATATCACTTTAGTAAAAAAAATATATCATACTTATATAATACTTTAATTCAACTCCATACATAATATCACTTAATTCAATTCTTGTTTGATCTTTTAAAATAAAACATTACACAAATATGACAAACAACATCATCCTTATATGAAGCCCAATAATACTAATCCCCAAACTTTATTTCTCTGATAAGCCGTAAGTGTACTTATATGGTAAGAGTAACATAAATATATGAATAATATAAACAACCAAATACTACAGAGTTGCTCTTGACCAACTCATCATTCGATCTTATGTGATGACTAATTATATTGTAAAAGAGATAATCTTGCATAAGTATGATTAGTATAAAGCATGCTATCCTCATTCAATTCTCATTGTGTTTCAATTCTAACTTGAATAAGCTATGATAAATAATGCAGCCTATAAAGAGTGTAATGTTTTAAGGTACGCAATCTAAATGGTATGAATGCCTTGAAATAAACTACTTAAGTGAAAAAGAAAAGTTTGAAAATATTAAGTACATTCATACGATTCTCACTGAAAACTAAATACCTCAAGAAAATTACTATAAATTTTAATATTTTATTATCAATAAAAGTGACTCAATAATGACCTTTCCTAAAATATGGTTAAGGTTGTGTTTCTACTGGTGCCAATTATGATTTACACCCCATCAATGCTATTATAGCTCCTTCAATCAATTAATCAAGTTCTTCATATAAATAACATATTAGATCTTAAGATTCATGATCTAAATCATCTAAAAAATTATTAGTAAATAAATACACAATGATTTTACTGTTACTAAATAAATGGTGCAATGGCCAAAAGGTACAACAAATTTTAGCATCATTTTTGGGTAAAGCTAGGATTGATGCAAAAAGTAGTTTTTCTTTTGGAGCACAAAAACTCCTTTAACAAGCTACTTCCCATTCTAATTGGATTGCTTTTAAGTAAGGCTTAACAAAGTTACTACAATCAATGAAAAGCTCTTGACAAATTTCTTATGACAACATGCCAATCTCAAAAGCCTTCTAATTTCAATAACATTTATTGGTCTTGCCTATTCAATAACTATACCTACTTTTTGAGAATTCATAAAAATATTTTATATATTTAATATATGTCCTAAGAATAAATCACTCTTAAACTAGTAGCTACACTTTCAAAACTTTGCATACAACTTATGATCTCTCTATCTTGTAGAACCAAATTTAGATGCCTTTCATGCTCATTTTATTCTCTTGAATAGATCAAGATGTCATCAACAAAGACTATCACAAATTAGTCTAGCCATTCTTTAAAGACTTATTCATTAGATCCTTAAGCATTATTGAGTCTTTGTTAATCCAAAAGGTAACAATAAGAACTCATAATGGTCATACCTCATTCTAAATATAGTCTTCAAAGTATCTTCCTTTCTATCTTTGAATACACCACTAACCTTTTTAATTGATCAAATAATTCACCAATTACTAGTAGTGGATACATGCTTTTGATAGTAATCTTACTTAGTTATTATCATATTTTTTCTTAACAAAAAACACTAGTACCTTCATGAGGATATACTTGGCTTGATGTACCCTTTCTTAATTAATTTTTATAATTAAGTCTTCATTTTGCATAGTTCCTTAAGCTTTGTATAATGCCCTCAATATAAGTTCAATACCAAGACACGAATCAATTCCAAACGGCAAGCCTCACAAATCATCAGTAGATATATCTAAAGAATTGTACTTCTCTACTTTCATAGCATATATGAGTAGCACTTTTTAGTAATTCTTAAAATATACAATGTTAGTTCTATTAAATATATGAATCTTTTTTTCTTTTCTCCTAATATTCATTGTGATTTTATGGGTTATCAACTAGTCCATTAAGATAACATAAAATTTTATTACACTAATAACAACTAAAATGGGACTAAAATTATTCCCATTGATTTCCACATCTACTCTACCTATCCTCAATGAACCCACATTCTTATCGACTAGTGAAATCTACAGAGTCTTGCATGTGCTTAACTAACCCTGATCGACCGGCCATAGAAATGTGCACCAAACTCATGCATTGATCAACCGCCCAGAAATAGGGAGAGTTTTAGAAATATATTTTGGAACAACTTATGACTGCATATTTTAATGTTTTTTTTTATTTTTTTAATTTATTTTTAAGGCAACTTTATCAATGTAACCCTACAAAATGAGGGGGTACACACTTAAGAATGGAAAACAATCAATGTATAAATAAAATTTTCACTTGTGTTCTTTGTATTTTGTTAAGATCTTAAGATTCATCATTAAAAAAACTTTGAAGAGCTGATTTGACAGGGTGCCAATAATAGGAGGGGTGTAAGGCCTAAACAATGAGATGACATGCTAGTTTATCATCGACTCAATTAAACATCTTCTTACCACTACTAGAATAATGATTCTCCATTCTCACATCGTTGTTAGTGGCTTAACTCAGATTTTCATGACCACCATCTTACTCAAAACTTTTGTACACCAATCCTAGGCTTTTAACACTTTTTTTATTTCTTGTTATTTAATTTTCTTAGTATTTTGAAATCACCTTTTCTCTTACAATCACTTCTTTGCATTTTCTGTGAGAATCTAGTAAAATTGTTCAATATACATTTGTTTAACCTTTACTTTGTCAATTACTTTTTTCGAGATTAGTGCCACTAAACCTTTTTTAGTACCCCATTTTTATGTCATGAAAGATATTGAGCCTAGCATGTGGAGTGGCCCTTGTGATGGTTCGAGTCCCTTGGCTAAAATTTCCTTTGATTAGCATCTTTTGCATGTTCACCTTTCAGATTTCTTGTATTTATCATTTGTATTTTCTTTGCTCTTATTGTTTGCATGTTAATCTTTTTTTATTGCTCATTATAACATTGTGTCACCTGTCTAGTATCACTTTTCAAAGGAAGATAGATTATATAACTAAAAGGTATTTTTTAAAAAATATCATGTTTTTCCCAAATTAAACAAAGTGGATTCAAAATTAAAAGATAAAAAGATTTTGAACTAATTTTTTCATATAATTACATTTACGTAATGATATTTACCTTAAAAATTATGACAAAAAATTGGAACACCATAAATAGTTTGTATATATACCATATGTCGTGTCGTGTTTATAGATCTTGTTTTGTTTGGGATTACATAATATATTGCTTCTATTGATAAGGATGGTATTAATGATCACATGAGAAGTTAGCAAAAGGATGTAAATTTTTGTACTTTTCACCCCTTTCAACTTTTTGAGGTTGAGTTCTTACCAATTGTCTCTCTTGTTGTTGGCACATCACCACATCATAAGGCATTGGAGAATTATGCATGAGATTATACCTTCTTATTCTATTCATAATAATGTACTATGCATTAAATCATCATTATGTTTTGAGCATATACTTACACCTTAATTATCCTTTGACACTATTATTCCTTTATTATTAGAAACTATTTCTCTTACTTTACCTAAATGACATCATCTAAAGCTAAGGAGCTACTAATGTATGACACTACTTTGGAGAACTTTCTCAATACCAACTCTACCAATTAGTCTTAAATGAATTGTCATACTTGTAAACTTTATCAAGCACTATGAAAGATTGATAATTGACTAAGAAACTTTTATATAATTATTGAAAAATAATTCATCTTCACAAATAAAGCCTATCTAACACTAAAGTTACAAGTTTGCACAACCTTTTATAGATTTTTTGTGAGATCTCTATGTTGTACTTTAAGTTAATTATTTTGTATTATTTTAATTAGATATTTGAGAATGCAATTAGTCTTTAATTTTCAAGCAAAGTTAATGTTTCAAGGTCATAATATAATAATATTATTTTATGTATTTTTCTCAAAAAAGTGAAATTTTGTTAAAAAAATGTTCTGAATTTTAAAGTAATCATATCACTAGGAAGGGTTCATTAAAAGAACTTATTAGTTTTTGGTTTGTAATTTTTTGAATTAAATGAAAATAATTATGAATTAAGGAAGAAAATTTGAGAATTATATGTATTTACATAACATTTTATAAATTTAATAGTAGTCAAAGTTGATTCTCTCTATTTCACTCTTTTAGTAGCAACTTACACTCAAAGGAGTAGAAAACTTCTAAATTTAGCTAGAAAAATTGGGAAAGAAAAAGAGAAGGAGGAGAAACAAGAGTAAAAGAAAAAGAAAGAAAAGTGTAAGGGGTGAATCAAGAGTAGCAATAAAAGGTAAAAAAGTTGAAAGAAAAGAAGTTGGAAGAGTAGTAGTTTAGCAAAGACAAGCATAAAGAAAGAAAAATCAAGCAAAAAATTGGAGCAAGACCTACATGAGTTATTAGAAATGAAAGATTAAAGAAGGTAAGTGGTTTGGTATTGATCCAAATTTCTTCATTCACATTTCTTCTTCCTACAACATGAAAAATAGTTAACTTAATTGATGGCGTTAGAGATTTACGTATTGTTTACCATTTTGAAAGTTGAATGATTACTTGAGACTAAATACCTATACAAAATACATTATCCTTGTGTCCTTAATATTGTGCATGTTATTTGGATAGAACTGGTTGAGTTTTGCTTTGTTTTCTCTACGCCACCATACAAGAAGAACAAGATTGGGCCTTTTAGATAAAATCATATGATACACACACATTATTGTGTACGATTTAATCAATTCAAAGGTAAGTATAGAAAAGAATTGTAGGGCATGATCGTACGGTGTGATATTTTGAAAACAACTTTTAGACCTCATCATATTATATGATATCAAGAAAGTAATAAAAAAATATGAAAGACTGTAATATGAATATAAAGATTTATTAAACAACTTGTTATTAATCAAATTATATCTAATTTATGATACAATAATCAAAGAAAATGAAAGAATTGAATATAGCATATCCTTGATATTTCAGGCAAATAAATATAAAATTGGTAATGTAAGTAGAAATAATATTTGCATAAAAAGAAAGCATTGGTATAATACAAATTATTATATTTAGAAGGATTTTATACTTGTGCTATTGATAAGTTTCTATTTTTATCTAAATTTCTTGTAATATAGGATAAAAAAACATGGAAATAAAATATTTAAAAATTAAAAAGCAATGTAATAAATATGAAAGAAAGCAAAATAATTATTTTTCATACCTTATTCTTATTATATACATTATAAGGTAAGAGAAAAATAAGAAAATGAAATATAATTTTCTCAATACACTATCACATAGTGAAAAAAAAGAGAAAATAAGACCTTAACATAAAATGTAGAGCATAATGAAGTAGTGGTTGTGCACTAGGTTATGGTATGGCACCAAAGTCTTTCTTTTATGTCACTAGCATACTATGTAGGACCTTGATATATAAAGATAATATGATTAGGATATTTGAATATCATTCATGCTTTATCTAAGGTCAATATATTAAGCTTATAATTAAGACCATTATTGCTAACACATTATGCTAATTGAAAAATTGAAAATGTGGATATAATATGATATAAGAAAAATTGAAAATGTCTAGCTAATAATGATATACATTTAGGCAAGGATCATCTAAGATGTGTCTATAAGTAAAGGTTATATGATGATAAGGTTTCAAATAAAAAAATAAAATAATAAAAAATATAGGATAGTAGTATTAAAAAAATAATATCCTAATAAGAGAAAGATAAAAATATCAAAAGACAAAAAAAGAAAAAAAATTATAATAAAAATAAAGATGAAGCACACAAATAAATACACACACACACACACACACACACACACACATATATATATATATACATATATATACATATACATATATATATGTATATGTATATGTATGTATATATATATATGTATATGTATATGTATGTATATATGTATATATATATATATATATGTATGTATATATATATATACATATATATATATATATATATATATATATATATATATATATATATATATATATATATATATATATATATATATATATATATATATATATATATGCATATACATGTGCAAGTGGTCTATAGTGGTGTTTAGATATACATGAAAATATTTAATACTAAGCACTGTCTCATCTTAGTAAAGTATTAATAACTTATTAAGACACATTAAAAGTATAATATGTTATTGATACAATGATACTTGCATTATAGGATATATCATCAACATACAAAGAATGATAGATTAGGATGACAATAGAAATAAATAAGTACACAACACTACATGATGGGATATATGTGTGTGTGTGTGTGTGTGTGTGTTTGCGTACGTGCGTGTGTTTGATTTTGCGATGAATAGAAAGTTTGATGATTTTTTTATAAGTCAAACTATTAACCAATAACATTTTAGATTTAAAGAAAATGGTAACTAACTAAATATCATCATTCCCCTACTATCATCCTTTTCTATATAAGTGCTTTAATTACTTTTATATTTAATAAATAATATTGATGGGTCATCACATTTTGTTTACACACATTTTGTTCCTTATACAACTACGATTCATGATGAATTCTTATTTTCTCAAACATTATAGCATCCTACTCATCATGCAAAGGTTCTACTTAAAGGTATACTAGTTCTATTGAAATTCAAGGCTAAGCTAGGGGTAACTCATCTACTTCTTATTAGTCTACACTATTATTATTGGTATAGGAATCGATTATCACGAAATTTTAATGATCAACATATTTTAGTTTTTATCTTCAATTCATTCAATTATTTGTATCTATATTTTATTTTGAGTTGTTTGAAAGAAATGCTTAGGTTTAAGTAATAGATATGTATAAGGACTTGTATCCACATTTTATTTTGAGTTGTTTTAGTGACATGAGATTTAATGCTTATCTTTTGAGCCCCCCTTGCACTCAATGATGAGTGATCTTAATGAGGAAGGATTGATGTGGAATGATTAGTGAAATTCTTTTTGCTTATTTGAACTTCGATAAATAAATCAAGTTATTGAAAAGTCAACTTTTGCTTTTATATTTTCTCATATTATATGTGACATATCCACGATGTTCTAAACAAGTTTAATGCATTCAAATTGATTTTGGAGTGCTTCTAAGTGTAATTGGTGTGATTTTAGTTGTATTTTTAAATTTTGTTTAATGAGATGTGCATTAAGAACTTGACTATTAAAATTTAGTCTAATTTTTTAAGTGACATTACTTGTTATGGGAGATCAAATCCCATGTTCTTTTACATCATTCTTTTTCATTTATGAGCCATGTCATCTTTGAATTTAAATAATTCTAATCTTGTTGTTCCTTTATTTAGTTATTATACTTTTAGAAATTAAAAAAAATGATATTTATATTTTCATTTTTTTATGAAAAAAATACATTCATGTAATAGATCCTCATAATTTTTTACTTTTATCCCATCACATGGTTCAAACTCATTTGCTTGCAAATTTATTCCTTAATAAGATTCATTTATCTTAAGGTTTTTCTAATTTAGACTAATATATGGAGGTTTTGACTAATCAAACCATTTCAAAATGATATAACATTTTAAGAAAACGTATTCAATTTTTTATAGTTTTCATGTTCATCACTTAAAGAAATTCCTTCATCTTGGTGGCCAAAAAAAGCATACAAGAACCACCCTATTTATAGCCCAAACTTTGGTATTTTATTGAAATTGATTTCACTAATAAACTCTATCATTTTGGCATCTAAAAAAAGTTAGCACTATGTAATATCACCAACATTCCATTGCAATCTTCATGCTTCACCCTCTGCATATTGATTATGACATATCTCTCATTGTTTTTCACTTTCATAATATAAGGTATATTATTGTGCTCTATTATGATGTATTTATTATAACCTCATTCTAAAATATATTTGGTATAATCATATTTATCATATATAATATTCTTGAATTTGGCCAAACAATGACATTTTATTGAGCCCTACTTTCATTGGACATACTCATTTATTATTTGAAGGGCATAATCGTCACTTCCTTTTTGTATTATATAACATATGTGCCCATCAACCACATCATATTTAACATTGGCAGTATCAACCTGAATCTTGGCTTTCTTCATTAAAACAATTTGCATAAACCAACTTCACATGCACTTTGAATAGTATTTGCTCATATGCTAACGTCTATTATTTTTTCTCATCATGAAAATTTTCAAAGAATACAGTCATAAATAGATTCAAAAGCTTAGTTTGTGTTGTAGTTTTTATGCATTTTTTTCAAGTTTGAATTTAATTGAACTTGTTCTTTTCTTATGTTCTCTTTTTGTTTTTGAAAATTAACTTTGAAGTTTTTATTTATAATTTTTTCTTTTGTGAGTTATTGGAGAAAAGTTTTCTTTATGGAGTGAAAGAGTCTTAAAAGTGATACGTCGTGCTCACTACCTTTACCAATGATGGCTTTTTTGTTAGAGGTGAAGTTTTAACATCATCGCTAACTTGCATTTTTCGTTACTTTTTGATTTTTGTTGCAACACATTCGCAAATAGTCATTGACCAATGTCCATCATTATCACCCTCAATTTCTCAATACTAACAAAATAAAGTGCATCTCTTCTACCTTCATCAACCTTTTTGTTAATATTAGAACATATCTTTAAAATATTTTATATAACATAATGTTTTAATGATAAACTGTCACGCCCCCACCTAACCAAATACCATTATATAACAATATTATCATAAATTTGCTTAGCTGTTACATCAAGTGAGGACAAATAACCCAAAAATCAAAGGTGGGGACCCGACGGTAAGACAAACACTAACTAAAAATCCAAAGTATATATATATAAAGACATGTTTTTAAACATTTAATCACACTAAAATTTTCCCTCTCACACATCTCTTGGAAAGGGCTCTCCTGTAACAGCATCATTCCCAGTTCTCGGTGCAGTGATTTCATGACCTGTGATGTAAGCACTAAATGAGATTTTATAAATCTCAGTAGATAAATTCACATAATTAACCAAGGAAATAAAAGGCATAACAAATACCATTAACAGTAAAGATGAATGTCATACATACATATAAAGTAATGCCAAATGGAAACCATAAAGAATGTCAATTTCTTATATAGTGTGTTATTATCGGGCCCAATTCCCTTTGACGCATTATCCTCTGGATCCAATCATCATCAATAAATGACCTCCAGCCGGCATCCAACCAATCACATAACATTAGGCAGATATCTGATCCGAAGATCGATACCCTGCAACACATGCTGAGCCTAATGCCACCAGGCAGGTATGGTACCATACCCTACAACACATGCTGAGCCTGGTGTAAATCATCATGGAGTTATAGCACACAATACCAGGCAGATATCTGATCCGAAGATCGATACCCTGCGACACACGCTGAGCCTGATATAAACACTAGGCAGATATCTGATCCGAAGATCGATACCCTGCAACACATGTTGAGCCTAGTGGTGAGGATAATGTTCTCTAGGAATCCCATTGTTTTATTTGTCATTTTCCAAACATCAATCCATGTCATATCAAAAGTCCTTTCATGTCATATTGTTTCGTCTCTTTCTTTAGCATATTGTATCATATTATTTCTTTCCTTTTTAGTTGTCATGCAAATGAAAGAAACATCAACATATAGAACAACCAAACACCATGTAACTGAAAGAAAATCATGTAAAGCAAATACATAGTAATGTGCTACATCACAGGGTTAGGAATCTATCTACCTGGATTTGTTGTACCAAATTTTCTTGTCCACTTCTAATTGGTTTTCTTGATGTCCTACAAGGCCATAGTGCAAACATAATCAAGTTAAAATATGCTTATTTGCCAAAAGTTGCTTTTCTAAAAATTATTCCCAAATAGTTAAAAATTTTGCTTTCTAAAAGCTTTCCCAAACACACCCCAAAATAAATCCCAAAAGGCGCTGGACCGGCCACGGTCTATGCTGTACCGCCCGCGCCCGTCGCTTAACCGCCCGCGTAGAAAAACTTTCTAAAAGATTTTCCAAACAGCTTTCTAAAATAAATCTGGCTTACGCGGGCTCTGGACCGCCCGCGCCGAAAAGCTTTCTAAAAGCTATTTCCAAACATGAAAAATCCAAATTCTTAATTCCAACTATTTGTTTCTTACTGATTTTCCCGTCGCGTGGACCGGCCGCGCCCAACGCACCCAGTTCAGTAATGGAAACCCGGTCCAAAGCCTCGACCGGTTTTTCCTATTTTTCTCCTGTGCGTCCGGCGAAAACAGAAACCTTTCGCCGGCACTGGATCAGCCGTTTCACGCGCTGAATCGATCGAATCAGGCTCGGCTTCTGCCTCTCGGTCACTGCCGCTCCCCGGAAAACTTACATAACCCTAACGATGAATAAAGAAATTATTTCTTACCTTATGGAAACCTTCGCCGGTCGTGACTGTCGCGTGCCGGAACTTACGGAAATCCTCGCCGGCCGTTACTGTCGCGTGCCAATGCTCACGCAATCTTCGTTGGATGTTAATGTAGCGTGCAGAAACTTCTTTAAGATGTTCTCCGAAATCTCGCCGTCGCACTCCAGCAACCTCTTCGCCGCCGTTTTTTGCAAAAGAGCTTTTCCAAACGCACCTGGGTCGGCCTTTTATAAACGCGGTCGAAACCGATAAGCCCTCGGTTCGTGAACCACGTTTTTGCAGAAAACCCCTTCTAAATTGTATATTTGCAAATATATCCTCCGCCAATCGGATTTGAACTAATCCGACATTTAAAAATTACAGATCTATCCTCTACGTTACAAATTTATCCCAAATCTTCAAAAATTCATAATTTATTCATTAGAGCTCCAAAAATTACAAATTAAACATCGTTGGATTCGTCTCACAGAGCTCTTTCGTTTAAGCAAATAAAATAAATAACATACAAAACACTGAGGCTGTTACATAAACACTCGTTACCTATTTTCATTTTGATTAATTTTTTTTCATCTTGCCATCATCTCTTATCATCCAAATTTTCTCTCATTTTTTACCAATCCTTAAATATTTTTTTATTTTAAATATGTAAAATTATGCCTATTATAAAATTTGAAGTTTATAATATTACCAAAAAAATTTATGTGTAATTTGATTATAATTTTTAATAATATTATTAAAAATATTTTGTCATCCAAAAATCAATAATAACATTTAGATAATGATTAGATTGGATGATATCTAGATAGAATGTATCCTTTTATAAAAAAGGAAATAAAAGGCATATTTGATAGCATCAAATAAATAAGTATTAATAATTTTCATATTCTTTTGGCATCTAAATAATATCAATATTTAAATAATAACAAAAAAGCTTACGTTGATTAATGATTCTACAATTAATTATACAACGAATTACAACCAAAAAAGTAAATGCCTCATGCCTTTATTAAAACAATTGTGCTTATAATTTCTACAAATTTTTATATACTATTAAAAAAGTAATATAGGTAGTTTGATTCTACGAGAATTTAAATAATAAGATGTAGGAACATAAGTAAATAAAAAAAAATTCCCGCCTCAGCACAGCTCAGAAAATTTATAATTACGACAATGAAAGCTTAATCACCAAGTTACGCAGCTGATAAGCTATCAATCAAGAGACCCGTCAGGGCAAACGGGAATCGAAATCGAAACCATCTCCGGCATTTCGCTGCCGGCCTGCCGCCTCTTCGTCAAGTGAGACGTCCGACGTCGTTTTGTAGTTTTCAGAGCCTGATTCTGTAGATTTCCTTTCGCTGGCCTCCGCTTCCCAGAAGTTACAATCCAATCGCCTCGGATCGTAGAGTTCTAGTAACGGTTGGATCCCGGCTTTCCCGTCCGTTGCTCAATTCAATTTGCACGGAGTTTCCGACTATTTACGGATCATGGATCGATTGAACCTAGGGCATGGGGTTTCTACTCGTCCTTCGGCTTCCTTACCCATGCCATTCCATTCCGCTTCGAAGGCAGCTCCACACCGGAAACTTTCTAGACCGCGTTTAGTGAAGCACAGGAAGCACTCCAATTTTCAAGAGAGGAGTGTGATTTCCATGCATGATAATGGTGGCGGTTTGGGGTTCAACCCTTTCCAACCGGAGATACCTATTGTAGTTCTTGATCGGCAGGACCGCAGCGGCGCTGATTCAGTGCAGGATCAGGTAGCTTCACATGCCTATGGTTATTCAAGTTCTGGTTCGGGATTTGTCTTTGGTGCTAGTTCGTCTATGTTGAATCCAGATTCAAGCAAAACTGGCGTGCCCAGCAACGAAAGTATCGAGTTCTCTACTCGTGGCAAAGGTATTAGTGCTAATAGCGTGGGAATTTTTTTCTTTTGGAAGCGAGATGGGGAAAGCTTCGAGCTTGAGCCATAACTCTTCAAAGAAATCGTTGTTAAACAATTTTGAATTCTGCAAAACTGTAGGTGCTCAGCTTTACTCTGGTGCTGGTTCTTTGTCAGATTCAAATACAACAAGCGCTGAAACAAGAATGCCAGTGGGTGATTTTGTTCATTCTTCCAGTACGGAAGATGTATTTGTATCTGGGAGCAGCGCATGCAAAGCTGTTAATTTGCGTTACCATTCATCATTAGAATGTGATGATCCATCTTCGAAACTGAACCTTTATACATCAGTTGACGGAAGTGATGGGAATATGAATTCTAATATTTTTTTATTTAAGAATGAAGAGGAGCAATGTGCTCATTCAAGGAAGAATAAGAACTCTTTTTCAGATGATTTTGTGTTCAGTAAAAGACCTGACAACTGCAATGAAGCTGATCTTGGGAACTCCGGTAAAGACTACAGTGAAAAGGAAGACTTGGGTTCTCATACATTTCATAGATTTGCAAAGACCAATGATAACTCATTTTCTAAGTTGCCCGAGGAATTAGGTAAACTCAGGTTAAAGAGTTCTGGAAACGATGAGCATGTCAGTACGGATCCACGTGTTATTTGGGTTGGGGATGGTGTAAAGAAGAGTACAAATTTAGGTATTAGTATGCCATTTGGTTCTGTTGATGGCTCATTCTCTAACTTGGATGAGAAAATGAAGAAGCATAACTTATGGAATTCTGCTGATGAGGGCCAAAAGGATGCTGAGTTCACCATTTTTGCTTGTGATAGTAGTGTAAAGGAAGATGCTCAGTTAAGTCAGAGTTGTTCTTTAGGATTTGATGAGGGAATCTTCTCTAAGCTTCACCGGGAGAGAAAAGTCTTGCAGTCTTCATGTAAGGATAATGAGAACGACAGTGACTCTACCAAGTCATCATCTTCTCATATTTTAGACTCAAATGGTTCAACATTTGAGTTTTCAGGTAACAAGGATACAACAACTACTTCCATCCATAGGGTTGACCATGAACTTCAAAAGAAGATTGGGGAATTGGAAGTTGATAGTAGTTTGGCTTCCCGGGACAGAAGTAATGCGACTGCAGATTTCAAGTCAGTGAGTTCTGTATTTGAAAGTGGTGCAAATTTCACTGTTTCATCATCTCAAATATCAGAAATGTCGTCAACCATTCCTTGCAAGGGTATCCCTTTAAAGTTTCAAAATGAGAGGACATTCGGTGCTGAGTCTTTTTCCAGTAAAGTGAGTTTGGACAAGACAAATAACTCTGTTCTCTTGCAAGAAAAAGTGATTGGTGGTGTCCTCTTTGAAAGCTCCAACAACTTATCCTATTCTGTAGGTGATAGTTTTGTACACATAGAAAATACTGACTCCAAAATGGGGGTTTCAACTAACGGAGTTGATTTGTCTTCACCTCCTGCTAGCTTGGTTACCGGCACTTCTGGTTCTTTTGATACAACTTTACAGTCAGAAAAACATAATCACGGTGCAAGAGTTGTAGGATTCTGTGCCGATGAGTCTGTTGATACAGAAAACAAATTTTTTTCTTCTCCAACACAGGGATTCCATTCTTCTGAGGCTAAATTCAATTTTACTAGTATGCATGAAGGATTGGAACCAATAATGGAGTGTAGAAGTCAAAAACAGAATACTTCATTGACTAAGGAAAGCTTCTATAAGGAACCTTGTAAACAAATGACATTTACAGTAAAGAAAGTAGATTCAAAATGTCTGCTGAAGAAAAGAAGAGGTAAGTGTAGACAGTCCACCCAAGTGCACTCAGGTGCTGCTAATAAGTTTCACTTGGTTGATAAAGATCTTAAGTTAAATCTGGAGTATGATGCTACTGACAATAATTCACCAATGGATTATTCGCCTTTCCAGGAAACTTTAGTGTCTAAGCCTTGCACAAAAGAGGCATCAGTTTCATCTGATGTGCCAAATCATTTCGATTCAAGTTATACACCATATGGAAAAGAGCAAGAATTAGTCTCACCTGCCGAGTATTTTGATGCCAATGATTGTCTTCCAGAAAATGAAGCAGTTTTTCATGGTTCAAGAACTCCTTCCATGAGGAATTATGCTTGTGAATCTTATTTAGCACGTGAAATGAATTCTGAACTTGGCAAAGGTTGCCTTGCTACTGAGGATGGGAATGTTGGGCCTCGTATTGAGACTTGTACTTTGGTTCAAGAATCAGAATCATTCGGTTTTGGTTTAAGCACCAAGCTGCATTCTACTTCTTGTGGAGAAGATACTGTTAACAATTCAAATTTTGTTTTTAGTGCAAGATCTCTTGGGCAGAATCAATTAATAGCACAAAGGTGTGGTTATCGAAAGAAAAGTAGGGTGAAGGGTGGTGAGGACACACATCCGAACACTGAGATTCCTTTGCCCTTGCCAGGTTCAAATATATTTCTATTTCAAGGTCCTCCTGGGTCATCTAGTTCAGCACAAGTCCTAAATTGCAGTTGTGATCAAGCAGGAAAAGTTGACAAAGCTAAAGCTAATCAAGAACTTGCTCTTGAGGAAGCCTGTGAGAAGTGGCGACTTCGGTACTCCACTTTCTTCCTACATCTAATGTCACTTTTACATTGCAAGGAGCAGCTTATGCATTCTTGTTTTTTTGCTATCTTTCCCATTGTTTGTGAGCTGTTTAAGCTTGCTGCTTAGTGTATATGCCTATTCAAGCCCCATTATTTATGGGTGAATTTGTGATGCTGAATTAGTTTTGTTTTACAGTGGTAACAAAGCTTATAGAGATGGAGATTTTTATAAAGCTGAGGATTGCTATAGCCGTGGGGTGAACGCATTCTCGATTGAGGAAGCTTCTGAAAATTGCAGTAGTGCGTTGATGCTGTGCTACAGCAATCGTGCAGCTACACGAATGTCTCTTGGGAGACCAAGGGCAGCACTTGACGATTGTAAGATTGCCATTGCAATTGATCCAACCTTTTTTAGAGCCCATGTAAGGGCTGGGAAGTAAGTGTTTGGGTTCTATTTTGAAATATAACTGTTTTGACATATATTTGGGCTCCTGCTTATGCAAATATTTCATTTGTTTAACCATTTCTTTGTTGTAAAGATCAAAAGACTTTGTTTTGCCATTAAAAAGTAGAATATTGAGATGGCTGTAAGTTTATATTGTCTAATGTATACTCAAAAGCTATCTTAGTATCTATTACAGTATGCTTTCCTTAGCTTTTGTGTGTGCGAAGATTGAGGCAAGAATCCTCTTTAGGATATTGAAATTATCTGCATCTTCTTTTTTTTTCCACAAGGAAGATACTCTCAACAATAATTGTTTTGAGTCCTTTAGTAGCAAAATGTTACAAGATGATATGCTTGGTCAGCAAAATCAAAAAGACTTCAATACATTTAGTTTCTTGATAATACAACAACACATTAATTTCTGGGAGAACATAACTTGTTTGAGCAGATATATATGCTTTTGATTTTCATATAAAGTAGGTCATGGTTTTCAAGGTGTATGGTGCCATCATTATGCCAAATCCCAAAATAGTCAAGATAGATTGGCGTTACAATATCACTTAACAACTATACCTTTTAAACCCACGTTTTATTAATCAGCTCCACAATAGCTGCATTAAACCGACTTTATGATTCTTCTTACTCACAAGGTGCTAGTTTTCAAATAAACAATTTAATCATATTCAAAACACAATATTCCATTGAAACACATTTAATGCAAAAAACATAATCTCATAGTATAGTAACATGTATTTACTAATTCACAATCTTTTGCAAACAATATCAATCTTCAACTTTCAGAGGTAATAGAACTGACAAGGATCAAAGTAAATGGTATGCCTTTTTGTTATTAATAAAATTAAAATTTCATCGGAAGAGTCATATCAAAACCAAAAGGGGAAGCAATTTTTTTTCTTTCAAAATTAAAGGCATCAATTGAGTGTCCTCATTCATACACATAAGTATATGAAAAGCAAGTTTGGTTGAGGTCTTACATGAAGTTCAAACAAGAAAATTTGCTTAGAACCACTTAAGGAAATCATGTCATTCGTCATTTACATTGTCTAACCCATCATCATCTAGTTTCATTTGCTTTTTGTTGTCATTTCTTCTTCTTGTTTTTCTTCGATGATTATTTCATTCCAAAATAATGTTTTTCTAGGAGCATACAAGCTTGATGCCTTTTCATTTCCCTCATAATAAAATTGACCTTAATGTAAAATCTAGGGTTGTGTTTGAGTCAAGCTTGTGCTAGAATACAATGGGGTGGAACATTTGCTTTTCAAAATTTACCTTGGCTCATGAATTGTTTCAAGCTAAGTTGAGCTTGGTTGGGACTTAGTTTTATTCAGGCTTGATGCCTTCTCATTTCCCTTCACAATAAAATAGGATCTAATGTAAAATCTAGGGTTGTGTTTGAATTGAGCTTGTGATCGATCAAGATGGGGTACTACATTTGCTTTTTGAGATTAACCTTGGCTCATGAATTGTTTCAACCTATGTTGAGCTAGGTTGGGACTTACTTTCATACAATTGAACACTGATGCACAACTTAGTTGAGCCAACTTATTTTAAGTAGAAAAAAATCATTTTTTATGTTTTTTTATTCTTAATTTGAAAAATTAAATTTCTATTTCTATATTAAAGCATAATGTCTTAAATCGTCTTTTCTTGATCAAGAAAGATTCATTGTAGTATAAAAACAATCAAAACATCATGTACAATATTGTATGGATATTGACATTAGGCATCAATATCTGGATGGATGGACATAACTATTGTCTAGGAGGAAGAATCTCAGAAACCATAACTTTGATAGAGAGCTAAATTGCAATTAAAACAAAGATTGTGAAGAGCCCCATGCACTTCAAAGAAAGCTTAAAAAAATTGCAAAACACTATTTTAAATCAAATATTGTTAGGACCTCTCTGCATTCCAAAGTTAATTTAAAAAGACCAAAAATTAGACAAATAAAGCATCACAAGCTAGAGCATTTTAGAACATAACAATAGTCATAACTTAAGATGGTTTTGATATCAAAAAGAACATAAATATGGCTTGCAAAGAGAAAACTATGCAACCAAGAGATAACAATATATGAATTTCGTAACAAAAGAGCTATATTTTATAAAGAGGAGAATTAAAAAAATGCAACAGAGTGGATAACATGTTTCTAAAGTACTAATACAAATGGCATGTAAAAATAAAATAAAATGGAGTAAAAGTTGACAAATATGTTGATAATCTTAAGAAGCATTATTGAGCAAGTAGTTTCATTTCTAAGATAAAAGAGTATAGAAGTAAAACATAATTGTTTAGGTTTATCATGGTGCAACAACGACTTTTCATATGGCAAAGAGAGAGTGCATGATAGATGAGGTGGTGCAAAGGAGGTGAGATTGAGCAGTGCGTGAAGGAGACATTGGCTAAAAGGAGATGGTATGGGGGCAAATAGACAAAAAAGAGTAAGAGTAGGGAGAACAAGGATTAAGGGAAAAAATAAATTTTAATATTTATTTAATCTCTAATCCTCGATCATTGATGATGGTTGTGGTTTGTCTTAGTCGAGATTTAACATTGAGTGTGAGGGAGCACAAATGTTAGAGATATAACAATTGTTGTGATGGTTTAAGGAAGCACGAATTTTTGCTACATGCATCTAAATTTTTTGCATATTATTTAACTTATATGTATATAAATCTAATCATATATATACTATTTAATTATGTTCGTATAATATTCTGTGTATTTTCATGCATACAAGTATACTTGCTTAGAGCAAATAATGCATATATAGAAAAGTAAGCAAAAAATTGTGCACACTTGAATTAAATAATGAAGTGTATAATATTAAACACAAACTCTTCATAAACATATAAAATTATATGCACATAAATTAAATAATGCATATGTAAAATATAGTTTGATGATAGTTATACATGTGTGAAATTATACTTGTATTATTTAATTTTTACACACTTTTACATGCACGTTTCACATAGAATTCATGTTATTATTTTATATTAATTAAAAAGTTCAATTTCAAGCATGATCAATTCGATCTAAGTTCAAAATCAGATCAACATTAAGTTCAAGTTTTGCTTATGGCTTGGCTTTAGTTGTTTGGACTGAATGTGATTTGAGCCAAATTTTGAAGCTATCATCCAGCAATTTTCAATCTTTGATTGAAAATCATTCCTTAGTTAAAATTTGGCTCCCTTTCTTTGATTGATCTTTTAGTCATGTCCCATGTCAAATAAGAGTAGAAAAGTATTAAGGAAAAAAAAATCAAATATTAATATTTATTTACTCTCGAATCCATAATCATTGATGATAGTTGTGGTTCATCTTAGTCAAGATTTAACATTGAGTGTGAGGGAGCACAAATCTTAGAGCGATGACATTTGTTGTGAGGGTTTAAGGGAGTATGGATTTTTGCTACACACATATAAATTATAAGCATATTATTTAATTTATATTTATATAAATCTAATCATATGCATATTGTTTAATTTTATATCTATAAAATTTGTGTTTTTTTAATGCATAAGTTATACATGCATAGAGCAAATAATGTATAAAGAGGGGTGAATAATACCTCTTTTTAAATTTGTTAACTTAAAATAAACTTTGAAGTTTTATGATTAATGTTGCCTATATTAAAAAAATGTATATATTAAATATTTCTTTTGAGAAATTCTTATTTAGTTTTGAAAAAGATTATGTGATAATTGAAATAACTAAAGCATTTAAGGATTTTTTAAGTGATTTATAAAAACACATAAGCCTACATTCAATCATGACCACGAAAGACCATGTTTACTAAACAAAATCACCTTTTGTCATAAGACGGATAAGTACAACACTCTTACACAATGACTCACAAGAAATCAATTGTAGTTTAAAGAGACAAATCAAAAGATGGCTTACAATAACCATAATACAAGGACAATAGAACAAAAATAAAATCCAATGTAGTTCTTTTCAAATAGAGCTTATTTAATACTCACTTATAATCAATGTAAATCAAGTGGCACACTAAATATGTGAATAAAAGATGTTACCTATCATAGTTAATGTGTAAGAAGAATGAGAGTGGTAATAGATGTAGGAATGTATTTTAGAAAATCTAAAATGTTGAAGTTGTTAATCACTGTAGGAATTTTGAAAGTGATACTTTTGATTGAATATTTTTATATTAGTTTCTTCTTTAGTGGTTTTTTAATCTATTTATAAGCATAGAACTTTCATAAGGTTACACTCATAATGGCTAAACAATGACTATAATTCATTTCCTAAAGATGTTAACTAGCCATTATGGGTTCTTTGTTTGCATCATACATTCAATAAAGATTGTATTGTATGATGACTATGAAATGAGCTGTTCAGACTATACGATAAAAATAAACATGCCATCCAAAATCTTCGAGTTTAGATGCAACAAGGATGTGTTCATATACAAGACTTAATCGTGTTGTAAGATACAAATTACCACATTGCATAAAATTTTTAGGATTTGACTTCTTAGCCGAAGGACCCTATAGTACTGTATTATAAAGATTATCGTATCATATAAAATTCTCATAATTTCTATCATAACTTAAGAATCTGATCGTATTACACAGTGACAAATATTGTATTGTACGAATGATTCTAGACTACTATTCAAACTCATAACACAGTTCAATTAAGATTATCTTGTCATATAAACCAACTGTACTATACTATATTAAGAATAGTAGTATACAATGAGTTAAAACACTTAGTGAATTATTTTATTGGATCGTTCTATTCTTCTTTAACTTGCTTTTTTTGTAATTATAGAATGAAAGTTATCTTTTATCAAATTTGCAAATTCTTCACATAGCTTATCATTAGTTGAACCAATAATTATCATCAACATAAATTTGACAAACCAATTGGTCTTTTTTAATATTTTTAATAAAGAGTGTAGGATAAACTCCATATCTAGTAAAGCCTTTTGAAATAAAAAAATAACTTAATCTATCATACTATGTCTTGGAGTTTGTTTCAACTCATACATGGTCTTCTTTAACTTATAAACATGACAGTTTGTTATGATCCTTAAAACCAAGGGGTTGTTCCACTTAAATTTTTTGTTTATATATCTATTTAATAAAGCATTTTTCACATCCATTTGATATAACTTAAAGCCTGTATAACAAGTATGATATAAGAGTATCCTAATGGTTTCTAATCTAGTTGCAATTAGAAATGTTTCTTTAACATCTATTTCTTCTATTTAACTATAACATTTAGCTCTTAAGCTAGCCTTATTCTGTCAACTATGCTATGCTCATCTAACTTGTTTTGAAATATCTATCTAGTTTTTATTATAGAATGATTAGGGGCTTTGATTTTAACTCCTATATTTCATTTCTCTCAAATTGACTAAGCTCTTCATCATGGCTAACAATCAAAACTCATTATGCAAAGTTTTGTGGATAGATTTTGGTTGGTTACATGATACAAATGTTGAGTGGTTTGAGCTGGCTCTATTTTTAACTCCTTCCATGTCTCTTAGTGTTTGGTCTTTGGGATGATCCTCATTAAACTTTCACTCACTAGGAGATTGATTTCCTAATGATTCTGGAGTTGCATCTGTCTTTTTATAAGCACTATTATCCTCAATTCTCCATTTCTCAAATTCCTTAATGTTTTCTTTCACGGTTATTCAATTATGCTTAATGAAAGGGGACTCATCAAATGTTACATGAATGAATTCTTGCACTAATTGTATTTTTTTATTATCCTATATGATATATCATTGAGTAAATATCTTAAGAAGATATCTTTATCGAACTTTTCATCAAACTTATTTAGTTTGCTCTTTCCATTGTTTATAATTAACACTTGCAATTGAATACACACAAATAGGCAATGTTAGGTTTCTTTTTGTATAATAATTCGAAATGTGTAATTTTCAAAATTGGAAGGACAAATATACAATTCATAGCATAATAAGCAGTACTAATCGTTTCAACCCAAAAATATTTGGGCACCTTATACACATTGAGCATGCCCCAATATTTACGAATGTCTTATTCTTCCTTTCAACAACTTCATTTTATTGTGTCCTAGCTAATAAAAAAGTTTAAGTGATCCCATACTACAATAATCTATAAAATGTTCATTCTGAATTCTACCATGATTACTTATCGAGACTATTGTCACTCCATGTTGATTTTTTTTGTCATTAAATTAATAAAATTCTTAAAGGCATCACTCTTTTTTCTAGAAATAAAACCCATGTATACTTAGATTAATCATCTATTATTATAAATTCATATTTATTTTTTCTTAAATTATAGAGTTGAATATGTTAAAAAAAAGATTTAAATAAAGTGTCTCTAAAAATCTTCTACTAAAAATGCCCTTTGGTTTGAGAGGGCTCTTGTTCTACTTACCTTTTTGACATGGACCACAAATGTGTTCAATATTTCATTGCAAATTAGGTAAAACCCAAAATATCTATCTAATTTTTTCATAACTTAGTTATTAGCATGACATAGCCTCTTATGTCAAAGATTTACATCATTGTCTTGAAAGATAAGCATTTGATACCACTAGCTTCTACATTCCTTAAATTCAACATATAAGTGTTACTTCTTTTCGTAGTTATAACTAAGGTTTAAATATTTGTTAATTATGTAATGTTTAGTATCAAAAATAAGTTTAAAACCAGAATCACATAATTGACTTATGCTTAACAAGTTATATTTTAAACTTTTTCCAAATAAAGCCTTGGTAATAAAGAGGAATTACCAAAAGTTCTCTTGCTGATGGCCCTTTTCTTAAAGTCATCTCCTAGAATTACTTCTCCATTATCAAATACTTTAAGTTAGGTGAACAAGGTTGAATTCCTAGTCATGTGTCTTGAACACTTACTATTCAAGTGCCACATGCACTCAATCTTATTTAGGAGGTATGCATGTACATAAAAATCTAATTGTTAATTTTGGGTCTAAAAGAACTAAGGGTAAACTTAGTAGATGATGATAACTTGTCTTTTGCTAGCCTTACATGTTGAGGGAATCTAAAATGGTAATTTGCTTTAATTCTATAAAATTTAGATGTATGTCTAGGTTTTATTTAATAATACAACAAAATCTACCATGATGTGAGGAAACGTGACCATTTACAAATGAATTTTTCTTATAATCTATATGATGATGTTGAGAGATAGAGTAATGTAAATATAAATTCTTTAAAATAATTGAATTTAGCAACAACTAATAAATGCTCAATAATAGAGCTAGCAAAATCATCTCTAATCTTTTTCAAATCAACTAAATATGTTACATTAGTTTCATTAAGATGCTAATGTAAACCTAGCTAATTAATATGTTTATTTTTTAATTTGTTATATTTTCATAATAGTTCTTCATATTTTTTGTATACAATTGAAAAAAGTTCAAGTTTTTCCCAAGAAGGTGGATATATCTCATCATAAGAAATCTTAATATCATCTCGATTTGTCATGAGACAGATTAATCTTTTATTCTTTTCATCATCACTTGAGAAGGACTCCGCCCAATCACTTTATGCATCTTTTATTGTCCTTTTCTTGTGATTGCTCTTCTACTTCTATGGCCTTGCAAGGACTTTAGGCATTTAGGATAACTATGTCCTGACTTTTTACATTTGTAGTATACAATTTCTTCTTGCACTTTGGCTTTATGCCTCGATTTCCTTTTCTTTGTACCTGTTTATCCTGCACCATGATGCTTAGATAAATAGATTAGGTATTTGGTAATAAGGGGTACCTCATTTTCTCTTGAAGTATTGGATCTTGAAGATGAATCTATCCTTAATGCTATGGCTTCCTCCTTAGCCTTTTGTTTTTCAAGTAATTTCCTCCTTTTACCTTCTCAATTCATTTTATCATCAAAATTTTCCATAAGTTGATTTAGGGAGAGCTTTGAAACATCCTTTGCAGCTTTGATGGCTGTCATAAATGGATTACATTTCTTAGGCAACACCCTAAGACTCTTTCTCACTTGTTCATCATTGAAAAATACTTTTCCTAAGTTCACATGACCATTAGCAATATTCGTGGAACGAGTAAATATAGATTTAATAATTTCACCAGATGACAATTTTAAAAGTTTGTAATCATGTGCTAGCATATTTATTTTATTTTCTTTAACTTAAGAGATATCATCATAGGACATTTCAAGTTTGGTTCATATTTTATGCATTATTTCTAGATTCATAATGTGATTATTTATATTCTATAGCATTCTAACCACCTTGTAAAATTTTTACAACATGTGCATTTAGTTAAACTTTATATTTTCTTCTACATTTAATTCAAGAATCTTCCTTTGAATTACAATATTATTCTCAACTACAGTTGGAAAACTACAAGAATGTTGTATAATATCCTATATATCTAAATCAATAGATTGTAAGTAGTTATTCATCATGTTCTTCCAATAGAAGTAATATTCTTGAACAAATAATGGAGGCTGATGAAAAGAGATATTTTCGCCCAATGAGACTAAAGGTTATCTTGAGAATTTTTTCTCACGATTCAACCCACCGTTCTATTCAAGCTCAACCAACTCTCCTAAAAGTAATTGCTGATAAGAATGACGTGGATTCTTCACATGATTGCTAGTTATGATACACACCCAAGGAGCCTAAGAGAGCAAACACAAGTGCCCATGGGTTTGAGGCACCAAGAGTTGATGTGTACTCATGTGGATGCCACTTTATAACCTGTAGGCCCAGACCCCAATGCCATTTACAAGCTTTATAGGCGGATCAACATGGATGCCACTTTTCACGTCAACAATACCCCCACTTCTAGACATGACAAGGCCTTGAATCTGCAAACTTGACTCTGATACCATTTGTAGGATCTTAGGCGCAACCAAGTCTCGTAAAAACAATTGCAAATAAGAATGACACTTACCCTAACCTTATGGTGTATTCACCACAGGAGTGCCTATTACAGTTGACACCCAAGGAGCCTAGAAGGGAAAGCACAAGTGTTCACTGGTTCTAAGTGGTAGGAGTTAACGTGGACTCATGTGGTGCCACTTTATCACTTGTGAGCCTAGGCCTCGATATCACTTTCAAGCCCCACAGGTTAACAATGTTGTCTGTTCTTTCATGCATTGTCTTTTTCAATTTCCTACATTGAAATTGGATCCTTAAATTCACCCTTTAGTAGCCAAAGAAGAAGATGCAAGTGACACTGCAAAAAGATCTCTAAACAGGTGAGCATTAATGTTTAACTCTTTACAAGTCACTATAAAGTGATCCTGAAATTCACCCTTTTGTAAGCAACGACACCTTTTCTGGTAAAGCTGACAATAAAGTGATCTGGATGGCTTTTAAATTCATTTTGCAGCTTGTTCTATGGATTCCTTCTTGCAACAATTTGATAGATGAATTCAAGTAGGACTTCATAACTCTTTTTTTGTCCTTGTTGACTTTTTTTCATATCTTTCCTTCCTATGTTACCGCATTCACATTATTTTCAATCCTTTACTGTCTTTGGTTCTATCCTTTTCCTGGTTGCCGTTCACTTCCTCAAAGGTTGTTGTTGTTGAAATTGGATTTAAGGAAAGTATCAAAAATCTCTTTTTTTCTTTATTCTCAACTTTGATGCACTTCTTATTCTTTGTTCTCCTATGATTTCAATGTCCTTCGATCTCCTCTGGCTCTCTTGATGTCCTCCTTAAGACCTTCTCCTTGGTCTTTTTCCTTGCTAGCAATTTTCTAGTTGTTTGCTGGAATTGATGGGGAAAAATTATCTGTTATACACCTTTGTGTTGGTTAGAAAGGCAGAAGCGGGGTGAAACTATGGGCATCGTGGTTACTGTAAGTGGCTATTGTAGCAGGTGGAAGTGTCCCAGTAAATTCCATTGTAATTCCAAATAATGTGATTCAGTTAACAATTTAATAATCATGTGAACAAGCCATTTGGAAGAGACCAGGAGGAATAAGTTGTCATGAGTAAACCATCTATTTCTCAAGGCCATAGGTTTGATGAGATTTGATAGAGCTTGAAAAGATATAGCCACAAAGCATTGATCAATAACTGATTGACATGAAAATTGGTTTTGAGAAGACCAAGAACTTGATTTGAGCATCAAATCACATGAGAATCAAGATACTTGAAAGGGTTAATGTCTATTCTACTATCAATTAAGCATTATTGGTTTTGTAGATTCTCAGATTTTGTTGATTGGATCAAAAAGCACTTTAAGATCTAAAAATGTTTTTATTCAGGCGTCTGATGTCTAGCTTGGTCTAGAGAACCCTTTTGTATATATATTAGGAAATTAATAAAAAGAAACATGAATGAGTTTTATAATTTTTTTGCCCATTTAAGAAGGAATACTATGATTTGTTAGTTTGTTGCTTCTTTAAGGATAACAGGGAGGTTGAAGTTACCTTTGTTTCCAAATAAGCTCCAAACCTGCCTTATACAAGGGGCAGATTCACGAATCAATAATTTACCCAATTTTCTGTTCTTCTCTAAACCTCATACTCACAAGAAACTTCAGTCACTCCTCTCTCCCAAGGGGTGGATGGCCCCTCCGTGCAATGAAAGGATTAGTGATTCAAGGATCCAACTTCTACTCTCCAATCCCAGTTCATCCGTTTCACCCACATTTTCCCTGTTACGGCAACTGGGCACTTGCTACAATGCCTACACTTATTGTACCCAAGAACCTCATCCATTTCTGCCTCCAAAACTGGATATTGTGAAATGGACACCCCTCTTTCCTGCATCAAACAATTAATCTGTAAGCATGGAGAAAGAAGATCAACTAGGAGATCCAAGGGAGCCTAAGAGGAGGTCCAAGATCAACGATTACAGTGGATAATAACTAGGAAAGATTGATCTAAGAGGTGAGCCAAGGGGAAAGAACAATAGACCAGTGACGTTTTCCAAACAGCAAGTTTTGCTTCCTTAATGCTTCAAAATGCTTTGGTGGCTTTTGTCGTGTCTGTATAGTAATATTGTTTGAAGAGAATAATTGAAAGCCTGAGTGATACACAAATAAATGAAATGCTCCAAGAATGATAAACCTAGAATACTTGGTAAGAAATTCAACTAATTTTTTTGTCAAACACTCTTTTCTACTAAATTTATAGCCAAGTTAGCATTAGGCGATCAACAATAGTTGTAATGTATGGGTAACTAATGTAAAACTTTTGGTGCAAACTAGCTTCAAGCTGCCTTTTACTATGCACAAGACAACCATAATGAGGGACTTTGTGCTGCATATAAGTACCAAGGACATGATGCCCTAACAATGACCTTGTCAAGTTGCTACTCTATTTCTAGAAGTTCTGCAATTGAGAATGCAACATGCTATCTAGTAGATTAATCTCATTTATATCTTAACGTTGATGTTGGATGAATGTTTCAAATTATATTGAGCAACTTAGAAATCAACTTACACATATTAGGAAGAAAAAAAAATATTGAAGAAAACACAAAAAACCCGAACAGGCAATACATAGAAGATATCTATCCATAACAATCTTAGCCAAGAGGGGACCGAGAGCAACACATGGGTCGCTCCGATTGCTAGGTTCGCAATCTCTTCAATGGTGCAGAGACAACTTACTTGAAAAGGGTTTAAATAAATTGATCTTGATAAAAAAAAAAGTAAAGGTCACATGGGTACAGATTAAAAGCATTGAAAGATTTTACTTAGTCTCATGGAAAATTGAAGCAACACAAAAACCGATCTCAATGAAGAAAAGAGCAAAGGTCACATTGGCACAGATTCACAGTTTTAAAAGATTTTACTAAGTTTCATGGAGAACCAAAAATGCAGAAGATAAACACAAGAAACTTGAAAATTCAACACGTAAGAGATATCTATCCTTGGTAATTTTAGCTAAGAGAGGACTGGGAGCAACACAGAGGTCGCTCTATATGTCAGGCCTGCTACCTCTTCAACAACGTAGAGACTGAGTACTTGGAAATGGTTTAAATTAACTGATATCCACAAAAAAAAGAGCAAAGTAAAGGCCACGTGGGTGCAGAATAAAAATATTAAAAGATTTTACAAAGCCTCATGGAAAACTAGGTAATGAAGTCATTGCACTCAAAGGTGGTCCAAACATATAAGGAAACTGAGTCGTAGAGAGTATGATAGCAACAATAAGAGAGATCCTCAAATAAAGTCAAAGAAGGCAAAGATGGCAAATTCGAATAAACTTTAAACGACAAAGTGAAAGGAATGAAGACGTGAAAAGGAAACGACAAGGTGAAAGGGAACCGTTATGTGGTGATGATAAGATAACGATGTTGCAAAGTTGAAGGTAAACTAGTTTGGCGTTTAGCTGCTTGGGCCTTGCACCACTCCTCTTATACTGAAGTCTCGAAGAATCAGCATGCTAGAGTTTGTGCTGTGATTAACCTTAAGATCTTAACAAGATGTAATAAAACAGTAGAAATTTTATTTATGTAAAGATCATCCATTTCAAATGATAGACCTCTTTCATAGATATCCTAAGAAAAAATATAAAATAAAAAAGAAAATAAAAGTACAAAATTTGTAATAAAAAGTTGTCGAACAATTTTTTGAAAAGTTGTTGATTCGGTTCCAAATTTTGCGTTCAAAGCTATTGCCAAACAGTTTTTTGAAAAGATATTTCAGTTCAAAAATCCACAGTCAAGTTGTTGCCAAATAGCTTTATGAAAACTTGTGTTTCGGTTAGTGTCGATCAGATTTGCACAGGTTGTAGTAGGTCGAAAATGGGATGGTGTGTCGCAAGTAGGGTCAGTGGGCCATCAGTGCATCCATATTTGTTTGCAGGTCACACAAACGGTTTTGTTGATGAGTTGAACTAGCTAGTTTAGTGGCAGATCCGTGTGTGTTCGTGAGTCGAATCTGAATCATTGTGTCGTAGGTCAGCTTGGCAAGTCTGTATGGTGTCGGCAGATCTGTGTGTTCGTTGGCCGCGTAAACCTGCAAATCCGAGACAGGTTTAGAAGACCTGTTTGCCGTACTATTTTGGCTGATTGTGGTTTAGGAGGGTGGCAATGGGCGGGAATGGGCCATTTTTTGGTCCTTTTTGTGTTCAAGGAGTTAATTTTGTGTTCGGAATGCAATTTTAGGCTTTGTCTTGACTCTGCACATGAAAAATGGATATCTTAATTGTCTGGAAGTATTGGTGCATGTCTAACTGGCTCTTGAGCGTCAAAACTCTTGACGGTAAATGTTTTTAATTAATAAGAGTTAAAGGAAGAGTCTTTTATTTACTAAAAATATATGCTATCACATTCCTTTGGTTCATGATATTTGTCAAATGATCAGAAAATTGTATTATTAAAGTCAGTAGAAGGTTTGTTAGGTAAGCTTGTAGTTTACTTAAGTGATTCAACCAATATCTAATACATAATGTAAGGTTTGTTACATATCTAGTAGATTAACCTCATTTTCATCGTAAATGTAATGTTCTTAAATCAAGAAGAGTTAAAGGAAGAGTCATTAATTTTAGTAATGTTCCTGGTATAGTGGTTCATGATATCATTCAAATGCCAGAAAATTTTATTATTAAAGTCACTATTCGATAGACTTCCTGCATAAGGTTTGTTATGGTTTATTTAAATGATTCAATCAATATCAATGCACGACCTTTTGTCTTTTGGTAACTTATTTTGATACTTATCTAGCAAGAAATCTTACTTTTTGCTGTTTGTTCAGCATCCATCTATCACTTGGTGATCCTGCAGCTGCACGGCAACATTTCAATAAGTGTTTGGAATTAGATAGAAACTCTACAACTGACTCTAAAGTATCATCAGAGGTTGCTGATGGCCTAGAAAAGGCTCAGGTAGAACATTCTTTCACTTTGTTCTGTGATTCTGCAATTTGCCATTAAAGCCAACTGCATTTTGAACTGCATTCTGTAAACAAACACAAAACCATTGCTGATATGCCTTGGATCTCAACTTTTGGGCAACTTTTGCGTGGATTGAATACGTATAATTCTGAATACATTTCTTTGTATATAATTTATGTTAAATGGTGTGCTATCAGACATTTTGAACTGCATTCTGTAATACAAAAACAAAACAATTGGTAATATGGCTGGCATCTCAAACTTTAGGCAACACTTGAGTGGATTGAATATGTATAAACTTTCATCTGAAATAACATTCTGAGTACATTTTAAGGTATATAATTTATGTTAAATGGTGTGCTATCAGACATTCCAAATATCCCCCTCATACCGTATCTCAGTCATGCATTCTCCAGCACGCTATTTGTTGTAACTTATTTAGTCTTGTTGATTAGCTTTTAAATTATATTAAACTTCCAGTTATCCCACAAAAAGCTCTTTGGAGAGTGACTTTCTCGTGGACATACAAAATTTGCCTCACCCATGTGATTTCTGTTTAAAATACACGGTAAATATAGGCATGAAGCTAATGCTAAGTAGCAATAAACGGTCATAAACAAGTGTGGACAATGAAGGTCTTCATGTAAATAATTATATTTTTGGCACTTCGCCAAAGATACCCATAGGGCTTTATTTTACTTTTTTAATTTTTTTTTCTTGTCTAATTCTTATGATTGAATCTCTTAAGCTGAATCGAAGAGTATTTGTAAAAGCACAAAACTCATCTCTGTTGTGTATAAAAGCTTGAGCAAAACACTTATTTTGTAAAGATAAATTGCTATTTTTAAAATCATATAGAGTAAAGATCAGTAGCATGCACATTTTCTGTTATAAAGTAATTCATTCGTGTGGCATGCAAAGCTAAAATTTGAATTTGTATTATCTCCACAGAAGTTGAGTAGTTTATTGGATCAGTCTTCAGTTTTTGTGGCAAAAAGAACGCTATGTGATGCAGCAAAATGTTTGAAGATTATATCTGAGGCACTCAGCATCAGTCCTTATTCAGAAAGCTTGTTAGAAATGAAAGCTGAAGCTCTTCTAATGGTTTGTAATCCTATGGAAGTTTTCTAGGATATGCAATGATTTAAATTGTTTGTCTTTACAAATGTTAATTAATCTGGACTTATCTTTGGTTCCAACAAATGGAACTTATTTTGGCATCATTATTGTTTTTGTTCTATTAAATTCACATAGTTCTGCAACCAAACAGTTGCAGGATTATGAAGGAGCTATCCAAATATGTGAACAGACACTGGAGTTGGCTGAAAAGAACGCTGTTGTTACTGAATCTGATTGCTTGCCCAATGATAGCAATCATTCCAAATCTACTGCAAGATCAGATGTGAGGCTTTGGAGGTGGCATGTCATCTCAAGGTCCTATTTTCATTTAGGAAAACTCGAGGAAGCTTGTGAGCTAATTCAGAAGCATGAAAGAGTGAAGCCTGTTATAGACAAGTACACTCAAATCAGTTCATGCATGCTTTGTTTTTTCCAGTTCTTGAGCTTGGTTCTTTTGTTACTAATGCTAATGATTACTTTTCAGGTATGGGAATACTTCTGTTGAATCTTACACTTCATTCCCTGTCACTGTGCGTGAGCTTCTACGCCTTAAAGTGAGCATATTTTTGTTGTTACATTTCTTTGTTTTACTAGCTGCCTTTGATCTTCTCATTGTACTTACTGATTATAATGATTTTAGGTTTCATTTTATCTTTAGAAAGAGTTTCAATGAAGAAAAAAAAAATAAACACTTCAAAGACAGAAATTAAATAAGTTATTATGTACAAATATCCTAAACTGTACTGAACCTTTGAAATGGCATATGGTACATTAAAATTATAGTTTGCAAATGCTTTTCTAGAATAACATCTGATTGCTGGAAAGTTATATTTATCTTGCAAGCAATTTGCAAAGAAATGTTTTTGTGCTCCCTTAGGTTGATGTTATTACCTAGAGGTATGGTTCCATATGGAGATCTAAATTTGATTTCAGGTGATATGTACTTGGAGCTCTTACATTCATGGGATCTAGGAAAGGGTTAGACCAATAAGGTCTATTGTACAAAAGCTATCTTGCCTGTTGTTTCTACATCTTGAGCGGAGGGGCCAAATTGGGCTGAGTGCTACCAAAAACTAACATTGTTTCCTATTTATAGATGTACTTTGGGTCCACTGTTTATTGGATTTGTTCTCAATTCTTTTAACCTTGTACCTACACATTTCAGATCGGTGCTTGGTTCCAATATTCAAAGTAATTGACTAACCCAAGATTCATCATTCAGGTTTTAACGTTTTGTTTCGTTACTCAACTCCAATATTTGATTCCAATATCCAGTTTCAATAGTTGATTAAAACTGCATGTTAATGTTTTCAGCATATATTATAAATTTTTAATACGGATTATTAATTTATGATGTATTATTTTTTGACTTTAGATGTTAATATTGTCTTGTAAAAAAATAAAAGATGAAAGTGTTAATGTCACAAGAAACTTTAGGCGTAGATTAGGCCTTTTTTTAGAGGAAGTTAATGAAATGATAGTAGTATTTGGAACTGGATCTGACCTGCTAGATTCCTTCTTGGGTCAAAAATACTTGGATCCATGGAAAATTTGGGTCGGTTTAAGGATTCAGGAAGAAACAAATAGAACTAACCTTAATTGCATCCTTACTTTCCCATAACCAATATGCCCTGAGTTGCATCTCCATAATCGACATGCACTTCATGACAACATTACTGTTGTAACAAGGCTTCCATTCCTATTTCCAAAGTTTTGTAAATTAAGGACTTCTCAGGAGCTCACCCACCTTGTCCTCCTTTCACTCAAGCATGCTTAAGTATTAAGTCCTGGAGGAATCTGAGACTCTTTTGCTGGAGTGTTTACATAGTCATTACTAATGGTTGGATAAATGATGTTTCAACAGCATTTGAGTTTGGTCTCTTTTTGGCTCAACTTGTTGGTCTATCCAGCATATCATAGATCTTTTCATATACGTTAATACAAGTAAATGTATTTCTGACTGAAGGCTGCAGGAAATAAAGCATTTCAAGCAGGGAGACATCTGGAGGCGGTGGAACATTATACTGCTGCTGTAATACTGAGTATAGAATCTCGCCCTTTTGCAGCAATATGTTTCTGCAATCGCGCTGCAGCATATCAAGCTATGGGGAAAATTGTTGATGCAATTGCAGATTGTAGTTTTGCAATAGCACTGGATCCTAGTTATAAAAAGGTAAATGATTTTTGCAGTCATTTTTTTTCTTTTCAATTCTATTACTTTTGCTTTAGTTTGAATTTGATATATAGAGTCCCACTTACAACTTTTTAGACTGATACTTCTTCTCTATTTTGTTGTACTTAGTAATTCTGCATCATATGATTATTTTCTCCTTTCTAGTCTACCGTTATGGTAGTCATCCTTCCGATATTTTCTTACTAGTGCATTTGGTCCTGTTATGATGTGAAATTTTGTAGCCTGCCTCTAGATCTCTGATGCAGTACCTGTTAATCAATAGTTTTTCTTGTAGAAACGGCCACATATTTCAAAATGTTATTGATTTATACAGATCGTTAAAATTAGCTAAATTCTCTGAATAAATTTATTTGATTTTCAAAGTTTCATTACTATTCTTTTTGTTTGGTAGTCACTTTTATTTTATCTGCATAGTGTACATAGAAATTTTGATTTTTCTGAGAATTATTACGGTATTGCAGGCAATTTCTAGAAGAGCCACTTTACTTGAGATGATCAGAGATTATGGGCAGTCAGCCTCTGATCTACGTAAGCTGGTATCGCTTCTTCAAAACAGCTCAGATGACAAGAATGCTAGTGGAGCCGAAGGTATAGCAATTAGCAGTACTAGTGATCTGAATCAAGCTCGAACCAGGCTTTCTATACTGGAAAATGAAGCCAGGAAATGTTCCCAGTTGGATCTGTATATGATACTGTAAGATATTCGTCAGCCTTACCATTTTAGTAAATTATTAGGACTGCAAAAAGTTAGAATGGAACTCCATTTATTTTTCCATAATTGTAAGATATTAAGGTATTTATGAAGTGGAATCTCTTTAATAAGATTCAAAATTATTATTATTGTTATTGCATGGTTTAATGCAGTCCTCTATTTTAGGAGATTTTTTTAATCTTCCCAAATACTGTTACTGTTATTGCTAATCTATATTTATATATTTTTATGAAGTTTCATCATAAAATTTGTGCATTACCTTAAAAATCAATTGCATTTTATTGAGTGATATATAGCTTTGCTTTGGCTTAAGCTTTGCTTTCTAAATTCCTAAATGTCAAATTCTTTGTTTATGCAAGGAAAACATTGTAGAAAGCTCATATTGTATTGCCCCAGTTGTGGTTTCACAACCATGAGCAGCTCATTTATGGAACAAGTTTTTGTATTTTATAATGATGATTATTGTTTTATGTCAAAAGATTCAACACAAAAGCAAATGCCAAATGCCCAACTTTTTTGACCATAAGTATGGGTTGTTCCCTGTAATGAAACATTAACAAACTTAAGTCTTTTGAAAGTTTTTCTATTCAGCTTTTTTTTTATCTGAAGATCCAGTTCATACCATTTTTTTTGGCATAAAAATATGTTAGTTTTAGATCAAGTTATTTCTATGTTCAAGAAATATTTCATCTTTTTGAGATCTCTAATTTCAAATTATCTTGTTGCTTGTTTCTTTAATATCTTATTCTCAGCTTTATCATTATCTATGATAATAATATTGTCAACATAAACTAATAACATGTGACTTTTCCTTCTTTTTTGTGTTTTATGACGAGTGTATTGTCTCCTTGCCTTTGTTGATGCCCTAACTGTTGCATTGCTTTAGTGAATCTTTCAAACCACGTTGGAGATTGTTTGAGTTCATACAATGGTTTTTTCAAATAACAAGCCTGATTATCTTCAAATAAATCAACAAATATGAGAGGTGATCTATATAAATCTCTTTCTTCAAATTACTATGGAGGTATGCATTTTTAACATCAAATTATAGCAACTCTTGGTTGTAGTATTTAACAAGCGATATAGGAATTGATCATGTTCATCTTTGTTATTGGTGAAAAAGTTTTTTGATAAGCTATCCTATTAGTTTGAATGTACCTTTTATTCATCAATTGTGCTTTATATTTTTCAAGTTTTTCATCAAATTTACATGTCACAAATCCATATAAATCTGATACCAAGATATGTGAAATATAAAGTGATGATTCCGTATAACCATTCTAGAGAAAAAAAAATTGATTGATTTTTTATCATATTTGACTATCCCACGTGGGACTGGTATGGCTTTCATTGGAAGGTGTGAGGACGTTTTCTTTTTTAGAGGTTGGGTTGATGGTGGGAAAAGAGTGTAGTGTGGTTAATTCAATAGCTTCAATGCTTGAAGTGGCTGGCTGAGAAGCGTTGAAAAGATGTGGACGAGTTTAGTAATCTCATAGGTCTCACACCCTCCATTTCATAGGCTACAACTCATGTGGGATAGTGAAATATGAATATGATGCCAAGATCTAAAAAAAGTGGTGGTTCCATATAATCGTGAAATCATACACCTCACTTTGATAGTTAGCTAAAGTACTGGTTCCATATATCCGTTCTTTAGCTTTGATTCCATGATCTATGACATTGCTAAATTTCTCCACATCTTTTTGATACTTTTCTTTCTTGAAGATGAGAAGGATAGTTAGAAAAGCAAAGATATTTTCAACAAAGCTGAGATCTATAAGGATAAATAGTTTTTGGATTAGATGATGATAGTATTTGTTACTTTTTTGGGTATTAGAGTATCCAAGAAGGCATATTTTAAGGCTATAGAGTTAAGCTTATCATAATTATGCTTGTGAACATGGATCTATGCTATGCATTTGAATACCTTGAGAGGAAGATTTGAGGAGCTAGTGAAGCTGTGATGATGTTTAGATAGAGCTTGAATGGAACTTTGATTATTAAGTGATTGAGAAATTTATTGAAATAATCACTAACATTATCAATTTTGAATTTTTTGTAGAAACTCCAAATTGTGCTTTGATCATTTTATGAACCTTTGAAATGATTAAAACATTATATTTGGCTTTCAAGAGATAGATCTATGTAACATGAGTGTAATCATCAATGAAAGCATATCATATTGTACCAATATGGTTTGGAATTTTTTAAACCATGAATTAATGAAATTAATAAATCTGATATTTTATTATTTAATTATGATTTTACATCATAATGAAGATTTTCAAGAGAAAAATGTCTAAACAACATTAGAATAATAAACTCTTAACACTTTGAATGGAGGATGTGTATGATGATAATTTTGTATAAGGATTTTGGATATAGATTTTGGAGATATAGATGGAATATCTTGTGATGGAAGAACCATCTTTGGCATTCACTTCTTGGCACCTCAAGTGGTACACTACCAATTATCTTAGCAAGTTCAATCATCTTTGTCGGTTTCTAGTCCTACAAAATATAGCGTGTAAAAGAAAGTGATCATAGCAATTTAAGGATTTAGTAATCTAATATTTAGAGAAAATGTGTAAAAAGATTTGGAACATGGAAACATCTTGTAGAGAGGTATAGGGGCTGAAGTTAACTTGGCTTGTTCTCGTAATAGGAAGTTGGGATCTTTTTGCAACAACAATTTCTTTGTTTTTGGGAAGAGGGTAACAAGTTTCAAATATGGGGTGATATGTCATGTGATTGATTATTCATGTCAATAATCCAAAAAATGAGGATTTTTATGAGCATTTTAAGGGCTAGACATTACACAATTAGCAAAGGTACTAGCTAGCATGAGAGATTAGAGCTAGAGATGAATTGCATGAGATTGTTCTTATTGCTCAGGCCACTTCTTGTTTCTTTCTTGTTGGACCTCCTTTCTTATGATGTTGTTTTTGTTGATGTTGCCTTTGTGCCTTGAAGCCTCTGGCCTTACTTAGGACTTGAGCCCTTTCATGGATCTTGAAACAATCTTATTTTGTATGATTGTGCTTGTTGTTGTAGGTAAATATCCTCTTTATTTGAAGCCTTAGCATGTCCACCTTGTTGAATTTTTCCTTGTTTTGCCATTGGTCAAGCATAACCAATCACTTGCTTTCTTCTATCCAAACAATGGGAATAATAATAGGATATTAATGTTGGACAAAAAGATGTTAAAGTAGGACAGTAAGGATTCAAGTAATCTCCTAAAAGGATCGATTGGCAAAGATTTGGTGATGTCATACGAACAAGGCACATTAGAATACTCAAATCAGTGTAGAGGTTTAGTGGCCTTAATAATTAGGTTTGGGAACTGATCGTGAGTATTCTGTGACAGAATGCTACTATAAATTAGATGCTCGATTTGGAATAAGGAAAATAATACTTGGTTTCATGAGTAGAGCATTACATAAAAAAAAAATATGAAGCAATCTATTGTGGGATGATAATATTTGTTGTATATGATGGGCTAACTATTCACTTCCAAAATTTAAATGGTTTGCTCAACACCTCTTGGTTGCATTAGGAAATGTGAAATGAGATATTTATTAGCTGAAATGGAGGCTTGAGAAGCATTCGGTGATGCTAAGGTAGTAATTTTTTAAGTTTTATAAAATAAGTTGCATTTTAAAGTGAGAAATAGGCACATTATATGTGCTTGCATTGCAAAGGTAAGGAACTAAAGAGTTCTCCTCAAAAGGCCATTGAGTCACCTGTTGAGCTAATCCAACACAGTGGGAAGCACCAAGTCCATCTCCAATAGTTGGTGTGAGAGGTCTAAGGTAAGCCTCGTGTTTCTTCTATGAACACATGATATTATAAGTTTATGATTCCAAGAATTGTTGGTGTATTGAAGGATAATGACCTTAGTAGTTGTCACCCAATGCATGTTTGTCTAATATTTTCGAGTGAATAAAGAATTTGAAGTGGTGTGAATTTTGATTAATGAATGTTAGGTTTTTTTTCCCAAAAGTGAATTAGTTGATGAAGATAATTTAGTTCAATAGAATGAGGTTTGTCATATGGCTAAGTGGCCATTACTAGGAATTTTGGGAGAGCTAAACAAAAAAAGTGGGGCTGTGATCTCTTGTTTCATTAGTTATTTTGTCAAAGAATTTGATATCCAAGTGATTGAAATTAGGTTATTCAAAATATAAAGATGAAGTTTTAATCTTATTGTTATTAGGTTTGATAAATTACTTCGGTACTAATTGTTAGGTCTCATGAGATATATTGATATCAAATGTATAATTTAGGTAAGCTCAATGGGGAGGGTGAGAGGGTAAACTAGGCTATCACAAATTTTAAATACTTTTTTGCAAATTGTTGCAACAATTTATAAAGTGTTACTTGTAATGATTAGAGCAATTAAAGTATCCAATAATGATAAAATAGAAATGAATGAAAGGAAAATATCCATATATTTTTAAGTTGTTTAGTCACTAAATCTTTACTTTCATCTACCTCAAGCTACCAAGCTTAAGCCTAGCATTAAGCTAAAATACTCTGCTTTATTTTTTCATGGGCTTAGATATAACCTTCATAATTTTTTCACTAGATGAAACATAATTTTCATTGTCTTCTCATGGGATAAAATATAACTCACTATTTTTTCACAGTCTCAAATATAATCCTTCCTAGTTTTTCATGGGTTCAAACATAATCCTTCCTAGTTTTTCATGGGTTCAAACATAATCCTTACAAACACTCCACATCAAACCCGATGTGGATCTCTCTTGCTTACATGCTGAGCAAAGGGTTGTGATATGGATGTAGTGAATCTGATGTTTCTCTCCCAGAATGCACGTGTGATTTTCTGAATATGTGAAAGGTATCGCAATAGCATGGGGTTCCAAATGTAATAGCTAATTTGCTAGAAAAGGATATAGAAACTGTAATAGATTTCTAGTATGCTGAATTTTCTTACCATATTTTATCAATAGAGGGTCTTCTTTTTCCTTAAGCCTTACATGGATATATGAAAAGGATTTAATGATGCTAGAGCTTCCTTAGAATCAAATGGACATTCCCAAGGTTTCTTAACATTCAATTTAACATTTTGACTTGAAGAACCAATTCTTGAATTAACTATTAAGATGAGTGTTGTGCTTATCAAATAGTTCATTCATCCTATTAGATGCTCCAATCCGCTCAAATTTAATTTATCGACTTCGTCGGTCTATCTATCAAATGTCCAATGTGCTTACGACAGAAACATTATTTTAAGCTTAGTTTTTATTTAACATTTATCGGATGGTGTAACCCATCATCAAACTGTTTATCGAACTAATTATTAGATTCTTATTAGATGATTTAATGGTTATTCGATCGAAACTTAATTTTTTATCAATTTTTTTCATCTATCAGGTAGTTCATTTGATTTGCATCAAACCAATTACTAAACTAATGATTGGACGATTTGATGAACATTTTGAAAATTAAGGTGTGCTTTATGAATTAGGTTTAACCTGGTTGGATGGTTTGATGTCGATCAGTCAACTGATCGAACAATTGTATACACTGTCTGACAAGGATCCATCTAGCAATTTGTATTTATCTTGTTTTAGTACTTTGACTAATGCATGTTTAATGACATTGCCTAAGTGATACTTATGCATTTTCATAGATTAATTTTTTGAAATAAAATATTTCTAAATTTGAACATTTTTCATGACCTTGCATGTGATCATTTTTAAGTTTATGCAATATGCATATTTGCTTTGATTAACCTAGGTATCATATAAATTATGTTATCCATTTTTCTTTGACATCTATCATCTAGGCATTCAATTCTTGTTTCACAAGTTAGGTATTAAGTTTATTTCAATTCTAGGCAATGTTTAAAATGAATGATAAAAATGTGATGCTTAAATGCATATGATACAATACTTGTAACTTTTGATTAAACCATAGTAAACAATAATTTAACTTTTACATAAGTTTTTAGTAGTTTTGTTGATATCTTGATCATGGACTTGTACTTCCATTGGAGTTCCTCATCAATTGGCCCACTATTTAAAGCTTATTTGATGACTTCATTTGTATTTTATAAGTTGTGTCAAACATAATTTGACTCCATAGAATGACGATCTTCATTTCTATTTATCTAGATTGCTACCTGAAAAAGCACATACTAGATTAATCTTAAAATCATCAAAACAAATCACTCAAATAGTTTATTATCACCAAAAATATGTTTGGTATTTCAGGCTTATGGGATCAACAATTGCATACATGAAAAGCATGCTTTTCCTTAACAGAGGGCTCTTTATTAGAGCTACAAACCCTCACTTTGATTGACTTCTTGTTTTGAATTGTACAAGAATGATGAATTCTATTCTATCATTATTTGGGTGTCAATAAAAGCCATTCTTTTGTAAACTGTAACAGTGATTCCCTTTTAATCCTTTTCCTTTTTTGTTCATTTACTGACATTGCTATTTAGCTTGAGGTGGGTCCTTTCAGAAGTTCTCCTTAAGGGAACTCGGAGAGGATTTAGGACTTTGAGTGATTACAGTAGCCCCCTTGTATCTAGATGGGATTTGTTACATATCCCGATAAGATTAGGAACATTATGGATTAGTTTGAAAAGGTAGTCATGCAATAGTCAAGCTATTGATTGTAGATGAATTAGTTGTTTTCATTGAATTTTACAACAAGTCTGTGGTTGCATAATAAAGCTGTTATAACTTTGAAAAAGAGTACACTGCTACATTAATCATCTCATGTGTGTATGATTTGAGAAGGATTATAGGGCAATTATAGATTAGATGATTTCTTAAGTTTTTCTGCATTATTGGGTTGCCTAATATACTGCGTATAACTTTAGAAAAGAGTATATTTTTGAGCAAAATGCACCCTGTATGCATGATTTGTGAAGGGTTGGAGCAAAACCATGAAAGTGTGAATAGTTCAGATTAGCAAATTTCCAATTGCTTGAAATTATATTTGAGATGAAGTTTTATGGTCTGGTCAAGTTGGTTGATTAGATCATTGTTTTAAAAGATGTCAAACATATATATATACTAGCACAAAGGCATTATGCAAAATAACTCTTACTATAGTGTGTTGAGTTGATGAATGATATTAAGAAACATGGTAGTGTAAACCTTATGACTAATCTGTTTTCATACCAAAATAGTTTGTGGATACTCTTAGGTTTATCTGAGAACGGAAATTCTTTATATGGATTTTTACTCTTAAAGAGAAGGCGTGATATGGACCCTTAAAAGAACTAAGGAGATTGTTCGCATATATTGGTATGATAGAGCAAACACTTATGTTAGTATCGATAATGAACTTTTAAGGATTTTCAATTCCTATTTTGTTAATCTTTTTGCAGAAGAAATGAAATGTTCTAATATGCCAAAATCGAAGGTGGCACCTTGTATCTTGTTTGTATATGATAATGGATTTATAAATGGAATTAGAAAAATGCCAATGCCAGTTTGAATTTTTGGAGAATGTCTTTAATGCCAAACAAGCTTTTTCGCAAAGATCTGAGCGTGGAAAGATGAAACACAGTTTTATGTGTTTGTATAATTACTATTGTCATGGATTGGGAATTGTGGGGAATTTAAAAGCTCAGGGGCCTTCTGCCTTTAGCCTTTTCCGTCGTGGTTGCAAAAAAAAGAGGGCTGGCTTTTCATAAGGAGCGGTTTAGATATATTGATTCCATCCTACAAAGTATGTATTATATGCATGGGCTTGAGAGAAATATCTTGGAAAGTGGTTTTGAGAAAAATTGAGGTTAGGTGATTGGTCTAGAGATTTTTTTGTTTTTAATTAAAACTGCTTTGATACCACTTTAGCATGGCATAAAGGTGGAAGTGCTATATGTGGAGAAGACAAGTGCGAAAGAGAGAGTCATGGATGATTTTTGGACGTAACTCTTACCAATTCCATATCATACAAATACATTTCATTTTTGTCATTCCAATTACCAATGAAGGCCTGCTTACACACACAATCTCTGGAAATTAATAATTTTTCACAAATTACCTTTGAATGGCCTTCAAAAATGTTCAATAGATGCAAGATTAAGTATCAACAAGCATTATTTTTTCAGCCAAATAAGAATGTTAACCTAACGTATGAAATTAAACTTAATGTTTAAATTGGAGTTTTGATGGTTTTAGGATTCTAACCAAGTAAATTTACATTTAAATGCAACAATTTTAAACTTCAAATTCCGTGATTCCTTTGCTCTATATAATTCTGGTCACGTCATGGATCCAGTTCAGATTTGGTTGCCAATTTTAAAAGATTTTCAAATTACATCTCTTCTATGTTTTCACTTCCATGGTTAATGCAGTTTAGCATTGTAACCATCTTGGTGATATGATAAATGAGTTTAGATATGACAAGTTATACTAGCATAACAGCGTGATCAAATGAAGCCCAAGCCTAGACCAAAAAGTGCTGTTGGCTTTGTATTATTGATTTTGTTCATGTTAATTTGTGGCTCTTCGCTTGTAAATGCTTCAATTTTTGTTTCTACTAGAGTGTGTGCTTTTTATTTTGAGATTTTTAAGCATTATAAAAACGAGGTTGCCCTAGCTTGCTATTATAGGCTACCTGGTTCCTTTGTGCAGAGGAATTGACAAGTCAAGCTCTGCTTTAGATGTGAGGAAAGCCTACCGCAGAGCTGCATTGAAGCATCATCCTGACAAGGTATTTGAGAAGTGCCATTTCAGCACCTTTATTTTTTCAGTTTTAAGAAAAAACTCTAATAACTTCATTGGTAAAGGCCTGTCAATTCCTAGCCCATTGCGAGAATGGTGATTATGGGGTTTGGAGGGAAATTGCTGATGACGTATACGCTAATGCTGACAGATTATTCAAGATGATTGCAGAGGCCCAAGCGATTCTCATAGATTCATCAAAGGTATGACTTTTTATAACTTCTCTGCTTGAAATTCTGGGAAGTTCAGTCTTTTTTTGCTGACTGAAGGAAATGGAACTATAGCAAATTTCTTTTGAGATGTTTTTGGAGCTTTTGTTGGATCCATAAATACATCATTCATTAACAATTTCACAACTTCCTACGTTATGAACCTTAACTGCTTGCAAATGAAAAATGAGTTTATGATTTTTGTCAGATTAATTTGTTTATGTATTTTACTAGAAATATGAATAAAGCAGTTGTTGCCAAATTTTAAGATCTATGTTCATGTAGATGAATACCTTGCAATTTAATTATTTTTCTGATGTGCGAGGTCACTGATAATGATGAATATTGATGAAAAACTTCAGAATTAGTTCATAACATTATTGTCAGTTCAAGAAAAATTTAGCTGGGAAACAAATTTGTCCAATGTTCAGGGTGCATTAATGCTACTAGCATAAAACATTGGTTCACAATTAAGAAGCTTTTTCTATATAGTGATCGTACAAAAGTCAGTTGTATTGCTCAAATTAAAAAAAAAAAACTTATGTATTGAACGAAAAAATGGCTATGTTGTATCCAGATACATCTCAAGATGTATTGATCTGGCAAATACAAGTACATAGCATTGGCTTAAATCTAGAGGTGCTTGGTTGAAATTGGTGCTTTGGATCTTCTTTTGTTCTGTTCCGATCAGGCGTACAAGGACTAGGAGCCGTTTACGCCTGTTATGTTGTACCATAGCATATCATAAGGCACTGGTGGTTCTTGTACATAGGCAGGAAGGTATATAAACATTCAGGAAATTATATGCAGAGGCATGGACTTTGGCGACGGAGTGCTGCTGCCACATGAAAAATACATCCTCATTTGGAACATAACTGTTAAGAGCATCTTACTGCATGGTTAACCTTTTTTTACTTCCTATTGGAAGCTACAGACAAGCCTTGTTTTTAGCTTTTTTCCCAAAAAAATTTCGTTGGTTTAATGCTGTGCATTATTGATTAGGATCCTAATGGTTTGCTTTGTGACTCATCATTTTTGTGAACAAATGACTTTGATCGATAAGATTTTCTTGCCTTTCTATTGGAGTCCAAATTTCTTGAATCCCAGTGTAGGATTTGTTTGAAAGGTTTTGTAAAGCATTGTGTGAAAAGTCTTGTAGGAGAGAGTTCAATTTGTTTTGGATGAAACCTTGTTCATTGATTGGTTGCTTCAAGAAATCGTTTGAACCTTACACCAATTCACTTAGATTCTTGGTATACCAGATAAAGTTTGCAATTGAAATAATTAGATTACTTTATGCAAGTGGTGTTGTTGAGATGGAAGACGCAACTATATATCTTGAGTGCTGCTGCATTTGAATCAAATTGTATCTGTTAATAGAAAAATTATATTACATCTTAGATGGAAGTTCCAAATAGTGTAGTCTACATCAAATGATGGTATAAGATTTTAGGGTTAATTGTTGATATGATCTTGAGCCAAGCCTTTGCTAGCTTGAGATAGTTGAACAGTCGAGTCATTCAAAGTAAACCATGAACTGAATTGATTCAATATTGAGCATGATCAGTTCAAACTAAATTAATTTTTATCAGGCCCTATTCTTGTTTAAGCTAGGTCTAATTTGTATCCAAGCAATTTGAATGGAGTGAAGGAATGTTTTTGTTGTGCAGTGTGATTAAAGCATTACATTTAAGATTAAAGATATAGTCTATAAGACTACAATGAAATAGGCAATGTTGTATAGCATGAATTATTCACTCGTGAGTTTCAAGATGCAAGAAAACTATGTTTTGTAAAAATTGAGAATGATGAGATAAAAGAATAACCATACTATAAAGGATATGATTCCAACTAAACACAATTAATAGAAAGTTTGTGTTGTACTGAATGATGATAAGCTTAGAAAGAGTCTCCTTATATGGTTGGTCATGCTAAATGAAGACCACTTGATGGATGGAGTTAGAATTTTTTTTCCTATGAATAAGAGAAAAGATAGAGCCAAAAGTCATGATGAGAAACTATTACAAGACTTGTTGGACTTGGATATTAAAGAAGAATCGTTAATGGTTAACAATGACACAAAAAGTTATGCAGCCGAGCCCACTAAGATGTATTAAAGCTTTTTTTTAATTCTTTTTGGATGTTGCTGCTGTTGAATCTTTAGAGAACGGCAGTTTGCTGAAACATGTGAACATCACCTTACCTTGTGAGGTTACTCCAATAAACACCCGCTGGCAGCTTGAAGCAGCTGTGATCTGGGATATTAATTCATAGTTTCGGAATAACCGACTCCACTCATGTGTATGACAAATTTACATGCTTGCGCTATGGCCTAAGAGATTTTCAAGAGATTCAGAGGAGCATGGAAAAGCAGAAGAAACTAGCCATAAAAGCATAAGATTCCAATGGCTGTACATATAGGCTTGCTAGATCTCAATTTAATCCATTAAAACAAAACAAAGGAGAAGTTTACCTGCTTTTTGGCTATAATTTTGCCCTCCATGACCAGTCGATTGAAGGGCCTAAATTTACATTTTGCAAAATCGATAAGCCCTTGCCAAGATTTGGTCTCATGTTGATAAAGTGCTTATGAGTTCTAAAGAGCTGTTTAGATTCCCTAGGACATATATTCAATCAAACTATTGCCCCCTGTTAATTTATGTGACAGACCCCTAAATTGCCATTTAAAGTAAGTTTGAGGATGTCTAGTTATCTAGGCATATAGAGGCCTGTGCTTGGAATGCACCTTGGGAAACTTCCTCTACTTCTATGCCTAGCCACATATGAGCTAGGACACTCAGGAGCCTCCACCATTAGAGCAAATCTGGAGCGACCTTTTCACCTGTAGCAATTTCCTAAAATGCCAAATTCACTCTTTTTAGATGGAGTTTGGGGATCAAGGCTTGTCAAATAAGGAGCTTTCTCATCTTCTCTTGTTGCTAATTATAATACACCCTTGTGTACCTTGAGATGGCATAGGGCCAAAGTCTGCTACTTTTTCTTAAAACAGCCATTATTAGAAAGCATATGAATCGTGTTTCCTCCATTGAAGCTGATGATAGTACTGTTATTTCATCCCAACGTGATATCCAATCAATTTTATTTGAGTTCTTTAGCCATAAGTGGGGTTAGTATCCTCCTGAGCCTCCATACTCTTGTCCAGTGGTGCACTTGGATTAGGGAATGCATATATCTCTTGCATTTCTTTGTGCGTCAATGGAGTCAGGACTGATTGGATCCTTGGGGCACAGGATTGATGCAGGGCTGCCCTCTCTGCCCTTACTTCTTTATCCTTAGTTCTAAGCTCTTGTCTCTTCTTATCCAACAATGCTTAGAGGTTGAGGCGCTTAATGGTATCTATTATCCCCATCTGGGCCCCCTGTCTACCACTTGCTTTTTGTGGATGATGTCTTGCTGTTTGGGCATGCTGCTTGCTTTGAATCTAGTAAGTGAACTTCCTTACTAGGTATTTGTTGTGTTGCTTTGAGGTAAAATGTCAATAAAATGGAGTGCTTCATCTTTTTAACCAAAATATTGCAACAAAGCATAAGATGTTATTCAACAAGCTGCTGGTGAAATTGTAAGCTTGGAGGTTGAGGCACTTAATGGTATCCATTATCCCCATCTAGGCCCTCTATCTACCACTTGCTTTTTGTGGATGACGTCTTGCTGTTTGGGCATGCTACTTGCTTTGAATCTAGTGAGTGAACTTCATTACTAGGTATCTGTTGTGTTGCTTTGAGATAAAATGTCAATAAAATGAAGTACCCCATCTTTTTAATCAAAATATTGCAAGCATAAGATTTTATTCAACAAGCTGCTGGTGAAATTGTAAGCATTGGGGAGGTGTCTCAAGATTCCTCTGACCAGTTCTAGAGTTGTTAAGGACTTTATGTATATCATAGATGTTGTTAAATGTAGAATTTCTTTCAGGGTGAGAACCTTTTCTAGGACTATAAGATTATGATTCTAATCTATTATGCTCATATTCTCATTTCTATATGCATGTTGAACACCATTAAGAAGAATATTGGAACCTTTCTTTGGAGTGGGGACTCCTCTAGTGGAGCTATCCATTATCTTTCATGTGATTTTGTCAATAAAATCAAGGGCATAAGGGATTAAGAATCCATAGGTTTGGGGATTGGATATCTTTCATGTTCATTAAATTCTATTTCCAATATCTTAGTTCCTCTCTGTTGCTTTGAGTGAACTCCTTCGATGCTAATCATTGGGTTGTGCTTGGCATCATGTTGAGGCCATGTGAGGCGATTGTCGGCCTAGAAGCTCATATGCATGGGTGTTCTGGCTGTTTTTGATGACTTAAATTGAAAAATTTTCAACAACCCTCATGTTAGGCTTGCTTAAGACCACTCACTTTTATGGGCTAACATACATTGATTGGTAGCTTGCTTTCATTAATATGAGTGTCTCTTGGCTTATCTATGTGTTTGAGTCCTCAGTAATGCAAAATTATGGAAGGTGGATGAACTCTTTTGTTTATTTTATTGCTCCTTGGTTGAGAGGGTCCTCCTTTTTTACCAAGTTTCCTTGAATCAAATAATTTCCTCACTTGGAGTTTAACAAATTCTTGTAGTTCCCACCTTAGTGCCTTATAAAAATATCATAGTTAGATCTATTGGAATTAGATGTTGGGTCGAAAAAATAAATACTCAATTTTATTTTTATACTTTTCTTTAGCGATTCTACGGGTGTCATGCTATTGAAACTCCCAACCACTTGTTGTTTGGAAGCGCCAAGGCCTCCTAGGTTTTTTGTTATATTCAAAATTTTTCTAACATTGAACAATTTGCTTTTGTTTTGTTTCTCTTTAGTAGACTGAAGTGCACATGAATCGGGCTAGTGCCTTTGTTACTTATTTTGTGGTTTCTTTATATTAAATTTGGGAGAATCGCAATGCTAAGATCCATTATTACCATTCTTGCCCCAACAAATTCATACCAACTTGGAGGCTTACGATCCTCATTGACCCTTAGGTCTTTTGTTCCTTTCCCTTTCTTTGTAGACTGACCCCTCTCCCTCTCTTTCTCTCTCCTCCTGTCTCGGTTAGATCAAGGTTAATCTTAGTAGAACGGTGTCCTTTACAAGTGTGGCTAGGGCAGCTGTTATTTCCTCCTATCACTCAGTTCTTTACTGTTGTTTCAGGCCAATGCATTCTACTTTTGTTCCCTTGATTGCTAAAGCCACTGCAGTTCTTATAGCTGTCTCACTGGCTACGATCATAGACCTTTTTCATGGGCTTTTGCAGATAGATTTCATTTCAATGTTCAGGGATTTTTCCTACTCTTTATCTTAGTTTAGTAGTATATGTGCATATCATGTGCTTAGGGCTGCTATAGTGTGTCTGATTTCTATGCCCGTGAAGTGACTTTTTGTGCGATCCCTGAGAGGGATTGTTTTTGTCATTAGTTTTGATCACATATTTATAAGCTACGTTTGGAATTCATTTACTAACATTTATTATTATTTAACATTATCAATCTTATCATAAATTTATAAAAACTTATTTTTAATGTTAAGTTGGATATATCTATCACATAGCACACTAGAGCACTTTGTTTTATCGAATTTGTTTAGATTTTATTATTGACATCAAGTCAATTGCTCCATGATATTATGGCCTATAGAACCTGTACAATGAAATATCTTTTTTTGAAATGCATCATTAGTATTCTACTAAGATGTAAACCCCTTAAATCTTAAGTTTCTCCAAAACTTCAACTTGATGTAACCCATAAATCACTATGTAATTAATACATGACTTTGACTAGTACTATGGCCTTGATAATGCCCATCTATACTAAAAAAAATCCTTAGACAATCTTCAATGTGTATACACATTTTTTTTTCACTATACATTTTCTTTGTCCCTTCAATTTATATAGTTGCTAACTATTATTTTGTATGAGAACTTCTAAAATATATATCTTGGAATTCCTATCACATGTCTTTAATAATGTCACCTCACTGGGGGTTATCCCAATTATCTCGATCCACTTGTATGAATCATTCTTTAATCTTCCATGGTGTCCTCTCTAGTTTTTGGCCACTTTGATGTTGACAAGGTTTAATTTGTGCCAATGTATATTGTTCAAATTCGCGGCTTGTGCTAGGGATTGTTGTGACTCCATGATTAAAGAAAAAAAAAGATTGGTTGAAGTTCTCACATGTTGTTCTTTCTCTGTGCAGCGTCTACAATACGATGCTGAAGAAGAGTCGAGGATTATGAAGAATGGCCATGGTGAAAGTTCACCCACGACAACTCCTTCGGGTAATAATAGCTACCAAAGAGAGAGAAATGCTGATCGATTCCGCAGCTTCTCTTACAGAGGCAGAAGATGAGTTTTAAGTCATATTGGTCATACAACGTTAGATTGCTAATTTCCGTGACATAGTTGCAGAGCGAGCTAAGAGGAACAATCTTTTGGCTGGCTTCGTACAGTATAATAGCTCGAAACGCCATTGATTTGTCGCTGCAGGATGATCTATGAATACTGGGATTTTGTGGATCATGCTGCCTTTAGCCAGAAGGTAAAGAAGTCCGTTGCAGCAACCAGCTTGAGGTCAGATCTGCCTTGCAGGAATCTTCATCTCAGGAAAACTGACTTGGGAGATTGCATATGAAGAATTCTTTTAAGAGGAAAAGCATGAATCAAACACGAACTGGAGAGATATCTTTTTTTTTTTTTATTTTTTTTTTATTTTTCACCTTCGATTATATGCTAACTCGATGAATAAAAAGAATGATTAAGATGAAGATGTTTTTATCGATTTTGCGCAAGATTTTTGGAGTTAATGGTTGCGATTTGAAGGAGTTGGTTGTTTGCATTTGGGAAAAAGAAGATAAATGATCGAATCTTTAGAATTACATTGTTCATTCAATTAGTTAATGTGGTTGAGCAACTTGATCAATGTGCAACTAAAAGGATTTGGTAAACCAATTGGTGTGACTATAGAGTTTGAACAAAGATGTCATTGAGATCAAGCAGCCCATTCTCATTAAGTGTATGGCAACTTTATCATTAAAGCCAGACTATCCTTTGAAGCCAAAGAAAAAGAAAAAAAAGAAAAAATTCTTTGAAAATTTGAGAAAAAGTAAAAATTGAAAATTTGTACTTAAATAAATAATTTAATAATAATAATAATAGTGTATATATTTGTATCACTAATCAAGATAATATCATGTTGGCATTTGGGAAAGATTAAAGAAAAATCTTCATGATAAATTGAGTTCAACGATCTCATTATTACTTGATTGGAATATGTATTATATTTTATATAAAATATTTTATAAATGCTTATATTTAGGTATACATGATAATCATTATCTTATAATATAAGATATTGTTAAGCCTAAAAAAAGATAAAAGATGTTAAAGTGAAATTTAAGGTTTGATGATTATAAGAAAATATAATTTTATTGTATGCAATGTTTAATTTTGAATAAATATATTATAATTGAGCTTTTGCATAATATCATTGATATCTTGCAATGTATACTTGATATGTTGCTTTAGTAGATAAAGGCAGTGCATATTACCTAAGCATTTTATAATATTATGAAAGAATGATGTGTTTCTTAATGAGTACAAAAATATTAGTTATTGGTTATTCTAATTTCATAATCTAATATTGAATCTATTTCATATGATAGTTGTTGGAGTCATATCCACTTGTTTTGTTATGTGTTATTTATGGTGTCACCATAAAATAGCTTAGGTAAAGATGATGATGGCATAAGTACATATTTGCTTTAACCTAACTTAGGTAAAGATGATGATGCCAATTTGAGGATTATCTCAAAAAGTATCTTGTCGAAGCTATTTTAATTCAAAACTTTGCTTCCCTTTACACGTTATTTTTGAAGTAAAAATTCAAATAAGCTCTTTCACATTATATGTTTCACTCTATATGTCTATCCACCAACTACTAACATTCATAAGATTATTATGCCTTTTAACAATTAAATGTTCATAAACTTGTAATTTATTAAAATATGGTTCAGGATAATATCTCACTATATATGATAAATAATCTAACTTTAGCATTTATGACAAACTGCATATATGACAAACTATCCCATGAAAACTTGATATATGACAAACTATTCTATATTTGTTAAAATTTTTAATACAAGTACTTTTAAAAATAAACTTGAAGTTACAATTTTTCTTTATTAACTCAAATCTATGATTTATTATCTCAATCCTATTCATTGACTAATATCATTACAAATTTTCATTATGTTACATTCAAGTCTTATAAATATAAATTTTAGCCTTTTTCTTACTACAAATATGCCTTAAGATCCCATCACATACTTCAATTTCCAATTGACATGATTATTTTCTTTGTTCTTTGAGCTTGTCATCTTGAGAAGATTCCTCTATAGTATAAGAGAACTTTTGATTTTGTGTTTTGTCATCCTGATCAATTTTTATCATTAATCCAACCTAGTATCTTCTTTAACTAGTACATCCCTTTATAATCTAGTTGCAAGTTTTACCTTGGACCACATTATCTTGACCATGCTACTCGACTTCCCAACCTAGCCTCCTTGTCACCTTAGCCTTATCATCAAGCTTACTAGCATTTGCTCTCATTCTTAATCTAGGTTCCTTTGTTGAGGTAGTCAATTATCTCATTTGGTCAGGAATCCTTAACCTTACTCATCACACAATTTAGATACTAACATATTAGGTTTGTTGGCAAGATTCACTATTAAAGTGATTGGTACAATTTTTTATCAACAATGATCAAACCAAATGGTCAAGATCAAATATTTAAAGGTTAGAAACTTAAATCTATACAAAAATCTAATATTTTTTTAATTCAATACTTGATTCCTTAGAATTTTCACCAATAGAAATATATTCATCAACCAATCTAATCAACTAATGATGGTCTTAACAACCACTCATGAGCATGAAAATCAATGCAACAATTACAAAATTTTTATAGAAGAGCAACTGTTTTTTTTAAAATAAAGTCACAATATTTGAATGACATAACTCATTCATTAGTCATTCATTTTTTTTTCTCAAACACTTATAGCTCTCTCCTAGCATTTTTTTTCTTGACTCCAAACTCTTTCTCTATTCTATGTGAGTGTTTGGAACTCTCATGAAAAATAAAACTTGCTTAAGATTCTTAACCTATAATGGTGGTTCTAATGCTCCTTGTTTGGAGTAGTGTTTTAATTAATGAGAATGTCTTTTTTACTTCATCTTATTATTCAAATCCTCTTTTAGATTCTTATGCGTAGTCTTAAAGCTTTTGTATTCTATTGCACTCATCTTTTTGCATACACTCATATTAAGGTCATGTTGTTTTATGCTTCTTATGAACATTTTTTTATAATAATTTAACATTGTTTTTTACAACAAATATGCATCATCCTTGAAAACTTATAACTATGAGCAATGCATTACATTAATACCATTAATTGTCAAGAGAATCCTCCATCTTAAGTTTGACATCGCAGAGGAGACATTAATGACTATATTTGATTAAAAAAAAGCTAAACGTTAGAGTCATATGAGAAAAGTATATTACCAATATTGAACATAAAATGGAAAACAAATAGCCGGCCACCAACTTCACTAAAGCCTAAAAGCTGACGTGGTACACCTCGCTCATGTCAGGATAATACATGCCAAAGTTCCTCTCCGTTCCGGCGGGTTTGAGGTCCTCGTTAAACATGGCGAAGAGGTAGACCTCCGGCTCCTTCCCTGGGAACCTCGGCGTTCCCGCCTTGCTTTTAACGTGCTTCACTAGGTTGTTGATGTACGTGCTTGCGTTGTCCATGGTTGCCCCCGCATCGCCGCCTGCAGACGGCCACCCAGTCTCAGATACCACCACCTCCACAGCGCCGCCGCCAGCCCTTTCCAAAGCCGCATTAACCGAGTCTACCATAGCGTCGAAGAGGTTTGAGTACCCCAAACTTCCGTCCTGCACTACCACCCCGCCGGAAGTGAACAGAGCGTAGTCCAGCCGGACCTCCCCCGGGTCGCCAGCGTAGGCGAAGAAGGGGTAAACGTTCACCAAAAGCGGTGCTTCTTTCGCCGACAGAAATCCGACGATGTCCATCAAAACCTGAGGCAAGAAAGCTTTAGTCTTTCGAGAAGAACAGAGCATCTGAAACAGAGTACTGATAGGTCACCTGCGAAACGTCGTCGGAGAACGCTCCCTGTGACGGGGGATAGGAGGTGTCTAGAACCTCAGTAGAGACGGCAGTTGTGACGGGAATCGCAACGCCGGCATTTCGCAGAGCGGCGTCCACGTTGCGCATGGCTGGAAGGACGTAAGAGGCGGAGTCGCCGGGAATAAGCTCGTTGCCGATATCGATGTAGCGGAACTCGACGGAGGTAGCGTAGGGGATGACACTTTCGTTCACCCAAGAGGTGGCGAAGGAGGCGTTCTCGGCGAGCTGCGGCAAGTCCTCGTTGTAGGCGCCCAGGATGACGCCGATGCCGGAGCCCCTGAGGACGTCAAGAGCCTCTTTGTCGGGGAAGAAAAGACGGAGCTTTGTGATATTTCTTGATTTGTAGAGGGAGATCACCTCCGATGGGCTTGGGAGATTGTCTCCTTTCATGCCATAGTTCACGCCGATGCCTTGCGCTTCTACAATTTTCATCACAAATTACAAACAGAAATTAAACCCAATCTTAAGAAGGAGGAGAAGAAGAAGATACCTGCGAGGAAGGAGAAGAAAGGGAGGAGAAGAGCGAAGGTAGCGAAACAGAGGAGAAACCCGCTTTCCATAATTATCGATAGATTGCGCGCCGCTCTCGTTGCTTTCTCTTTCAATTTCCTCTCCAATGGATAAATATATAAAGAGAGGGGAGAAGCAGGTCGACGAGAGTCGAACGGTTAATTTAAAACTACCCACTATCTGCAAATAAATAAACCACGTCTATATGAATAGTCAAGCAAGTGGACCACGTTAGTCAAGTTGTTGGCCTAAAAAAAAAATTGAATGAATCAAATAATAAAATATGATAAATTCTTGTTATTTATTTAGTGTTATTCTCTTGCTGTTGTATATATCTGTATATTCATTTTTTTGAAGAGGATATATCTGTATATTCATGGGAACCATAAATTCCATTTTAGTGATTTTGGTTTAGTGTGCTAATTTATATGTTAAATTTTCAGGCATTCCAATTTTTAAAATAATTACGATACTAAAATTATTTATTTTATTGGAAAATATTTTAATTAAAATGTTTTAATGCTTGATATTTTCCATAAATATCTACAAAAGATGAGTTGGATATTTTTGTATTTCCAACAACTTATAAAAATGTATCACATATTTTTATCATGATTCGAAGAGAAATGGAATTCTAATTTCATGGTTTTTTTTTTAATTTTTCAAACCTTTTATTGATACAAGTAGAAATAATAGGATAAATCAAATTTGAAGTTTAAGATTAAATCGATCGACGTCACTCAATGATTTCAAATTATATCATTTCTTGTGGAGATTCTCATATGACGACTCATAATTAATTAAATTTTATATAACTTTTGTGATTACTTTGGTTTATTTATTCAGCAATTTAGATATTTTTTTGGTTGAAGGCTAAAGATTAATTATGACACGTAAGCATGCAAGTGAAGACATTGTTATTTATTTACTTCCATGAGCACAATAGCAAGGATGACAATAATTAAATCTTTTAGCGTACCGTGGAGGAAGGTGCACCTCTTTTTAATAAATAAACTCGAGCCAGATCAGCATTCAACAATCAGGATAAAAAACAGCAACACTATTAAAATCACATAAATATATCAAAAAATGAAATTATAATTTAATTTTCAAAAAATAAAATTAAAATAATATCATTTTGACCTTTAATGATTATTATTTTTTTTGAAAAAACTAATAATAGTTGAAACTCATCCAAAGGTATTTCAAATATAATGATTAGAGTTTTGAAACAAACAAAACATATATGATAATAAGAAACACAAGCATCAATTTAACAAATAAATAATCACACTTTGCAAATTAAGCAAAAGCATGAGTAGATAGAAATTGTGGTAGCAATTTCTTGTAATCTTGAAGCTTTTTTTTCGTAATTATATGATCACATTTCCTTCTTAGAACCTAACTAATAAAAAAACGTAATTGGATTAGATACAAATCTTGTATCGTACATGTATGACTCAACAATAATAAATTAGGTTATATAACTATTGAATTTTCGTACTTTTAAAATAAATTTTTTTCATACTCATACGAAGAATCTATAATAACTAAAAGCCTAACATTCACATCTTCATAACAATTTTGTATCATACAAGAAAAGCCAAAAGATAGTGCAAAAAATATAATAAACATATGATCCTATATCGAATGTGTAAAATATCCAAACTTCTTAGAAAACCTATTAGCATAAACATATCATACTCATAATATCCATGTGATTGTTTTGTATGAAAGAGAATAAATGTTAAGTTAATATAACAATTATCAATCATATAATACATTTTTCTTGTAATAATCTACTAAATTAACATTAATTAGTCTTTCAAATAATATTCATTTATTAAATCTAAAAATTATAAATCTATAACTCAAGATTATTTTGACTAATGAGTAACCTAAAAAGTATGTCAGAATGATAGTGGTTGAATCCCAGTTTTGTACACACATTTACAAAGGAATTGATAAGAGGAATATGTAGATAAGTAATTAATATTTTTTATATGGAATGTTTAAATGAGAATCATACATGTCATCCCTAGTTTGATCAATCAGTCATTAAGGATTATATTAATATGAATTAAGATTAAGTGATACGATGGACACATATAATATTACTCAAGATCATTTGTCTGATCACTTGTATAATTAATTAGTAATCTAGATCAAACTAGTATAACATATTAATTAGATAGTTTGGTGAGTTAAGACAATGTTTAAAATAAATTGTCTGTTCAACCACCCTTATTTGATCAAGTATTTGCTATGGATTGTATAAGTATAATATAGAGATTGAACATCTATGATTATTTATTTAACAGGATCACCCATATGATCGTTTATTAATTCAAAGTAAGACAAGGATCGTATAGTACAATATAAGCAATAGTATTGTACGAAGTGTTGGCAAAAAGTGAAAAATGAGAGGATTGTTCTTGTTGGTTTGGCTAGTTGTTTGAAAGTACTTTCTTACATGTCGTAATTAAAAATTTACATATTATTGATAAATGTAATATGAATCATGTAGAAAATAAAAAGAGGTGATATAAGAAGAGGACAAGCAATAGAAGAAACTTTTTTGAGCTATTACATAGGCAAACTAAGTAATTATAATATAAGTGGGTTGCTACATTTTTTTAAGTACTATTGTGCTATGCATAAGAATGTAAGCATTTGCATGACAACATAAAATTATAAGTATTTTAATTTTATTATAACACTTTGCTACCTTTGATGTCTTTATATATGTGTGTGTGTGTGTGTGTGTTAATGTATGACATATAAGTGTAAATATTATAAATCAAAGCATGTGATAAAAAAAAGAGAAGAAAAGAAAAAAAGAAAGATAACGAATAGTTAAGTGATTTGATAGATCACAAGAAAAAAATGGAATTTATGACCTTAGCTTATAACAACTTGATAGATGAGATATATGATGATATACTTCACCCTCCCCAATGTTATAGTACTTAGAGATAGGGCTCGACATGTCAAAGGTCTATACTAAATGAATAGGGGATACTTCACTCTCTGGTGTTGTGAGTATTAGAGATGGGGTTTTGGCAAGTCAAAGATCTCATTCCTTATTAACAAAATATGTTGATAAGTGAGATAGTTATATGATAATCTATTCGCCCCTAGTTTTAGGGGCACTTAATGATGGGGCATCGACATGTTAGAGATCTTATTCCCTATTAACACTAGATGTTGGTAGTGGCAATGGCTATGTGATGAGTTACTTCATCTTTTGGTATTATAGTACTCAAAGGTGGGGCCATGGCATGTCAAAGGTCAAAAATAAGAAAGAGAAAAAATAATAAAATATTAAATAAAATTGAATATAAAAAGATAAGAAGTATGTCATATGATCATTATGTGATAGTGTATGTACATGTGTTTGATGTAGATGGCATATATACATTGATATTATATTATTATTCATAGATTTTTCATGCATAGTTTTATTCATTTATCTATTTTTCTTTATAAGTTAAATTATTGTTTTTGTCATAATGCTTTATTGTATGTAAGAGTTGTTTGCTTATTGAGCATGTTGTGCTTATGTGACACCCCAAGTTATTAATGTTCATAGAACTTGGGATGCTTAGATGATATTTAGGACCCCAGGATATAAAAACTTACTATATTTGTGTGTATGAAAGTGATGGATATTGTATGCAAAGAGAGTTATATTCAGTGTTTCATAACACTATATTAATACCTTATTTTAACATTTTATGTTTTGTGATAACTATATTTTTGGTGATGTTACCTCTTTTACCTATACTGACATTGAGTATTATAATGTTATAATTTTGTCACCCTCACTTGTTTGGTTTAGTGTCATAAGTTTTAATGCTGTTAACTTGGGTTTTATCCTATATATTGGTATTATTGTCATATTAGAATGTGATATTTTTTATCATACTTATATGATAAGTTTTAAGATGTAAAAATTAACAGGCCAAATACATGTTCATTAGGTTATCAGTTCTATTTGGTTATCACCCTAGTATAATCCATTGATCTTACTTGTATGAATAGTCACTAAAACTTGTTAAAGCTAGATTAATCATCTTGAGAAAAGCAAATATAGCTATTGCACTTTACTCAATGATACGATGATCAAAGATATAAATTATAGTACATTTAGAATAAAAGATGTGAATGAAATACTTGCAAACATTTTCCAATGGCTTAGAGCTTAACTTTTTATAAACTTGCTCAACAAAAGCTAAAGAGTGCAAATCTTGACACATCTCATCTACTTTTGGTTCATTTGCCTTCAACTTGCATTAATAACTTCAATCTAAGTATCCTTAGTAATTGTGCCATTATAGATTGTTGTATTATTAATTTTTAAGTATTGTATTATATTTCCCTTAATGTTGTAACTCTTTTGAGTCATTATTTTGTTATGGCCACTATTGGCAAGTTATTGTAAGCTTATGCAAGCTTCTTTTGATCAATGTTTATAAGTTATTGTAAAGAGTTATAACCTACCTATTGTGTGATAAGAAGTGTTTTTATTTAGTGTGTAAGCCTAGTTTAGAATTGGGGGTAAATGTAGAGCTTTTGTTTTTGGTCAAACCACTTGAAGTCTTTGTATTAATTCATTTATTGCATTCTCACAAAAATCAATTTTTAAAATAACTAAAAATTTTATTAAAAATATTGGATTAATGAGCTTTAACTTAAGATATTTCATTAGTTAGCAAAACTTATTTTTCCAAAGAATTTAAAAAGACACAATTCACTCACTCTTGTGGGTTGGCTATTTGTTTAGAGTGAGTTCCATCAAAAGAAAAAAATTCAAAAGAGAAAATCCAATAATGAATCTTTAACGGCCCTTAACTTTTAACTTCGATCAAAATGAGAAACTCTAAAATCAAACAAGATTATGACAGGTAAGATTGCACCTGATTAAGTCAATTTATTCACATATGTTATTTATGCGTTAAGGATTTATAGTTTTTGGAAACTTTAATTAATTAGAAACTCGTGATATCAAAATTGATTAGAGATTTTATAAAATTTGTATATTTAAAAATATAATAAATTTTGAAGTTTATGATTAATTTAAATCATTTGAACTTTTAGAGTTTTCTTAGAATTTTAAAAATTTTTCATAATTCACTAAAAATCATGCATCACTAAAAGGATGTAAGGCAGCCCAAATCAGAGGTGAATTGAGAAATAAAAATTAGATATTACTTAAAATTTAATGACATCAAGTTAATAAAGAAATCAAATTTTTTTAAGTGATAAAATAAATATTTAGGTATTTATAACAATTTATTTAACCAATCTTTGAAGATATTAAAAATTAATAAAAATACTAAATGGACACAAAATATTATGAAACTTTACTGGACATAAAGCATGAAAATGATAACTTCAATAAACTTTTCTCAAAATAGAAAAGGAGGTGCAATAAACATAAAATTAAAAGTCGAAGAGAATTTAGAGAAAACTATTAAATAATGATTTTGAGAATATGAAGTTTAAGAGATTATTAAAAATATTAAATGATGCTTAAAATTTATAAAAATTGGCTAATGTGTAGAGTTATGAAGGACATTTAAATAAAATTAATTAAAAAATTTTAGAACTTGAATTTATGAAAGAAATGTAAGAGATAATAGAGTTACCTAAGTTTTGATCTAAATTAGAATCTATTGAATTCCTAAAAATCCTTATTATCTCTAAATCCCTAATCAATTTAATGATGTATGAACCTAACCATGATAGCTCTAATGAAAGGTAAACCATTAGATTCTAAGTAGTGGGGCCAAGTAGTCACCATATTGAAGAGTTGTAGCCATTAGAAGGAAATAAAACGTTAGGAAGGGAAGTCAGCATCAAGTGGGTTTAAAAGAAAACCATAACTAAAATGTGTGAGATTTTTCTAATAATTGGTTTGGCCAAGAGCTTAGATGGAGGTAGAGAATGACAGAAGGTATTATTGAAACAATTAGAACCACCAAAAAAAGGAATAATAACATAAAGTGATATGTCGAAACATATTTTAAACTTATAGATAATTGAGAAATGCTTAAGTTTAAGCAATATATTTATACAAGGTCCTACCCAAAGTACTTTATGTTTAGAATTGGAAATCCTTGGCTCGTCAAGAAAGTAAGAATTTTTCCTAAAAGCTAAGGACTTATATTGATTTTTAACATAATGGATCTTAGCTTAAAGGAAAAATAGTTTTAACAACCCAAACCTAAACTACTCATGTTAGAGATAAAGTAGCAAGATACAAATGCAAGTAGAGCTCTTAAAACATAAACAAGAGATCATATATCACGTGCACAAACTAAAAAGTTGGATGTGGTGATTAAATTTTCCAAAAGTTGAAATAAAATAAGAACTTTTCAGATGATTTAACCTCTTATGAATGCTAGATAATGAGTTAATATCTCTTATTTTGAGCTTCTCTCTCACTTTCACAAAGCATCTTTAGAATCACACCATTGGATTATTCAAACATAATATGCTTGTATCAAACAAGCTTAACAATAGCACTTTTTATTTTATTCAAAAATTATATTACGTACAACATAGTGAGTATCCCTATTTAAAAATATCTCTAGTGTACAACAGTAAATTACTAACATGAGAATACGAAAAGATATTTGGGAACATTAAGTGACACATTTTAGAATTTAAAAATTCATCACAAATTACAAGAGAAATACTTTGAATTTTTTCGAAAAAAAATTGCTTTGAAAAGTTACAAAATAAAATGATATACGCAGTTCTCAAAGAAGTACATTTCAGGCAATGACCTCACAAGCAGTGAGGTGGTGGGTTTTGAGATCGATACAACATGAACAAAAGGGTGTGATGATGCATTTGGCCTGGTTCATGACTTAGTGTAGGTCAAAGCAGATCTATGCAGGTCAAAATGGATCAGTAGGTAGGAAAACATTGACAAGTTAGCATAGCTTTGAGGACGCAAGTAATTGTAGGTTAGTATGAATGATTGGGTTGACATAGATTGATGAGTTAGTGCTGGCACGTGGGTCGTACGAGCTAGTGTGGGTGACGACAATGACTACTAACTACAACAGACGATAACAAAAGGTGGAAGAAATAACCCAAACCTCAATTTTAAGCCTTTTTGAAGTTATTTTTTAACCAAATTTTATACCAATAGAATTATAAGACTATTATAGTGATGTACTAGACTCAATTTAAAGCTAGACATATATAAAAAATTACTAATTAATTTTTAAACAACTTAAACTAAATTATAGATGATAATAATTTGACCAACTGATAAAAAAATTGAAATAATAAACAAGGGTTAGTTATAATTGACCCTTGCAATGACAATGACAATAAAGACTAATGAGAAGTAGGAGTCAATTCAAGCATGATTCTAAGTCTAAATATGATTATTATGCCTTCAAGTAGAATTTCTATGTTATAATCTAGACACTATTACATCATCTTCCCAAGTTAGAAAGTGCTCAACTCCATAGAGCTAGGATGAAATCCTTGATATTACACTAGCATCATTGGGTTTAGGTAGCAAAGCTCCTTAATATAGGATAAATTTAAACTTTTACTAGGATCTAATTTTGAGCTTACAATAATAAAGATGTTCAATAGATTATTAAAAAATATGAAAGATATTATACACTAATTAGAGTTAGGTGATATGTGTGGTATTTTAAAACTATTCAAAAGTTTGACACTTCAAAATTATAGTATAAATTGTTAAGTTGAGTAGATGGCAACATCTAAAGCAATAAACATAAAATCTTACACAATCATTTTTGTTACATCTAATTTTTTACATATAAACTAGAGAATTTAAGTTAAATTATATGTAGAGTATTTTAATAAAAAAGAATAACTCTAACTTTAAATTGCTGTAAAAAAAGTTTTTGAAAGAATACAATTTTTTTGATAATGATGTGAGTGTTGATGAAAACAAGAATTTGTTTAGTTATCAGCTCTCCCAATGGAATGTCTCTCGCATTTGATCCTTGTCTCTCATAAGAAATTTAGTTACTAACTCTCCCCATGGAAGGTCTCTCACTTTAGATCTTTATCTTTCACAAGAAAAGTTAAAATCTCTCCAACTAGAGTTGAACACATACATTTTTCTCATAAAGACTAAAGTATATAAACAAAAAAAAATTTATTCCATAATTTTTCATCTTCTTTAACATGGTAAACATCTCTATTTATAAGGATTTCAAAAGTTCAGACTAATTTTTTTTTAAAAAAAATAATAATAAAAGTTATAAAATTAATTGAATTAAGTAGTTTTCAAATTGGCATGCATTTTGGAAAGCAATAATGGCTAGCGATAAAACGACAGGATGAGAAATAGTGAGGTGAGTAGTGAGGGTGGAATTGTAGGTTTGATTTTGAGGTAAGAGTGGGTCGAGAGGAACTGCATGGGTCAATAAGGACTTATTGGTTGCATGGGTTAATGCAAGCACGAGTGAATCAAGTGGGTCATTGAGGATAATGGGTCAGTACAGATCGAGCAGATCAAATAGTATTCTCGAGTCAATTTAGGTCACGTAGGCAAGCAGGTCAGCTTTGTCGATAATAGAGACAATAGTGGTAGCAAATGGCAGCAGATGGCAAAAGGTGACAAAATCAATAAAAAAAAAAATTCAATTTTAAATATTTTTTATAGTAATTTTCAAACAAAATTTTTCAATAAACTTAAGGAACTAGTGTAATGCTAGTAGATGTGTATTTTTCAGCTAATATTAGATGCTCCTATGTTATCCTCTCCATGCGAGAGAGAGCTTGGCTTAATGATATCAAGCTGATGGGTATAGTAGTGCTCTAATAAGTGCAGTATAATATAGTATAGGTCATTATAGGTAAGTCAGGAGTACTTGATTGAAGGTTTGCCCTTCCAAGGAACTAAAAATTTTTTAATTTAACAATCTTTGGTTAAAATTATCTCATGATAAAAAATTTTCTTCACGTTGTCCTTAATTACTCTTAAGGCTAATATAATTGTAGGAATGAGTTCACTCAATATAAGAGAATCAAGCTTAAATAGTTTACTAGGTAATTGATATGGTGCTCTAAGGGACTAAATCCTTAATCTTAAAGGTTGCACTAACCCCATACTCTTTTAACAATTCTAACACATACACATTAGTTCGTAATTTTTTAATATTCCTCAAAAGGTCAACTTCATGCAATTGTCATTTCTTGTAAGCTTTAGGAGAAAACTATTCTAACATAACTCTAATTATAACATGGTCTTATTCATAAAATTCTTTAACTTTTTTTTGAGCATCTTCTAATTTCTTATATTTTTTGTTACTTAGTGATTAGTTTTTTTAGATAATTTTTGTGAGGTAAAGGAAAAAGCAAAAAAGAAAGTCTAAAAGTTCATTGGTAAGGAAAAAAGATCAATAGAAGACTTTGATTTATTATCATGACAAATTTCAAAAGGACTTAAACCAATAATATGATTCATAGAATTATTATATACAAATTTGGCTCATTGTAGTAATTGATACCAAAGTTTAAATTGTTCTTTATTAAGTTATGAAAAGATTTCCTAAACTATTATTTATTACTTCCATTTGTCCATCCACTTGTGGGTGGTAAGTTGAAGATAATTTTAGATTGGTTCATAATAAATGTCATAAGATTTTTTAAAAATAACTAATAAACCTTACTTCTTGGTTGAATACTATAGTTATCCTACATGATTGTTCCTTAATTTTTATGATAGTGCTAAAAATGTTTATGTGCCTCTAATCATCTTTGTGGGGTAGTAAGTGTCTAGCTAAACACTAAAACTACTAAATATTTTATGTTTTCTAACTCTTATTCAGCTTCATCAAACATTATGTTTTCTTCTTTCTCTAACTATTCTTGTTTATTAACATTTTTTAAGTTCATAATTATGGATCAATTTGGGTAATTAGTAGCTACATATCTCTTTTCATAACATTTAAAATAGATAATTCCAAATTAAGTGGATTGGCTCAAAAAAGGTTATGAAGAAGTGAATGGTAATATAGGTTTAAGAGGTTTATAAACTATGGTGGATGGGATAGATGAAATGTGAGTACGAGTAGACTGAGAAATTATGATGTAAGTCTTTAGAGGGTCTGGCTCGTCATTTTTCTTAAAATAAAAAGTTTTATTTTTTTTTCACATTTCTAGCTATGCGATATATTTTCTCTGAGGTAGTAAAATTTTTTAAGTTAAGCTTAGCCTGTATATATTCTTTTAAACCTATATTAAAATAAAAATATACTACATGCTTGGGTTCATTTATATTATACCTAAGTTTATAATTCTTAAATTTGTTAATATACTCTTCAACGAATCTATCACATTAGAAAAACCTTTACTATTTTTTAATATTTTAATATTATAGGTTATTATAATAAATCTATTGTACAACCTAACCTTAAGGTTTTTCCAAGTTTTGGGTACCTCTTCATCATTGTTAACATATTATCGCTAAGTTTTTAACAAACTTATGAATAGCACTAGTGAGTTTAGCCTTAAAAAATTGATACTTTTTTACTTACTCATTTGGTGCTAATTAAAGTAATCATCTATACTAGTCTACTAATCTATGTATTCCTCATGATCAAAACTACTATCAAAAGTTAAGGCATCCACTTCCACATCAGGGATATGCTCTCTCTCTCTCTCTCTCAATTTCTCGTGGATATTTTCTCTTTATTAGACATATCTAGATCATCATTTTAGTCTAACTCATCTGAAAGTTTATTTCTTTTTCTACAATTATGATTTTTCTTATAGATATCTTGGTTGGATTCATCAGAAGGATCATTATGCTTTCTATGGTTCCTAAGTTTCTTAGTTCTTTTTCAAAATTATTAGGTGTGACTCTTCTTTTCTTATTATCTCTTTCGTTTCTAGGATTTGATTCATATTATTAGTTTAGGAGGATTTATTAACCTATCTAGGTGAGTTGGGTTATTGATCGAGATATTTTTAACATAAAATTTTGGTTTTAGTTTTATCTTTAGTTTTAGATTGATTCTTAATTTTGATTTATCATTAGTTAAGATCTACTAAATCTTGTTGTCATAAAAATGTTTTTTACACAAGGAGATATAAAGAAAAATAATATGGAAAATCTTTTTTTATAAAGATATTATGAAAACAAAGTGTGAGTATGAGTAGGTTGAGAAATTATAATGCGGGCTACCTTTGGGGGACAGGTTTGTTATTTATCTTAAAATAAGAAGTTCAACCTTTTTTTATATTTTTTAACATGTAATATGCTTTATCTAAGGTGGTATTTCCCAAGTTAAGCTTAGTCTGTATGTTTTTCCTTAAACCTATTATAAAATGAGAAAATACTACATGCTTATGTTCATTTGTATCAAATCTAAGTTATAATCCTCAAACTTGTTAATATACTTCTCAATGGATCTATTATCTTTTGAAAACGTTTACCATTTATCGAATATAAAGTTTGTGGGTACTACTCATGGTATGTGGGCATTGCAACATTTCTTTATCAAATGTTGATGTCAAAATCAAAAGCAAGAATGGAACGAAGTCCAACTCTAAAAATTTTAGGTAGCAAAATCTCATATTAATAATGTAAGCAATAAACAATTAATATTTCTAAAAAGAATGCATTAGCATAAATATATGCATAGCACCATGATTCACTTATTTTTCTTATTAAATGACTTATTGTAATATTCAAATGATACTAACCTAAAATATCATATATATATATATATATATATATATATATATATATATATATATATATATATATATATGTATGTATGTATGTATGTATAGTTTCTCAAGAAATGAGTGCACAAAAGGGTAAAGGTGATGAGAAAAAGTTGGAGGAATAAATATTAGAGCATTTTAGCTAAGCCTTTGTTAGACATCATAATCATAAATTATATGCGATGATAATGTAGGCAATATAAGGCACACCAAGCTAAGGGGTGAATAGGTGTTGTAAGATTTTGCAAAGACTTTATAAAGATGAATAATGTATTCTTGAATTGAAAATCTTTAGTCAAACCCATTTTTATTATTCTCAAGAAAAACTTTAATCACTTCTCTTATGATGATTTTCTTCTAAGGCTATAGTCAAGATAATAATAAATATATAAGTAAGCAAAATTAAGTAAAAGGGATATGATTTTTAGGTAGTTTAGTTCATACTTAAGCTTATGCTCATACCCATGTAACCATCTTGAGTGTACTATTAAAAATATTCCTTTGCTATAGCTACATTAAGAAATCTAAATATAAACCAAGACTTTTTATGGATCAATCACAACCAAAAAACTACTCCATATGATATGACTAAGAGCATGACCATTGCTCTCCATAGTAAACAATCGGAGTGGCCAAGAAAACAAAAAAACAAAAACTAAGTACAATGCAAAATCTCACTTGAATATAAACTAAAAATATAAGTAAAATCACTTAATCTAATGGCTATTAAATCTACCAATTGAAATAAGAACTTGTGTGATGCAAATGTTGGACAATAATTTTGTTTTATTCTTTTTTTCTTTTCACTCAATAGAAATGATTTTCAAATCTAATACTTTCAGCTCTCACAGGGCACTTAAAAGATATGACAGTCCATAACTATAGCAAATACTAATATTTCCTTTCCAATCTTTGCCGATTGATATCTAAAACTCTCATCAATGTATTTCTTATACTTATGGAGGTTTTATAACATCCCAAAAGTGGAGATAAATAATTTTTAAAAAATAAATTATTGGATAATAGAAATAAAGAAATCTATGATATCAAGAAATTATTAATGGCTCAAAAGAAAGAGGAATGATAAAATTGATGAAATAATCATATTATAATTTGTAGAATTATAATTTTTTTTAAATTAATTAAGAAATTGTAAGTTTATGAAATAGTTCATATAGTATGTTTGAGCATATCATATAATACTAAAGAGAGTATAAAAAAGAAAAGATCAGTTAAGAGCATTATAAAATATGATATTAAAAGATTATATAATATAATCAAGTGAGAGATAATGGAAGGATAAATATAATAGATTATGGCCATACAATATGGCATTTTGTAATCATATAATACAATTAAGTAAAAGAATGAAGCAAGATTAATATGAAAGGATATGAAAGTTGAGTGAACATTATACAAGTATGATTAAAGCATTATACATGTATGTTTTATGAAGAAAAAATTATAGCCTTAAAGGATTGGACCAAATAATAAGACTATATTATATCACCCAAGTATATAGCAAATATCATACATGTATAATAAAAAAAAGAAGGATAGGTTGAGTAATACCATACAATATGATATGTATAACAATATCAATACAATAAGATGAAGAATATCATTATACATGGAATCATTAGGTTATGTCTTAAAGAGTATATGTATTGAAGCATATTATTCAAATATGATAATGATATCTTATGAGCACAACAAGAAAAATATAATATAGATTAAGGCAAAGATAAGGATCACAATCATAACTTATAAAAATTGTAAAGGTATGATATTAAAACCTTAAATTACAAAATAATGGATAATCTAAACAATGGGAAACTATCAAAATTAAGTGGAAACATTGTGAAGAGATACAAAACCAAAGGAATATAACTATTAAGACGAACAAGATGGAAAAGAATACAAAAAGACTTTGATTGAGCATAAAACAAGTGAGGAGCATTAGAAAAATGTTTTAAGAAAAACTAATGTGATTAACTTCAACTAAGTGCATAAGAGAAGAAAAAAGAGAAAAGAAGTGCTACCAACTACTTGGAAGGAATATGAGAGAGGAGTTAAGATTATAGCAATGGCAACTCAAGGTATTTGGTCATGTGTATTGTAGCAACCACTAGCAAAGAGTTAGATTTGACCTTAGTGAGACCACTACACATGAATTAAAAGATAGGAAAAAACCTATACATCATGTATATGTTTAGATGAAATAAATAATATCAAGTTAAAGGCCTCAAATAAGGCATAAAATTACTATATTGAAGATGTTTACCAATGTTTATTTCCATAATATGTTGCCATGCTTGCTTTGACACATATTTCAATTTAAGCAAGATATTGTTATATTATTTTAGTTTTATGTTAAACATGTATTCCATGTGTTAAAAAGAAAAAGAGATGATTAATAAAATATTAATATAATTGAATTGGAAAAGATATAACAATATGATATAACATGAGAAGAATCAATGATTATTGATAAAAGACAACTTGCTATCCAAAATAATAAGTGTTTCAAAGTGTTTTTCTATTTAAAATAATATATATTTAGAAGTAAAATCACTATCTAGCATAACATGTCTCTAAGAGTGTTGTCAAAAAAATATTACTGTGTAATCTAAAATAAATATTCTAGATACATAAGAAATAAAAAAGAAATTAATTAGATTTCTTAAAGGTAAAATTTTATTTCAAATGAAACCAAAGGAATAGAAAGATAACATGCCTTTTGTAATTTTTAAATGAGATCATGCAATACTTTCTTATTTTATATATTGTTTTAAGCATTTATCACAAAGCTAGTGTTGGTTGACTTATGCATATTTTATTGTAACATTTTTAAGTCAAAGGAGGCATCACCTGAGACTATTGGAATGGTGTGATAGCTAGCTAGCATTTGATGATAAAAAAGATACATTCTTGTAATTGAGCAAAAGAATATTGTAATGAACTTGTCATTCAATTGTGTTGTTGGGAACATAATGTTTTAAAAAAATGTGATTTTTAAAAGGTTGTATAAATGATGGTTTTTATATTTTCTTCCATTATATTTTTAATTTTATTTTAAAATGCTTCCATTAGTTGTTGTGTAATTGGTTTTCAAAATAAAGTGAAAGAAAAAGTAAAAAAAGGATTTTAGTGGCACTCAAAGATTAGGAAAGGTTGGGTAATGAAAAGGGGAGATGTCATAGAGGTGGTATCAAAGTAATTTAAGTATTAAGGATGAGAATTATAGGAAAATAGAATAACCTAGGATGTCAAACTTTGAATAAATGGACATTATGTTGCAAAACTAGCATGTATTCGTTTAAAAGACATCTTAAACATGTTTACAATTTAGGGTGATAAAGAAAATGGAAATATAAGAAACAAACTTGATTGGAAAAGTCTAGGTCATTTCAAACAAAATTTACAAGGAATGGAAAGCCTAATTAATGAGCATGAGTAGACCTTTTAGAGTAGAAACATTTGTTGCATATCTGTTGGATGCTTGCTTGTATTTCAAAAGCATGAAAAGAAAATCTAGAATTTAAGTCAAAATGTTAAAGTTTCAATTTGTAGATTGTATAATATGATTAACCTTATTATACAATACGATATGATAAAACAAAATGTAGAAAACAAGAAAAGAACCTATCATATAGTAATATAACAGACCATTATATAGTACAATTTGGTGTGCAGTAAAGTAATTTAAATGGTTAAGACCATTATGCAATATGATACCACATACTCATATAATATAATTTGATCAGTAATAATAATATGTAATAGACAAAACTATCAAATTATAGTAACATATAACCCAAAATCATAAAGTAACATATGATGCATAGAGAAATAACTGAGCAAACTTAGAAGATCATATAATACAAAATAAAGCCATCATGTAGTGCGATATGAAGAGCATAATAGTTAATAGAAAGAAAGTTATATAAACTACATGTAATAAGTGTAGAGGAGAAAAAAATGGAACATAATCTAATTAAAACATAATATAATACAATATCAACCATCGCATGATATGATATGACGAGATGAGTTGACCTAAAATGATCGTGTAGTATTATTAGTAAAATTGTAATAGCATAATATCTTAATGCCCAACAAGTTGGATTAGTTTGAAAGGGTAAATGAGGGGACTATGCAAAATTGTACAATACAAAGACTAGAAGCATACATATACTATTATAAAGAGAGAAAGATAAAAGGATTTGGATTAGACTAGATGATCCTATAAATGAACGAAAATATAGATTGATCATATAATATGAAGATTAGAACTATATAGTATGATGTATGTAAACAAAATTGAGAAATATGGTGGAAGGAAGAAGAATTTAGAGTTGCTTGTTATACAAATTATGGAGATGTATATGATGATGAAGTAAGGAATGATTTAATAAAGGAGAATATTTTGGTGACTATTGTAAATGTTATATTTGGTAAATCATATGAGGTTTTGAAATAGATTAACTTGTGGAATGCATGATCATATAGAAAATGACATTAGGAAATTTAAATATGTATGAAGAAGAAGTGAATAACATAAACGATAGAAGAGCTATACCATCTTAAGAAGAAAGACTAATAGTCTCAAGAATGCAATTCCAACAGAATAATTTGTTAAATGAATATGAAAAAAGTTTAGGATAAAATCAAGAAAATTGGTTGGAGGAATAATTCATGAAACTACGACCACTACATTAAGGAAGATGGTAAATCAATTCTAACCAAAGGATTGGCTGGAAATGATCAAAATGTGATTTAATAATATAACATATGATGATTAAATAAGAGTTTCATTGATAGTGCTAATACTTGATGGTGTGGATGCTCATTGGTGGAGAGGATAATAGAGTTTACAATTTGGTGATATAACAAATTTGGAAGTATCATGAGAGCAATTTCAACAAGAATTTTTAGAATGATACATTCCTAAATCTACCAAAGAGAAAATGCAAGATGACTTAGCCAAATTAAACCAATGAAACTTAAAAATAAATGAATATGAGGAGACATTCTCAAGACTCATAAGGAATGATCTATAATTGGTGGCAATAGCAAAGCAAATATGTTAAATTTTTAGAAGGAGATTAAAAGATAATATGAGGAACATGTTGACACCCTTGAGTTTAATTCTTACAAGAAATTATTTGAAGCTGTCAAAAGAATGAACAAAACCTATATATTACCAAAATTAAAAGAGCGTCAAATAAGAGAAAATAGAATGTCTTCGCAAGAGTTTGACAAGGTTATAAAAATGCAACATAATCAATCAATGATGCACCAAAGAAAGCTTCTCTTTGTCTAATTTGTTGAAAATTACATAAAAAGGATTGTTGAAGAAAAAAAGGTTAAATGTTATACTTGTGGAAACATAAGATATTATATGAAGGAATGCCCATAAGAATAAAAAAAATAAGGAGGATCTTCCTAAGGACAAATAAAAATATAAATACAAAAACAGAGAATCTAGTACAACCTCTTGTGTATGTTTTACTCAAAAAAGAAGATCTGTAATCCTCCAATGATGGAGTAGGAACAATATGAATGAATTATTGACTATAAGAACATGTCATGTTAAAGAATATTTGATTTATTAAAGAAATTTTTATTCTATAAAACAAATGAAAATTATAATCAAAGATGAGATATGTATGATGATCCTTAAAAGAATTTTTAGTTTTGAGATGCAAGAGTTTGAATAACGATTTAAGGAATAAATAGTGATTATAAGGATTATCTTTTCTTACTTCCCAAAGTAAGGATTTCTTGATAGAGGTAAAGAAATATTCATATGATTGCTCTAAATTTTGTGGATAAATTTCTTATAAGGAGATATAATTGTAACAATCCAAAAGTGTGGGTAAAATATTTTAAGAAAATTCAATTATTGGATAATAAAATTAAAAAAAATATGTGATATTAAGAACTTATTGTTCAAAAGAGGTAAACGTAATGAAATAATCGTGATTAAATTTTAAATTTTAAGCTAATGAAAATGGATTTTACGATACATTTAAGCAGATTGTATAATATAATAAGAAGAGTAAAAGGAAGGAAATATCAATTAAGAGTATCACATATTATGACATTAGAAGATTGTATGATAAAATCAAGTGCAAGAAAATGGGGAGAGTACAATGGATTTTGGTCGTACAATATGATATTGTGTAATAGTATAATGCAATAAAGTGAAGAATGAAGTAGGATTTATGTGAACAAATACAAAAGTTGGGTAAATATCATACAAGTATGGTAAGAACATCTACAAGCATGCTTTTATGAAGAATGAAGCAAAGTCTCAATGGATTAGACCAAACAATAAGGATATATTATATCGTACAAGTATTAAGAAAATATCATACATGTATAATCAAAAAAGAAGGATGAGTTGGGTAATGAATGAATGCATGGAACAATATGATGGGCATAACCATATCAATATGATTGGGTAAAGAATAACACCATAAGAAGTATATTCATTGAAGCATATTATACAAGTGCGATAATAATATTTTATTCGTATGACAAGAAGAATATGATACATATCACAAAGATGAGGATCATATGATATAAAGATGGTGATTATACATGTATAATTTATAAGAATTACAAAGATATTAAAACCTAAAATATTATAAAGATAGAGTAAAACATCACAGGGAAAGGCTGAACGATAAGCAACCATAAGAATTAAGTGGAAAGAAAGTGAAGGGAGACAAAACTGATGGAATACAATCATTGGGAGGAAGTAGAATGAATGAGAATGCAAAAAGACATTGATTATGATGTCAGATTGGTGGCTTAAATGTTATGAACAATGTAGAGATTGACTTGCACACATTAGAAAGGAATAAAATGTAGAAGATAAATACGAGAAACCTAAAAAAATAACACATAAGAGGTACTCATTCAAGGCCATCTTAGCCAAAAAAGCGTTATGTGCCACATAGAGGTTGCTCTGCATACTAAGCTCACAACCTCTTCAAGGCATATATACAAGGTACTTGAAAAGGAGGTTGATAAACTAATATCACAAGAAATAAAAGAACAAGTTAAAGGTCTTGCAGGCATAACTTGAAAGTACTAAAATACTTTTAGTAAGTCTCATGAAAAAAATTAAAACAAGTAATTTACTCATAAAGGCAATCCAAACACTTATGAAAACTTAATCGAAAGAGTAAGAAAAAGTGAAAATAAGTGAAAGTGACAACCCAAAAAAACTTGAGCAATGAAGTGAAAAGGAGGAAGGGTCATTTTGAATGGAAATGTCAAAGTAAAGATTCAACAAAACGAAGGAACAACTATGTAGTAATGTTAAGAAGATGATGTCATAGAATAATATATAAAGTGGCATGATGTGTCATTTCTTGGGTCTCACACTCCTCTTAGTATGAGAGCCTCAATGAATTAGCATGTCATAGTTCTTAATCAATCTTAGACTCAACGAGATGCAAAAAAAAAATTTACTTATCTAAAGGTTATCATTTCAAAGAGTAGTTCTCTCCTTTTATAGAGTGCTTAAGCACAAAACACATAAAAATAAAAAAAATAACATAAATTATGGTCAAAATCTATTGTTAAATAAACTTTTGAAAAACTATATTTTTAGTTTTTGAATTGTGTTTTTTAAAAAATTGTTGTTAAAGCTAGTGTAAAACAACTTTTTGAAAAATAGTTGATTTGGTCCAAAAATTTTATCATCAAAGCTATTGCCAAATAACATTCTAAAAAGTTGCATTTTTTATTCAATATCAACCAGGTTTGCGTGGTCCATAGCGGCTCAAGTTGGGTTGGTAGGTCAACTTAGTGTCACAGTGTCATCGATCAGCACATCAGAAGTAAGTGGTGGGTTGATAGTGTTATGAGTTAGTCTATCACAGAGCGTGTCAATAAGTTGGCACAAGAAAAGTATAGTTAAGGGTCATGATTGAGTCGATGTGGTTTGAATTGGGTTGAAAGGTTGATGCGATGTGACAAATCAATCTTAGGTCACACAAACTTGTAATATGGATCATGCCCAAAATATCTATTTGTTAATCTGTTAAGTCGAATATGGTCTGGGTAGGCTAATCAAGTCAAATTGTGCCAATAATGAGTAATATATGTGTTAGTAGGTAATTGAGCCAATGGAACTGGACTCAATAAGCTATCTTTTGGCCCTTTATTGCATTTTTATCATGAAGTTTGATCTTATAATAAAATTTTAAGTTCCATCTAGACTTTATACTTGAAGAATAGATACCTTAATTATTTAGAAGTGTCGACATGTGTCTGTCTAGCTCCTAAGTATTGAAAATGTTAACCAATGTCCTTACTAATTCTTATAGAATGGGAAAAAGTCATCTCTGATGAGTAACTACTCTATATTGCACTCATAAGTCTCCAATGCATCTAGGTTTAATTACTATAACTCTTCTCTTGTAACCTAAGTATCCTTAAAGCCTAGTCAACCTTTCTAATGAACTCGATATCTCTGATAACTTTGGTTTCTAGTTATCTTAGTCTGGTCATCCAATATTCTTTTAATCTACTCACTATTTGTACCATGATAGGTTAATGATCACTCAGGTAAGGATTCACTCTGATGATGGATCAAATGGCTCATTGTGAATTATGATCAGATCCTTAGAAGCCACAAAATCTAAGATATTAAAGGTTTTGTTGATGTCATAGTCATCTAGTAGCTCCATATTGTATGTATTTGCTCTAATGTTTTTTAAGATTTTAAATAGATTGATGTCTTTTGCATGTAACTTCTATAAAGTTCTAGGTGGATATTTTTCAAACCTTACTCAGATCATCACATAATCTATCTTTTAAAATTCATTATACCTATGGTGTGCATAAACCATTCTCTTATATTGCTTATTAATGAGGTTTATTTTTTTCTCTAATATGCTCATGGCCCTCCCTTATATGTCATGTAAACTCTATCTGCAGACATGGATATGCATGCCAGAATAAGTAATGAGAATAAGTCAATTTGGCCGTGAGATTTATATCTATTATAGGCTTCAAAAGGACTTACATTTTGTCATCTCAAACACTATAATAGATTTCCTAAGCAAAAATTACTACCCAATTTGACTATTGATTTTGGGTTGGTAAGCTAACAAGAATTTCAACTTTATTTCCATAAGATGTCAAAGGATCTTACAAAAGTACAAAGTGAAATAGACAATCTTATCATTCTTAGGTAACCCATGAAACCTTATCACTTTGTTAAAGAATAATTGATCAATATAGAAGGCATCAAAAGTTTTGAAGCACATGATGAATCTAGCCATTTTCATAAATTAGTCTACCACATGAAGATGGAGACATGTCGCCAAAATGTTTTAGGTAATCCAAGAAAAAATTGATGCTAAGGTCCTCCCATGGTCGTGACAGTTTTGCCAATGCGGTGTAGAGTTCCATTTTTTGGAGCGATGTTTTGCAACTACACAAGTGTTACATTTGATAACTATATGAGCAGCATGTCATTTTAGTCCTGGCCAATAAAACCTATCTTCAATGGCCAGATGATTTATCTTATTTGAAATGAATTAGTAGTCCTCCTTCATGTATCTCTCAAACTAAGAAATCCCCAAGTAATGTTTGTGATATTCATAATTGCTTATCATAAAAAAGAAAACCATCTTTAATCATATAATGATGGATGAACTTGGTTAGATTAGCAACTAATTCTCTATAACAAAAGTTCATGTAATTTGAGAATAAGATAGGTAAGGTTTCAAAGCCAATGATGGAGGCAAACATTATAGTGAATAGGCTCACTCACCTATTAAGGGTATCGATGACTTTGTTTTCTGAACCTTGCTTATGTTTTACGACAAAGGTATAGCTTTGAAGAAATTTAGTCCACTTAACATATTGTGGCTTTAGCTTCTTTTGTGAATTAAGACATCTTAAGGCTTATTAATAAGAATAAAATACAAATTCTTAAGGTAAGAGATAATGCATCTAACGTCTTAGGGTTTAAATAACATATAAAATTCTTTATCATAGACAAAGTATTTCTTGTGGGACTCAAGAATTTATTTTTTTTCTAACATATGTGATTGGTCATCCTTCTTGGTTAAGGACTCTTATTCTTACTCTTGAGGATCATAGGAGACTTAAAAAATGATAGAAAAATCTAAAAGTCAAAGTATAGGTGCTTAGGTCATACTCTTTTAATTTTCTCAAATGTTTTCTTAGTTGTAAGGTTCTTTCAAAATTTCTTTTTTTGACATAGTTAGTTATATGATAGTGATCATATTAAAGCCCTTAATGAGAAGGTCACTAAGCCATAAAAACTTTTGATATCATTGATAGATTGAGGTATCTATTTACCAATTATAATCTTAATTTTGTTGGGGTCAACTAATATGCCATCTTTTGAGACTATGAATTCTAAAAAGTTCACACGAACAACAACAAATGTACATTTTTAAGGTTGGCATAAAGGTGGTTCTCCTTAAATATTGAGAAAATCTTTACAAAGTGTTCTAAATGGTGTCAATGGTGCGACTGAATATTAAGTTTCATTAAAGTAAACTATTACAATTTTTTTCTAAACAGGATCAAAGTATTTGGATCATTATTCTCATAAACATATTAAGTGCACTAAATAGACCAATGGGGATGTCTAATCATTCATGTAATCTACCCCTTATTTTGAAAGTAGTTTTCCACTCATCTCTTAATCAAATCCTAACCTAATGGTAACCACTTCTAAAATTTGTTTTTGAGAAAATAATGGCTTCACTTTTTTTTGTCAAAAGGTCATCCAAGCATGGGATGGAGAACTTATACTTAATAGTTATTTTCTTGATGGACATAATATCGATTCACATTGTCCATGAACCATTTTTTCTTAGGGGTGAGCAGGGAGGGAATGACACAATAGCTTAGGCTTTCCCTTATGAAGTCTTTTGTCTAACAACAATTGCACCTGTTAGGAGAGTTCTTAGCCAAATTGAAGAAGAATAATACATTGATTATTGATAAAATAGATGCTTTGTTAATCCAAGAGATAGTGTATGGGTTTGGTGGTGAGTGGTTGTATGTTTAAGGCATGTTATATTATTGATATAAATGGTATTAATACTATTACTACTATTATTACTATTATCTATAACCTTATAAATCTTTTCTCCAAATTTAATAAAGGTATGAAAAATAGTAGTATATCTCTAATCTTCATTAGCCTTAGGTTGGGAGAAGGAATATCTTATAATTATAAGTGGTTTAGTATCCTTGATGATGTTCTCTCTTTTCTTGATAGTACTCATTGTCTATGTTGTAATAGGAAGCATATTCTTTGACTTCTCCTTCTTCCTTGATATTAAATTACTCAAATGTTTCTTTCTTGATATAGCTTATTTGTTGTGTGAGGAATTAGGAATTTAAATGACCTCACACTCTGCATAAAAAACAAGTTACTTTATATATTTGATTAATAAGTTGATTGGGTTTTTTATCTATCTATGATGTGTTCTTACCTCGAGTTATCATTAGCATACCTTCTTTTAAGAGGAGTAGCAATGGAAGTAGAACCATGGAAAATGACTAAGAGCAAAGGAAGAAAGATAATAAATAAGAGGGATTTTTGCTACAAAGAGATTGAATTTCTCAAGAAGATTCTCTTTAAGGGTTCCTAAATTCACAAAATTCTTTAAATTTCTATACTTTTTAAATTCTCTCTATATTCTTTTAAATTCTTTCACACATTATTATCACTTATTTATATAGAGGTTGAGATATAATATTTAATTAGAAAAGAATGTATTTGCATTTTGACCAAAATTAAAAAAAATTACAAATTTTGAGCCATTCAACTCTATGTCGATACTTGGTAGCCTTGCTTGCACACAACTTCCATGTTCCATTTGCCTCACGTGCATGACATACGCAATGTTGACTTGCAATGTGTGCTTGTGCTTATGGGGGTTAGTGCACTTATCAATTACATATAGTGCCCATGATCGAATTAATGCCACATGTGCAAGTGTAGAAACATTTAACTTTTTTCTTTCTTTTTTCTTAGCATTTTTTCCTTTGGCTCTAGATCTCTTGAGGGCATGCTTGTGCCTTTGTATGTAGTGCTTAGCTAACATGTTGTAGTATGCACTCCAATGTGCCTACAACAAATCTCCTCGTGTTACCCAGCACATGGCCCTACACTTTATGTTGTGTTATCAATTTTCATTGTTTTATCTTTTCCCTTAATTATTTTCATCCATTCTAGATTTAATAAGTTGAGAATTGAACTCTTGATCATAAGTTCATTCATTTTTAGATTTGAGCCACAACAAATTTTTTTATTGAATTGATTCTCTGATAGATTTTGTTTGGTTGTCTTCTTTGGGAGGTTAAAACTTTTGTCAATCCTATGAAATGGTTCTTCTGATTTTTTTAGTAGCACATCGTTTTAGCAAATATTTTGTAATCTCTTCATTTTGTTAGCACTAATAATGCCTTTTATCAAAGCTTTTTGTCTTAAGTTAAAAAAATGTTTTGTCCATCCTTCATGAATTGATATCATTGTGCTCATTTGTAGTAGATGGCATCTCAATTTTATAAGTAGGGATTTTTCAATATAATCTTATAGACATCTGGAGGTATCACTTTATAGATAATTTGATCAATATGGTCTTTAGTAATGACAAACTTCACATTGTATTATTTTTCAACTCTCACCTCAGAGTTTTTATGAATCCACACTAATGAATAAGGTCTTGGATGTGTAGTTTATAATTTGTCTTTTCATGATTCTTTTTTTATATAAGATTCTTTTTATTTTTAGTGTTAATAATTATACTGATAAGCTCTTTCACTTGTATTTTAATAGTAAAGTATTCCTCTTTTTTTGGTTTGCTTCATGCAATAACTCTTTTGTAATCATCATAAGAGATAAGGTTTCAATTATTTTAAGAGAAGTTTCTAGTATATTTTTAATTCTACATTGATAAGTACTTTTTCCTTCTTAAATTTTTATAAAAATAAATTTTAAATATAATTTTTGATATTTTCTCGTGCATGTCCTATCTCTATATAGTAATCATAATACTTTTGATATCTACTAATAAAAAAGGTGTTGTTAGATATGGTTGTAATAAACTTTTAGATAATACTCTTTCTTTTATAACTAATTTTTGGACTTGTACTAAAAAATCTTAAATTTTTTTATTTTGTCTCATTATATTCATTCTTATTTTTGATAGTCATAACAAATATACTGAATTGTTTTAAAGATTGAAGAGAAAAAAGAGATAATTTAGTGATAATATGAGTGTATAAAGCTACTATATAATTTGACAAATTCTATATCTCTTCAATAGGTATTCTCAAACTCAAGACTTATTGTCAGAATTTTGTGGTATAATATTACACTATTTATCCTTGTCAATGTCATAGACTATGCCATTTTCATCACCTTTCTTCTATGTAACCCATGGAGTAACATTCTTATCAGATTAATTACTTAAGTTGGCTCTATGTCACTTTTGTAATTATCATTTCTTAGGTGAGCATTTCGTCAAACCAATTTATGCCTCGTCATTTTTAATCGAGCATACGTTACTTTATTATTTGATGAATAGTCATATACAGAGAAATATGCCTTTAATTATTCTAATCATGTATCTAATTTCTCTATATATATTATATCATTATAAATTAAGAAATCAAGTATAGCATCTACCTTGAAAGAATATTAGTGATTCCTATGCATCAAAAAATTAAGATTGATATCATATTTATCTTTATCATCAACTATCTTGAGATTACTACTTAATCTATAATTCTTCAAATTAAAAGCATTTTTTAATATATTGTCTTTTAAATTCATCATAAAAAAGGATTAAATTTTTAACATCATCTCTATTAACACTTTTATTGTTGGATTAATAGAACTACTTATGTCTCCATACTTAATAGTAAAATAATTGATGCAATCACCTCAACTAAAAGTCTCCTTAATCTCATGGTTCTCTTTTGCGACTTGTTATTCAACTATCTTTTCTTTGCACTAGCCATCAGGGACAAATAGAAGTACTCTAATACAAAAAATAATATGATTTTATTTATGAGGTATTCTTGCTTTGAGCTTTCATTAATAAACCTTTTTTTAGAGTAACAATAGTAGAAGTGAAAGTATAGTAAATGGCTAAAAAAAGGAAGAAAGAGAAGAAAGAAAGGATTTTTTGTCACAAAGAGATTGAAGTTTTTGAGAAGATTCTCTTCAAGAGTTCTTGAATTCACGAAGTTCTAATTCCTAAAATTTTTTGAATTTTTACATTTATGAATTTTCTTCAAATTATTTTGAATTCTTTGATATATCATTTCACTCCTTTATATAGAGATTGAGATACAATATCTAATTAAAAAAAGAAGCATTAGTTCTTTGACTAAAATTTGAAAATTTTATAAATTTGAGCCATCTAGCCCTATGTTTGCATACAGACCTTCTTGTGCAAAACTTCAGTGCACCATCTACCTTTCATGCATGAGCATGTTGTGGTGACCCCCAGTGAGTGCTCACACATGTGGGGGTTGATGCATCTACTACTCACATGCAATGCATGTGGCTAAGCTAATGTCACACACACACAGCGCTTGAAGTTTAACACATGCGAATGCAACCTTGAGCACAAGTGTAAGACATTTGACTTTATTTTGCTCCTTTTTTTCAAAATTTATTCCTTGGGGTCTAGATCTCTCGAAGGTATGCTCGTGCCTCTACATGCGGTACTCAACTAAGGCATTACAGAGTGTGCTCTAATGTGCGTGCATTAAGTCTCTCATGTGACCTAGTGCATGGCCCTATTATTTTGTACTATATCATCGATTTTCATCATTTTGTTTCATCTCTTCATTTTTTTTATCTATTCTAGATTTAATAAGTTTGAAAATGATCTTCTGATCAATTTTGTTGTGAGTTTAAGGATATGCTAAGGAAGTGTTAGTGGTGATGAGTGGATGGTCTGGGGTTGGTGAGTCAAAAGATTAACTTAGAAGTTGATTCAAATCTTTTGTCTATGCAAAGCTTTTGAAGGTGCTCAAACTCACTAGTAGGCTTCTTCTAAGGTGTGAATGTTACCCATGAAAATCTCTCTTTACACAACTTCTCTAAGCCTAACTCAAAAGTGAGAGAGGGTGATCAAAGGCTCTTCATTATGTTCATTAATCAACATTTCTTTTTTGGTTAGGTATTACCAATGGTCAAAGAACTGACTCTTGTATAAGAGGGGTGTATATTTGTCCTTTTAGATTCTCATAAACTCATTCCAAGTTCTTATGGATAGGGATCCTCTCTATTGATGATGCTATTTATGATTTTCATAAATAGAGAGACTACTTCATTCATGTAATTAAAGCCTTTTATTATTCACTAAGTCTAAAGTGAGATTTAGTAGTCTACTTCATTCATGTAAATAAAGCCTTTTATTATTCATGTAAATAAAGCATTTTATTATTCACTAAGCCTTTTATTCAATAATTAGAAGTAATGGTTTGAGGCTATTTTCTATTCTAAGTAGTCTTTTATGGTTTAAGGTGCCTTCAAAGATAGGGGTGTAACATTTTATGAATTTCATGAGCTTGTCAATATTATTTTCTCAGCGTCATTCCAAGAAAGGGTTGTTGATCTTAACAAGTATTTGATTAGGTGGGTTGAAAATATCAAATTTAGAAAAGGTGTGTTCATTTGGAGCTTGCTTTAGTTGTGTGATCCTAACTCCATATTCTTCTAAGTTAGCTTCCATAATTTCTTATCAAATTAAAAGGTTTTGGAGGGTCATTTGTATTTAGTTAATGTGTGATGCTCCATTCAAGTTCTACCAACTCTTATGTACACATATAGTGCTTTTAAAGAAAGAAAGAAAATCACCCTTTTATTTTGTCATTTTGTCCCTCTCTCTCCCGCTCTTTAATTTGGTGCCACCAAAAGAAATTTGAGAAAAGAATGTCTAGTTTATATTTGCTTTATCATCAATATTGGAAGCATTACCATAATTAAGCTCTTATACTAGCATTAATTCCAGACATGTGATTTAATTGTTATGAGTAACATAGAGATTGATATTCACACATTAGGAAGAAAGAAAATGTGAAAGATGACATAAGAAACTCAAAAATGCAACACGTAAGATGTACTCATATAAGGCAATTTTTGCCAAGAGGGAACTGAGAGCCACATAGAGGTCACTTTACATGTAAACCAATAACATATTTAATAATATAGAGATTAGGTACTCAAAAAATGGTTTGATAAACAAATATCATGAGAAAGAAAAGTATAAAGTAAATGTCACATTGGTACAGATTAAAAGTATTAAAGAATTTATTAAGCATTACAAGAAAATTGAGATAACAAAGTAACTTGCTTATAAAGGTGATCCAAACACTTATAATATTTGAATCAAAAGAGAGAAAGGTGATGAACTATAGAAGTGGTAACCCCAAGAAAACTTGAGTGGTGAAGTGAAAAGGGGATAATCATTGTGAAGGGAAACGATGAAGTAAAAAATTAGCAAAGTGAAAGGCACTATTAAGTGGTAACAACAAGAAGGCAATGTCATAAAGTTTTAGGTAAACTGGCATAATGTCTTATCGTTTGAGCCCCACACCTCTTATCCAAGTGCTAGATCCCTGACGAATTAACACATTAGAGTCCTTAGTGTGATCAAGCCTAGATCTCAACAATATTTAATAAAAATAGACATTTTACTTATCCAAACATTATCATTTCAAATGATAGGCTTCCTAATTTTAGCTTAAGCATGACATACAAATAAAAATGAAAAAATTACATCAATTATGTTCTAAAGTTGTTGTAAAATAACTTTTTAAAAAGCTATAGTTTTATTTTCTAAATTATGTTTTCTAAAAATCTATTGACAAATTTGTTAAAACTAATGCCAAACAATTTTCGAAAAAGTTATCATTTTGATCCAAAACATTTTACAATTAAAGCTTTTGCTAAAAAAAACTTTCTAAAAGGTTGTGTTTTTACTTTAGCGTCAACTGAGTTTGTGTAGGTCATTTCAAATCAAATCTGGTTTGACATGCCATGGAGCAGATTGAAGGTTTGGTGTAGTGACACTAGCATCATGCTTCTAATTTGGTTGACGTGTCGCAGATCGAGTCACTGGGTCAACACATTGTTGGCGATATTAGGGGTGAGTATGTCATGGGTTAGGGTGTTATGAAGTAGGTTGGTGGGTTAACGTGGCATTGGGTGGGTCGATGCAGCGTTGGTAGAGTTGCAGGTTAGAATTGAGTTGATGTGTCATGAATTAGGTTGACAGGGTTAGCTAAGTATGGTGAATCCATCGTTGGTCATCGAACCTATGATCCAAGTTGGGCTTAGAAGACTTGTTTGCTAATTTATTTCTATCAAATGTGGTTTGGATCAAATTGAGCCATCAATGAGTGGTGGAAGCAGTAATGGGCGGTGGAACCAATGGAACAGGGCCCAAATGGGTCATTTTTGGCAATTTATAAATTTTTATTTCAAATTTTGAGCTCAGAGTATAATTTTAGGACTTGTCTAGACTCTATAAATGAAAAATAAATACTTTAATTATCTAAAAATACCAATGCATGTCTTTTTGGTTGAAGGGCATAAAAAATCTTAACTTGTGTCCTCCTTAAGTTAAGCATAAAAAAATGAGATTGAGCTTGGGAAAATTATTTTATACAAATAAGTGTAGTTAACTTCATCTAAGTGCATAGAAAAAAAAAGGAATATGCTACCAACTATTTGGCATGAGTTAGAGAGAAATTGAGACTACAAAAAGGGTAAACCCGAGGAGTTTTGAGCACAGGTACTATAGCAAAAGAGAGAGCAAAGAGCAATACTTGACTTCGGCGAGACTACTATATCAAAATTAAAAAGTAAGAAAAACTTGTACATCGTATATATGTTTAGTGTAATGTATAATACAAGGTTAGAGGTCTCAAATAATATGTTAAAATATTATTTGAAAGATATTTACTAATATTGATTTCAATAATATGTTGCTTGTTTTGACACATATTTCAATTTAAGCATGATAATATTATGTTCAAAATAATAAATCTTTTAGTAGTAAGTATTTTTCTATCCAAAATAATATGTTTTTAAGAGTATTACTAGGGGATGAAGTTGGGAAACTATAAAATAAAATATTTTACATGTATACAAAATAAAAAGGAAATGGTTTAAAAAAAATAATAAGATTTTTTAAAGATAAAATTTTGCTTCAAATAAATACAAAAAGAAAGATAACATGTCTTTTATTATTTTATTTTATTATTTTATATTATTATTTTAATGAGATCGTGCATGTGGTTATGCAATTCCTACTTATTTTATGTAATATTACATGATTTTGTCATTGAGTTAGTCTTGGTTGGCTCATGCTTATTTTGGATTAATATTTTTAAGTTAAAGGAGACACCATATAGAACTATTGAGATAAAGTGATGGCTAACTAGTATTTGATGACAGGAAAAGTATGTTCTTATAATTGAGCAAAGCAACATTTTAATAAACTTGTTATTTAATTATGTTGTCTGAAATATATTGTTTTAAAAGAAAATATGATTTTAAAAAAAATGTATGAAAGATAGTTTTAATATTCACATCCATTATGTGTTTAATTTGATTTCAAAATACTTCTTCTAGTGGTTTAAGTGGTTTTCAAAATGAAGCGAAGAAAAAAATAAAAAGAATGTAAGAAACTCTCATAGAATGTTGGGTAATGAAAAAAGGGGATGTCATAGTTTTATATAATGTTTATAATGGAAAAACCTTCTCATAAAGACACCAATAGTTCTTTAACAAATAAATTTGTCTTTAAGGCATTTTAAATTAGTCATTAGTTCTCTTTTATTTCTATTTGTATAATATGAAGTGTTAATCATACTATATGATGCAAATAATGAACTAATCATATTATATGGAGTTCTTTGATTTTCTTTTACATGCTATAACTAGTATTCTCAACTAATTGTATTGTACGATAAAAATTATCACACTATATTGAAGTTTTGGGATAGTGCAAATATAATGCTTGGTTTGAATATTATATTTATTTCATTGATTACACTATATAATATACTAGTTTGTATGGTCTTATAATATTTTTGTAATTAAATATTTTGAAGTGTTCATGATATAGTTTCTTTAAACAAATTATACTATACGATAAATAATATTATATTATATAAATTCTCAGGATATCAACCTTGTATAAATCACCTAGTGTGTAAACATTGTTGAACCATTCAACCTACAATACTTGGCTCATTTAAAAGGACTATGCTTATACAGACTAATTTTTCTAAGCTTAATAGTTAAAAACCTTGGAATTAAGTTAGAATAGTTATTTATGGAATAACATAACTATGATGCATACAATATGTAACAATCCAATACCTTGTGTTCTTATAGATTTTCATGCATTATTGATTTACTATTTAATCTTATTTATTAGTTTTTTTTGTATTTTTATACTATTTTACTGTTTGTAGCTAATCGTTTGCTTATAAAGCATATTGTGCTTATTACTTATATTATATAATATGATATAGATTTGTATAAAACTTTACTAGATGATAGCTTATGACCCTTAGAGAGAAAGAGTGCAGGTGTATGGTATGCATGAGCTATTTGATTGATGATATGTATGTGAGAATTTTATTGTACTTTTGGAAAATAATGTATTTATCTTTTTAGCTTTAAGATTGTGTGTTATTTTATTTGGGTGCTTTTCATATGAAGTTATTAATTGAGATGTTTTATTACCACCCTCTTAATTTTGATTTGTGAGCCATAACATTGTATTACTCTTTTTTCACCCAAATATTTAGTATTTTGGGCATTCTATTGGGTTTTCTTAAGTTTATGTTAGGCGGGGCATAATAATCATGCTTTGTTCAAATCAACTTCAATTCCCGTCTTAATATATTTTTTATACACACTTGCATTTCTATCAAGTAGTTTGTGATATATTTCTAAGTCTAGTAAATAGATTTTTATTGTTTAAGACTTAATTATATAAGCAAGCATAAAAAAAACTTAATTCATCAAATAGATTGAAGTTATAATTATCGTATAATATAATTAGTATTAAATGATGATCATAAAAAAATAGAACAATCTGACCGAGCAAATAATCAGGAGTTCTAACTTATCATATAGTATAGTCATTTATATCATACGATAAGATTAAGTTATGTTGAGAATGTACTCTTAGTTGGATGTAGTGAAAAGTCTAAGAAATAATATAGATTTATTTAAATAATATGATATCATATCACCATATAACACTATCAATCATTAGTCAATGAATGAAGAGTAAAATAAAAATCTTGAGAATTTTGAATGGCACGAGAATTATTGTTGTATAGTGTGATCATGTTCTTTACTTGAATCAAGAAAACTTAAGAGTTTTATATGATTCATTATTATTCCATCACGTGGTATGATCAAGCCTTGTGTATGAACTTTCTTTTATCATATCTAAGCTCAAGAATTTGGGAAGGTATGTTAATAGTTATCGTATTGTTTGAATAGTTTATTTTTATGTTATTGTATAGCACAATACTATTGTCATACAATATGATCAATTGCTTGAACCTATAATAGCTAGTTTTTTTTTTTGAAAAAATAGATGATAGTTGCATTTAGCTATTAGCATTATTATATTCAATTTTTTAACACCTTTGTTTTTTAATAAGATATTAAACCATGAGAGAAAAGCCTAATATAGAAATAACCAATCTAAAGGGATCAATTTTATTATTATTGTTTTGTGAAAAAAATAATTATCTTTTTCGTATCTCTCAGACACATTATTGTAACTCGTGTTTCAATCTTCTTATATGTTATCTAACATTCATTGGAAAAATCTTTTCATATACATACTTAATATGTCACTCGAGTTTTGTATTAGTTATTTTTATTTAGTATATAAGTTTTGTGTTAAAGAGTTGTATTGTCTCTTATCTTTATTTTATTGTATCTATTATTATAAGTTACATTTTGCTTAGCTCTTTTAGGCTACTTGTTGATTTTATTGTAAAGTTGTTTTATCTATCCTTCTTTTGATAAAAGATGATTGATTTTAATAAATTTAGTCTTCATGTTAAGGGTGGACGTAGACTTGTATTTTGTTTTTTTAAATATCTCAAAATCCTTTGAATTCTTTACTTAGTACAATTTCATATAAACTTTTCCAAAGTTGAATAAAAACTTTCTAAGAAAATACTTAGTATAAATAATCTTAACAACAAGACTTTAATACTAATTATTAAGCTTATTTAATTAAATTTAAAAAGAAGTACAATTTAACCATAATCTTGTGAAAATGTGTGACACAAAAAAGTGAAAGATAATATTGAAAATGACAAAAAGTATATTTTATGATTTTTATATGCTTTGACTAACTACCTATTTATGCACTCTTGATTAAAGATCATGCTTTCTTAACTCATTATCCTTCCCAATGTGTTGAACAAAACCTTGAAATACTCAAAAGAGATGCACACCATTTATTTTAAAAATAATCATCACATTGAAGACTATATTGATTTATCTAAACTGTCTAAATTGGTATAAGCTAAATGCACTTAAAAGATAAGAAAAATAATAAATATAACACTGATTTAAATAAAATAAATATTATAACACTCCTATAAATCATTGAAATATGTGTGCAACAAAAGGCAACTGATTTATCTATCACACTAGAAAATTTAAGATGATCCAATGTAATGACTATTTAAAAAATGCATAAATCTTTATAAACAAGAGGTTGATTACAAAAGCATCTTCATCCACATTATTTCTTGTCAAGTGCACTTATTTTACAAAAATCTTTTTCTTATTATTTTTTCAGCGGAAGGGATGGCTGACGGTCCCAGAACAAACCCTAAGTACTAAAGACTAAACCCCTCGTTCTAACTTGACTAGGGAAAGAAAAACGAAAGCTCTTTGCACCATGGCTCTCTATCTTCTCTATGAGTCGGCCTCTGGCTACTCTCTCTTCCTCGCGCATGGCCTCGACGAAATCGGCCAGAACGTGGATGCCGTTCGCGATTCTATCCTCGATCTCAATCGCTTCGGGAAGGTAGTTAAACTCGTGGCCTTCAACCCTTTCTCCTCAGCACTTGATGCACTGAACCAGTGCAACGCCATTTCCGAAGGTATCATCACTCCTTAAATGCTGTCTTAGCTGTTGGTTTCTCGTTTGTTTGTGGTGGTCTGTAGCACAGTTATTCGATGTTGCAGGGATAATGACGGACGAGTTGAGGAATTTCTTAGAGCTCAACCTCCCAAAGGTCAAGGAAGGCAAGAAGTCAAAATTTAGCCTTGGGGTCTCTGAACCAAAGGTTGGGTCGCAGATCTTTGAGGTGTCGAAGATCCCATGTCAGTTCAACGAGTTCGTCCTGGAGCTGCTTCGCGGAGTTCGTTTGCACTTTGAACGATTTATAAAAGATTTAAAGGTAGGATTTTGGCAAGTTAATTGGTTTCGATCACCATTTCGTTGTTGCTATAATGATTTGTGGAAATTTATTTGCTTCTCGTGTTTTACATGTATTAGCCGAACGACCTGGAGAAGGCCCAGCTTGGTTTGGGCCACAGTTATAGCAGAGCGAAGGTCAAGTTTAATGTCAACAGGGTAGATAACATGGTTATTCAGGCAATCTTTCTCCTTGACTCTCTTGACAAGGATATCAATACCTTTTCCATGAGAGTGAGGTTTGTTGGGATTTGATAATGTGTTATTTTTCTTTTGTTCATTGCTTTCATATTGCGTTTTGTTCTCTAAACTATGCAATTGTCTGATGCAGGGAATGGTATGGATGGCATTTTCCTGAGCTGGTTAAAATTATAAATGATAACTACTTATATGCTAAAATTGCGAAGTTTGTAGAAGATAAATCAAATTTGTCTGCTGACCGCATACCACAATTAGCTGATATTGTTGGTGACGAGGAAAAGGCTGAGGAAATTGTTGAAGCCGCTAAAGCATCCATGGGTATAGAATAGAATCTAAGAAACTCTCTCCATATCTATTTTTTGTACACTGAGGTTTTCTAACGTCTTTGTTTTGAATTATAGGGCAGGATCTTTCTCCAATTGATTTGATTAATGTGCAGCAGTTTGCTCAGAGGGTTTTGGACTTGGCTGAGTACAGGAAGAAATTATATGAGTATCTTGTTACAAAAATGAATGACATTGCACCCAATTTGACATCTTTGATTGGTGAAGTAGTTGGTGCACGCCTTATTTCTCATGCTGGAAGTCTTTCCAATCTTGCTAAGTGCCCTTCTTCAACTCTTCAGATACTTGGTGCCGAGAAAGCACTTTTTAGGTAGCTTTTTGGCACGAGCATTTATTTGTTAAACTTGTTTTTTCATAATCATTATTTTGTTTGTTGAGTTTATCTTTATTAATCGATAGTGATGCAATCAATATTACTTGTTCAATGTCTTTGTTGTGTTGTATAATAAATTCAATAAGTTTATAAGATTGATCCCTAAAATATAAAAAATGGTTAATTCTCTTAGTCTTTTAGTAATGAAGTCTTATAAAGTCTTATTATAATTAAGGAATTATAATTAAACTTCTAATTAAGAAGAAGATTAGTTTAATAAGATTAGTTTAATAAGATTAGTTTGTTTTTGGCAAACTCCATGATTTATTTTATTGGTTACTATTTTTGTTTGAATTTTTTTTAAGTTTTTTATTTTTTTTCTTTATGTTTTTTTACGTTATGTGATATCTTGGTATCCTAAATATTGATTTGATTTTCTTTATTATTCATTAATGAATTTCATTTATAAATTTATTTATTAACGTAGATAAATCGATAAGGAGATAGTTGAATCAAAATAATTCCCTTGTTAAAGTTGAATTTCTGTTAGAGGACAATATTTATGTTTGATCATGTTCCTTTAAACCACTTAAATGGTTAAACAATATATCGGGTGTAGAAGTCAAAACTATTTAAGAAATCTCTTATGTTGCATAGTTTAATATGCAATATTTTTGTTAAATATATATTTTATTATTTATATTTGTTATGTAATTTAATTTTTTATTTATAATAATGATAATATAATGGAAGAAAATTTAATGTATTAATGTCTATTTTATCAAAAATAATAGTTTATGTAATTTTTAATTAATTTAATATAAATAAAATATTAATATTAGAATATATTATGAAATATATAACAAATATAAAATTTTATTTAAAAGTATATATATTTGATAATTTAAAAAATTTTAGAAATAGTTCATTATCTTCATGATAATAATCACACAACTACGATTTTTTGTTTTTTACATGTATGTGCAACCAACCAGCATTATGGCGTTGGTTCTCATTAGAATTCTAAAGTTAAGTATGTTTGCACATATTTTGTTCAATAGTATTCCTTTTTCTAATAAATGACAATTAATTTTTATAGCATATTAATTTTAAAAAAAATATAATAAGATAGAGAATTAAGAGACAAATAAGAGAATGATAATAAGATAGAGAAAGAAGTGAGAGACTATGAGAGACATTGAGATAAAGAGAAAAAAGTGAAAAATAATTTAATAAAAGTTAAATTTTAATAATTAAACTTATAATATTTATTAAATATAATAAATTTATCATATATAATATTTAATAATAATAAAATATAAACATTTCTATTGGAAAATCGGAGATTTACAAATTCATGCTGAAGTACTTATTCCTTCTTGGGTTGTAATTGTTATATTATTAGGTTCAGTTATCATGTTTGTTTTTCCAGATTTTCTAAATTTTTGTTTTCGTCATAGTATACAATTGAAAGATGCATCTTTACTAAAATGTTTCAATCAGCTGCTCTTTTGTTGCTTGTTGCTTCTTTTATAGTCTTATTTATCCATGCCTGTTTTAACACTGATGGTATTGTAGAGCACTCAAAACTAAAGGAAATACTCCAAAATATGGTCTTATCTTCCATTCTTCTTTTATTGGCCGTGCTTCAGCACGCAACAAAGGCCGCTTAGCTCGCTACCTTGCAAACAAGTGTTCAATTGCATCCCGTATTGATTGTTTTTCAGGTATGCAGATGCTGTTGAGAGATTAATGTGATTTTCTCTTATTTGTGTGGTGGATTTGCTATATCTAACCAAATGTTTTCAGATATTAGTACTACAATCTTTGGGGAGAAGCTGCGTGAGCAAGTTGAAGAGAGATTGGACTTCTATGACAAGGGAGTTGCTCCTCGCAAGAATGTTGATGTCATGAAAGCTGCAATTGAATTTGCTTTGGATAAGGGTGACAAAGGAGGTAAGTGTTATCTCATAATGGTAGCTTTTGAACTTGGCTTTTATTTAGATATTTTATCCCTTGTTCTTTGTTGTAGAACGTTTGCTTCCATTTGCAATTAAGTTGTAGTCATTGTATACCAAGTATTTGAATCATGATTTGCTTCAGCATAATGCCCTTTTCTTTCTGTTTGGTTCTGGCATGTATTAACTTTTGATTTCTACTTGAAATAGTTGTAGAGAAGAAAGATGCAGACGAACTTTCTGCCAAGAAAAGCAAGAAAAAGAAATCCAAAGATGTCGAAAACGAAGTTGATGCAATTGTGGACCAACCTACATTGTTGGATGGAGATGTTTCTGTTGAACTGGTATCTGAAAAGAAGAAGAAAAAGAAAAAGCAAAAGGAAGTTGAGGATGAGGGGTTCAAGGTAACAGTTAATGGAACAAATGGTCACAGTGCTGATCTCAGTGGAACTATTAAGAAGAAAAAGAAGCACCGAGAAGAAGAACATGCTGATGTTCAGATGGCCACTGAAAGGAAGAAGATGAAAAAAAAAAAGACAGCTGAGCAGGCTGAGTGATTGCTTGTCAGGAGAAGATATATGTTCTAATTATGCAAGAACTGAAGCCAAACAAAGCAGGTTAGTTGCTTTCTCCTTTTTTTTAATTAAATTTAGAATATCTTTTCTTTTGCTGTTGATAATGGAGCTATGATGGGCTATATATGTGCAATTATCAAAGAAGGAAGCCCTGGTGGTAATTTAGTTTCTTATTCTGGAAATGTGCACAACAGACTTTTTGGATGCAGTTATTTTGGAATTTTTGAGTTATGTTGTGAATTCTTTAAGGAGATGCCATGTTTAGAATCAAAAACTTATGCAATATAATGTAATTGTTGATTACTTCATATTTAGTATGTATTAATAGCAATAGTTATACGAATCTTTAGGCAGACATGATCCCTATATCATATATCAAGTGAAGGTACTCCCTTGACATGCATATAACAAGATTCTTGATCAAAAAGAACAAAATTACTATACTTTTGTTTAGAACTTATTTTAATAGAGAAGTTTCAAGAGCGTGATTTTATTGTTTTGATACTAACTAATCAAAAAAAACTCCTGAACCAAACTTTAGTGGCATAACATGCATATTGTATAAAATGCTTTCCATTATGGAAAAGTTTTTGGAGCATTGAAAGGTAGAATTTTTTTTAAAAGTTAAAAATTCTAGGATTGATAATCTATAAAACCATTTATAGTCAAAGAACTATGGTAACATTCTAAGAATTGGGGAATGAACAATTTCAACCTTGTTAAAGAATGATCTTATAAAGACAAATCAGTTAATTATTGTCAAATTTAAAGAGATTCTAGTGCAGCAGTTAACAAAAAAGAATACATTAGACAACCAAGAATCAGGTTTACAAACACAATTAAAATGAGAGTTGAACCCCAAATGAGATTATGAATCAGTTTGTCAACTCCATAATGGTCTTAAAAATAGCTCTATTGGCTATCTTACGAGCCTAAACATCTTTGGCACAAGAACGCCTGCCTGGCTCAGCACCAATTTGATGACCTTCTGGTCAATGCCAATCTTGTCGACTTTGTCTTGGTCCTGTATGAATTGCGGCTCCTCCAGTTTTCTGGTTATGTGGCTCAGGCCGTGAGCTTTGAACTGTTCTGCAGCTTTAGTTTGCAAGTGCGAGCTAAGTTCGTCAATTTTTGCTTCCCCAGAGATGACATATGCATCAGAGTCTGAGATCTTCAATGCATGATGCTTTGATATGGTGAAGAATGTCTGCAAAGCGGATGTTATCTGTTTAAGCTTACAGGCAATAAAATATAAGGAACACAAAAAATAGCTGAGCACACTTTCTTACTTTTCCTTAAGTGTGACATGGCTAATGCTAGTTGTGGATTTCATTCCAAGCTTCAATATAGCTCTTCTTTTTGCTCCTCTGCTTAGACTTAGCGCCTGCACCGTCTTCCTGATCTATATTTCCCTTTATAATTCTATGCATTCTTCGGAATAGAGGAGCGTCAATTGGCATCTTAAAGTTGATCATGATATACCAATTCATTAGATATTTATCTTCAATTCAAAATGGTAAGAGTTTTGAATATTTAAATTTTATAATAACACAAAATATGCTCAACTTCTAGTATGAGACTAATGCCATGAGAGCTACCAGTTTTGATGTGCAGAAAGTACTGTAATTTATACAGCAAGACTTTCTGCCACAGTAAATGTTCGCATACAATGTGCTTTATCAGCATTTGGATCAATGTTATTAGATATTTCTTTTTTAAAAAATGTGCAAGACTTGAAACTGATAGAAAGCATCAGCATAATTCTGTTTTGCAAGTTCATCACACAAATTATCATGGGGTAAGTTCACAAAATCACCCTCCTCAGTTTTCAAGAAAAAGATACAAATTAAAACAACCAAAAGCAAACAATGCTAAACAATGGTGTGGATGTAGTTTCCAGCTGTCATTGATCCTAATACATCTCTTCCATTGTTGGATAAATGGTAAGTGTTACGTTTTAAGCTTACAAGAGCAATTGACATTATCCACAGCAAACATTTTCCAACCAATTTCAATCTCTTCTCCAACCAAATTCTTGTTTTTCTTTGAGTGGATCTTCTATTTTCGAAAGCAACTTCAAGGTGCTTCTCAAAGATGCTTCCAGACAAGTTCCTCAATAAACATTCCAAAGTGTGTATAAAATTTGGCAATTAGTCTTTCACAATGGTTATAGCTATTGTATGTATTCTTTCTGCCAAACTAATCTATAAAGCCTTCATCTATGGGATTTTTCAAGGGAGCCTTTCCTGGGATTTAAGATCCGTAATACTCTTTGGCTTGTAGAGAAAAAAAACATGATAATAATTATTCCTTGTAATTCTTTATTCATGTTAGTAAAATCTTCTCTTTATATTTTCTTTTTTTTGTTTAAGTTTCTTGTCATGCATATGTTCATGCTTATTCCTAATTTCAACCTTAGCAAACACCCTTCTTATTACTTGTGCCAGTTCTGTGGAAATGGTTGCTGTTGAGAAGCTTTGTCAAAGAGAAGTGAAAAGTTCTTTTGAAAAGTAGATTGGTTAGTTAATAAAAAGGACGGTGATAGTTAAGATTAATAGTTATTTTTTATTTTTTTGACATTTTGTCTCTTGAATGTGATTTGGTAGTTAGAATTGTGTTTATTTTTCTTTTATATGTGCTACTTTAATCATGCATTTTCTTTGTAAATGATTAATGATACAAACTTACTTATAACAAACATTGTAACAAAAAAAATAATGTAAATAACAAAACGACCTTACATGCTCCTTCTTGCATGAGATGGCAATCATGCTTCCGCATTCCTTATTGTAGATGCTATGGACTATGATATTAGAACTACACGTGCATGCCATTGATGCATTTAAACTTCACCTTACCATATGTTGTACAACCTGTGCACTGCACTATTGAAGTACAGAACTAGTATCATAAATGTTACGTCACTATCTAATAAAGATAATGTGAGTCCTATGATCAAAAGAAATGATTTCCAATGCCAAACTACACAAAACTTTGAAAAGTTTGGTTACTGTACCCGAGGAGGGCTCAAAATGCTACACACCAGTGTGCGTGCTTCGGCTATGCTTTAGTGCACAAACAATGATAGTGAGTTGCTCACTTATCCTCACTATCCACCCACGTAGGCAGTGTTCTCACATTAGATGATGGACTAGGTCGTCAAACACTTGTATGCATGTACAAAATATTGAAAAATCTTATTTATTTCATGCCAATATCTCAGAATATGATGACATCCATTTCAAAGCCAATGCAATTACGTGCTAATGAAAGGCTTGCAATTGACCCACGAAAAACGCATTAATAGCAAATATCATAGAACTAAGCAGTTGGTAGAATATTTCATAAACCCATCACTTAAAAGAAACAAAGTATGCATGCAACACTAAAGTTTGATTAGTAAAGCATATTTGCAAGCCTCAAAGTCTACAAAATAATAGTCATGCATGATTATTAGCCAAAGAAAACATTAAACAAATCACAATATAGTGATCACTAATTCATCAGTAATCAACTAGATCTAACAAAGCATGTTTCTATTTGGGTCAACCTCAATTCCCTTAACCAAGCTTGCTTCCTCTTATCATTAATTGTCATGAAGACCTCACAATTACAAGCATGCTGAATAAATCTTGTACCAAATTGTCACAATTGTGTTGTCATCTCACACAACCATCACAAAAGTTGTGGCCTTTGCATTGTTAGGGAATGTAGCTGGTAGCATGGAAGCTACATGTGTTTCATCCATAATTGTTTTCATGTGCTTTATTATTTGCATACCATTCCCATTACCCTTGGTTTACCTTTTTTCATCATGTGCATGACATGATGGAGAAAGCAGAAGTGTTTCATTATGAATGCCATTAGAGTCCTCACCCTTCTATCATGTCTCCTAAAAGGACACAGCATTGGAGGAGTCTCATAGGTCCACTGACTATGACTATTAATATGCAAACATTAATGTCAACTTATAGTCCAATACCTTATAAATGCCTCTACTCTGGAATTTTTTAGGTTCATTTGTGTGGATGCTTAAGATTAACATCTAAAGTGACGAAGAGTACACATAATTGATTATACATTATAATAGAGATGCAACTTGCATTTCTTAGCATATGAATCCTTAGAGGCAACCACAACTCTTCTCTTGGAGTGTTAGTCAAACCTAGTTTCAATGCTCAAAAGATCTCACTATTTTCAATCCCTCTTAAGTTGGTACCATGTTCTTGAGCTATTATGTTGTCATAAGCCTAACTAATCAACTAGTTGAAGTTATGACAATAATTTATCTTCTTGATTGAAGTAGGTGTTAGGCATGTCTCCTATACTTATCTATTCAATGTAGAGGTAACAAAATTATATTGTGCTTGTTTTGTTTTAAGTATATTGTAATTTCTCTCCTTGGCCTTACCTATTTTTATAGTATGAATTTCAACAAATGATTTAGTTTGTTCAAGAATAATGTTTTTACAAAAATAAACGAGTCAAGGAAATGTATCATCTAAGTGTAAGTGTACAAAAAAATCGTAGTAGTGTAACATTCTACTTACAATTTCAATATATAATGTGATCTTAATATCTTGTGATCAAATTATAAGCGAGTTGAATTTCACTTAAAACGTGCCAACATTAACTAAAAAAACAATCATTTCAAATTTCGGAATTAAAAATGTTGTATAAAACTCATCAAGGAAAGTTCAATAATATTTGTTGTCTCAACTCTCAACCACAATTTTTCTCTCAGCTATTCACAATCTTCTTCGCACCATAGGGGTGGTGCGAACGTGATTGCATCGTGATATTGCTTATGCATGTGGATAAAAAAATTGAAAGATAGCAAGTAGTTTTTATTATAATCATGTATTATGAAAGAGGACATTGTTTGACCATTGTATAAAATAAGGTAATGGGAACTTAAAAAAAAAAAAACTAGATTTGACAAAAGAAGATCACATAAAGCATTATAAAAATTGAAGTGTCAACTATAATCAACTATTACATAGAAATTAGGATTTTATGAATCACACCACATGAATGGGACAATAGGAACCTAACTGTCATATGATTATTATTCGGTTAATAAGAAATGGGTCTAATAAGAAAAATCACATTAGTAAAAAGTGATAACTTCATATTACACCTTTTATATTTATTTGATGCAATTAGTATTGATCAACATGATTTAGATTTGCATTATAGCATGATTAAATGTGCTTTGTTTTTTCACATTGGTTATCAAGATAGATCATGCTATATTTTGTTTTATTTTTTCAAATGAATTGATGCCTATTTTAGTATTACTTTATTTTTTTATCATTGATTTTGTTATAGTTGGCTAAACTCTCATTTGGTTATAACATATTTCAGGTGCATTGAGTCATAGCCCAGGAAAAGATTGAATGTGGAGAAAAGAATTGTAATTCTTTATAACAATGTTGGCATTGTAACAACTAGATAATTGTTTGAGAATTGATGCTTCTTTTGGTTTTCATATTGAGGTTTATTTATAGATTCTTAGTTTCAAATCGAAATTATTAGATGTTATTTTCACTTGTGTTTGTCGTTATTTATATCTTGACTATTTATGGTTTTGGTTTTTGGCTTGTTGAGTATATTGAGTTTTCAATAGTTGATTGATTTTCAATAAGTCATGGGTATTTATTAAAAATTGTGAATTTTGAATATTACAATATAATTATCATGTGTTGAATGTTGTAGAGGATTTACAAGTGTTAGTGTGAAAGAAAACAATATAGGAAACAAAAATTTACTAAGATGAGTGGTTTTTATTAAAAGATAATGAAGAAGCCTTGAAGAAAATAATATGATTATTTAGGTGAAGAAATAAGTAAATAATGATATTTGATTATGAAAAATGAAAAATAATTGAAAAAGTGTTTTTGATCATGTGAGTAATGTATGAAGAAATAAGTAGTAATAAATGAGAACAAGATATAATGTATAGGGATGTGAAAGATGATAAATAATGAAGATTATGAAAGGAAAATAATTATTTAGTGATGGTATGAGCATGAAAGATGAAACATGAACTCAAATAAGATGGAGCAATGTTTATGATATGAATTGATGATGAGATTAGGATAGAATAATGTTTATGATATGAATTGAGGATGAGATTAGGATAGAAAAAGTAAGAGATTTTAATAGATATATAAGTATGAAAAAGTGTTGAATAATTATTATGAGATAAAAATTATATTGTAAAAATAATGAGTTTAAAAAGTTTTGGAACATATGAGATGAGGTAACTTTTGTTGCAACGATTATGATAAAGAACATTCTTGTATAAAAGAGATATAAAAAGGATGAGTGACAGAATGTGAGAATAGTGTGATTATTTAAAATTTGAAATTGATTAGAAAGATGAAATGATAAATAAGAAAATGAGTTATGAGATGATGAGGGATTTTGAAAATATGATATGATATAATGTAACATAAGTAGTTATGGACATTTCAACTAAATTAGCTTATTTCTTACATACTAAAATTATTCATTTAATTGAAAGACTAACATAGATTAATATTGACGAAATTGAAAGACTGGATCTAATGTCAAGGATAATTATATTTAATAGATATTTTCAATTTACTTCTTATTTTTGAGAAAATGTGTATAAAACTTTTGATATTTAATTAAAATTTAATATAATATTTACACCATCACTTGAATAGTCAATTTAAAAAACAAATAAAACTCAAAAGGATACATCAAGATTATGTATATTAGATTTCAATAATAATTGTAATATTTATCTGACAATAATTAAATTCACTTATAATAATAATTATTAATCTAACATAAAAATGTTATCTTATAAACATTGTATGACAAAAACATCAATTGTCATTTTACTAGGATGAAGTAAAAGAATTTATGTGAAATTAAAATTAACAGATAAGATTACCAATATACTCAATTGATTCATAAAAGAATACAAAAAACACAAGACTATTATCACACTTCACATGTTCATTCAATAAAATAAGCTTTATAATAAAACTTGAAAAATACTAAAATGCCAGGTTCAAGTATAGTATGCAATAAAACCTTGAGTACACAACTCAAAAAATTTGAGGTTAACAAAAAATATATTGATATGTTCATAAACCACAACTAATAGCTATGCATCGTATCTCAATGCTGTCAAAATTTTAATAAAAGTTACAAAAGTATTTTTTGTACAATAGTCATAGAGATAAGTAAATAATTCTATTAAAAAATCATTATAGAATTTTCAAAATATATATATTTTTTTTTTTCTCTCTCTCTCTCTATCTCTCTCATGGTCATACACTATAGGCTACCAAACACCTCTAACTCTATATAAATATATATCCTAATATGTAATGTAAGTAGATAATAAATATAAAATACTTAGCATGTAAATAAATAAGTTCAAATAAGTAATATGAAATACATTAAATAGCATGTAGATAACAATAAGAGCATTAATAAGCATACTCATTTGCATCATGTCATTTATGCATACTAATCATATAATACTCATATAATATAATATTAATATTATATTACTTCTTTCCACATATCTTACTCATCCTCATTTCTCATGATTTTCGTAACTTTTCACATTCTTTATATTGTTTCTCTTTTCTTTAGCCATAATTTCCACTAATAACTATTATCCACATTATAGATATCTCATATTATATCCCTACAACATCAATTATATCTTTAGACCTCTATCAATTATTAGATTGATCATCAAACCAAATTTCTTCTTTATATCACAACTTATATCAAATTATTAAAGATCATAGGAACTCTGTTTATCATCACCCTATACCAAAGTATCAATAACAATAATGATGTATGATGTCATCTCAATCATAGAACTTCAATTTAACTCACATTACATAAAATATCAATAATAACATGGTCTCTGTTTATTGTCACCTATGTCAAAGCACTAATAACAATAAAGGTGATCTCATCATATTGGATAACTATTTGATAATGCCTTAAGAAAAATCTTTACATTTTTTTTGACTTTTTTTTATCTTTCTTATGATTGGGTAATCATCAGGCTCATATAGCTAATTTCTCTCTTTTCATTTTATCTAATTTTTTAAATTATCTTTCAATTTTTATGTTCTAATAAACATAACTATAAATTATATATACGACTTATACTTCTATATTATCATATAAATTAGAATTTATGCATAATCAATTAATATCATGTAATATGCTTATATCATATCTCATTATAATATTTAAGATAAAACATAATTATCTTATTTATATCATAATTATTTAAATTTACTTAATATTTTTAAAATACCTCTTCTATACTTTTCTTTTCTTTATCCTTTCTTTTTGTCACCTACAAAATATTCAATATAATAATCAATACATAGTAATTTTGAAGTTACAATACTTTCACATTTCTAAATCTTATTTAAAGTTTTCTTTCCTTTCATAATTTCACAAAATTTACATGATTTTTCTTACGAAAAAGCCATCTCATAATTACTTGAAACCCTTAGATTTTCTTTTGAAATTCTACTTCAAACCTCCTTTGCATGTCATCTATTCATCTTACATACAGTAACATAGAGCTCAATAGTGCACTTGCCTAAACAAAAGCTTCATTGTGAACTACTTTTAGAAGTGGCTCCTCCTTTTGATTGTCATGTAGTATTTTACATTATTTCTTTGTATGTCCTTGTTTGTGGCAAAACATATAAAAGGATGGAAGATTTTTATAAATCACCTTTTGTTATCTCTCACCTTCCTATCCTAATGTTTAGATATTTGAATATGATTAGGCAGCTCTTGGATAAAATTGACTTCTACACAAATCTTTTCAATTTCAACAACATTATGGTAAACAACACCAATAAGTAGAGAGGTGATTTGTTAAACAAATGAAGCAACAAATGCTTGAAAGAAATCCAAACTAGAACAACTTAAGGTTTTACATCGAGATCATTTCAACTCCCTCATGGGAAATCCAACAATGCTCCAAACCTTTTTTAACCAACAATTCAAGTTATCTTTCTCAATAAAAAAAATCAAATCAATACATCCTTAACGCTCAAGTATGTGATTGTGTAGAAGCTTTTCAAGCCAATCTTTACAAATTCTTGTCGTAAAACCACCATGTTCAATTTGTCATGACTTCCCAATTAAGGAGATTTGAATATGGTTGCTAATTTTTTTATTTCCTCTTCATCAGAAACCATCTCAGTTTCACCCCTATAAAAGATGTCACATGTTTAATTTAACAAGGAAAAGGCACATCCTCTTCACCTAATACCTCTGCAAAGGAGTGACTAGAAGAAGAGGGACCGCTGAGACCAATATAAATGGCTACAAGGGAAAATCCCTCATTGATCTTAAAAACACTGAATGATGAAACTACTACCAAGCAAAAGTTCAAGCATTCTTGTCATTACCTCTCCAAGAAAGTTTCTCATTGCCTTTCCTATTGTCTTCTCATCACCTTTCTCATCGTTAAATCCTAACATTCAAAGGGATTGCATAATTGCCATTCAATTAAGAGTTATTACTTATAAAAAGGAAGGAGATAGACTTAGAAAACATAAGTATAATTTATTTGAAAATAGTATCAAAATAACAAAAATTAGAGATGTCAAATGTTAAGATAAAAGATCAAAGTTTTTTTGTAAATTTAATAATAATTTAATTATATAATTAGATTTAATTAAAAATAAAAATAAACACCAAATTATTTAAAAAATTTATAAAAATGAATAACAATGTTTGGACTATAGAGAAGTTTAAGTTAAAATTACTTTGTTAAGAAAGCAAAATGCACACCACAAAATAAGAAATCGAATATTAATAAGAACATTAATTATCATAAACAAATTATTTAAAATAATGATTAAAGTCACAGAAATATTAAAAATTAATGACAAGTGCATCATGGAGTAGCAGTTTTTAATAATGGATGATGAATTTTTGGTGATCAAATTTATTAAAAATTTTGCAAAATTAATTAATCTTGAGCTCTAAATAAAAATAAATAAATAATATTAGTCCCTAAATAATGAACCTTAAGATTAAATTAGTCGTGAAAATTAAACAAAAGTAGTTGAAGGGATTAGGGAGTAATTAGGTTAGTAAAAAAATAAATAAATTAAATATTTATTAAAATTAATGATATTTAAACTTAAATAACTAACCCTAATCTATAATATAACCTAAACCTTAATGTCTACCAGCTACAGTAGGTGAAACTAAAGGAAGAAACTGTGGGAAAATTAAGGTAATGCTAAGAATTCTAGCCATTACGAGTAAAAGCAAAAAGGGGTCGAGAGGCCAATTGCATGATAGTATTTAAGGGAAACTTTGGTGGTTGCGTGGCTTTGACTTGCGAGCAATGAGAGAGATCAAAAAGGGGGAGAGTTAAGTTCGATTCATAGAGAGAGAATAATTTATGAACGAAAATCAATTTGGGAGAAAACCTACAATGAACAATTTAAGATGCAAAACTTAAAAATTGAAAAATTCTAGGATACTAACCTAGGAATGGATGAACCTATACAAAAAACATAACAAAGGAATAAAATGAGTGCGTTAATATGGTTAGATCTTACAATGAGCTTATATACATTTTGTTTTGTTATTGCATGTTTGATACATATTTTTATATTTGATGATTTATATTTGACACACAAAATTATAAAGAACCATACTTACCATTTGGCATGCAAAACTTCATAGAAAATTAATGAAATAACTTAATGAGTGAAATTCACATTAAAGCTTAAGTATGCTACTTTTAAAAAAAAGTTTATGATATCAAGTGTCAATATCATTGGTGGAACAATCAACAAATCATAAAATTAATGGCATGTTATGATAAAGACATTTTTAGAATATATAAGATACAAAGATATAAGATTGATATAAATGAAACAGATTAATTGGAAAAGGAATCATAACCATAAGAATGTTCAAAGAAAATTCACGATTAAGGAATATTATTAGGAGCTATTTGATGAGAAAGTATGTGGTGAATTTTATAAATAAAAATTTGAACATGATGGAAATATAATTGATTGAAGATGAGAAAATAGTTGAGATTTGTAGCAAGGATAGCTAAGAAATTGAGGAAAAAGGAGATGTCTATAGAGCTTTCAATTAAAAAGAAATATTTTTGCTTGATCTAAGTTTCAATGACAAAATTCTAATAAAAAGAAGTTTGTAACATGCCCAAGGATGAACCAAAGATTTAAGGAAGGAGAAAAAAAACTATAAATATCATCGAAGGTAAATAATCAAGTTAAATGATGATTTTATAATATTTAGATTTTTTTTAATAATTAATTTTTCTTAAAACTTGTATTTCAAATAATAAAGAGTTTTTTATATTAAGCAATTTTATTTCTTTAAGGTAGCATACGATTGTGTTTAAAAGTAAATGCACCCAACTGTTTATGAGTGGCACAACATCCTACACTGAATGAGGGGAGACATTGAATCACACTAGGCTGTACCCCCCAAAGGGCTAATATCGAATAGGTTAGCGATGTTATTGCCTCTAGGTTCTAACGTGCTTGTCTGATGTGTGGCCAGCATTGCTTCGTAATAGAATGACAAAGCATTTTTTTAACAGTAGTAACTTTAGTCATTTCAATATGATTAATCTAATCGTCGTGATACAAGAAGGCACTTTGATGAACAATGCTCCGGCTTCATACTTCCTCGATCTATGCTTCCTAGTTTACGTTATGGTATATCAGTATTATTATAATCATCTAAGTAATGTAATCGTCTTTATACATGAAGACGCACAAGTGAATTGCGCACCAAAATTGTACTTCTTGAATCTCTGACCATTGATTCATGTTATGATTTAACAGGATTGTTGTAATTATTTGAGTTTGATTTGGAGAATGCATTGATGACTTATCATTGCGATGTGGGACTTTATTAACAGTAACAAAGAAACAATTAAAATCATCAATGACACTATTTCTATGAGACCAAGTTATTACTTTTATGAGGGGACAAACTCCATAAATATAAATATAATTTATCTAGAAGTCTATGACACCAATTTAGTGAAATTTTGAATTTTTAATGAATTAAAATGAAGGATTTAAGATTTATAAGAATTTATTTATGAGTTTTAAAATTTTATTTAGAGCTAGAGTTTAATAATTTTTTTTAGACATAAAAAAAAGTGTGATGAATATGGAACAAAAAGCTAATGGGTATGTAAAGGTTTATATTTAATGATATTTTTTTAGTACATTAAGTTTAAAAAATTATTAAAGAACTAATTGTTGTTAAAAAGTTGCGAAAATTTGTTGATGTGTGAAACTCATTAAGGTGAATCATACAAAATTAACCAGTTAATTTTAGATTTGATTTGATTGAAAAGGACAAAAAAATGTAGACGTAATCTTATTATTTGAACTAAATATATTTGTGCCAAATGTTTCTCCACATAATTTGTCTTAATATTTAAGAAATGGTTCAATGTTGTTAATTAATCTACTACTACCCAAATAGTATTTTTTTCTTGATTTTTCTTTGGTAAGATAATTATGAAATCCATGAAAATTCTCTCAGACTTTCACATTATTATAAGAAGAGTTTTTAAATTTTCACTACATTTTTTATGCTTTCCTTTTATTTGCTAACATATTAGACATTTGTTTATTATCTCATGTATATCCTTCTTTAATTCTCTTTCGTCAAAATTTTGCTTTCATAACTTGATACGTCTTGATTATGCTAATATGTATTGAATAACGAAATCCATGCACTTCTTATAATAATATTTGTCATATTTCTTCCAAGTTTTGAATTTACACAATGTTCTTATAGTAGATAAGACCATTCTCTTGATTGAGATAAAAGTTTTTTTTCTATCCTTCCAAAAGTTTTCTTTAATCCTATGTATTTCTTCAACTTAAATTTCATCAAACCTTTAAGCCATTTTACGTATTATGACTTCTAAAAAACTTCTCTTGTTCACTGTCGATATAGCATTAAGATAAAACATATTCATCTTGATACATAATTGTGCCTCTTTTATTATAAATTTGTAACTAGTTAAACTTATCTTTCAACTTATTGCATCTGTAACCACATTCACTTTTCTTGTGTAATATATAATTTTTATATTATAATGCTTTGTCAATTCCACCCAATGCTTTTGTCTTAGACATAGTTTCATTTGTATCAAGAAGTATTTAGGCTCTTATGGTCTAAATAAATTTGAGCCTTCACTTTGAAAAATTAATAGCTCTAGATTGTTTGAGAGAAAATGTTAGCCGTCAACTCCAAGTGATGTACCAAGTAATTCTTCTTGTGAGGCTTGAGTTGTTCAAAAACATAGGTTATGATTTTCTTATTTTGCATTAATATAGGCCCTAACTCTTACAATGATGCATATGTATAAACTTAGAACTCTTCATCTGAAATTGATAGAGTTAACACTAATGCGATTGCCAACCTTTATTTCAACATTTGAAAACTATTTTCACACTTTTTATTATAGATAAAAGGAATGACTTTTTGTGTGAGTCATATTAAAGGTGAAGCAATTTAAGAAAACCCTTTGATAAACTTTAGATAATATCTATAAAAACCTAAGAAACTCCAAATTTTGGTGATACTTGCAGGTTTGGGCCAATCCGTTACCATTATCAACTTTTGGTGATCCACCGCTAATCCTTCAAAGTATCCTAAAATTAAATACCCTTTAACTAGAAGCTACACTTTGAGAATTTGGTAAAAATAGTTTTTGTTGTTCTTTAATCTAATATAATACCATTTCAATATATTATATGTGCTTATATGCACTTTTAGAGTAGATTAAAATATCATCAATAAATATGATTATGAAGTTATCAAACCATTATTTAAATGTTCTATTTATGAGATCCATAAAAGTAGATAATACATTTGTTAACCTAAAGGAAAAGACAAGAAACTCAAAATGATTATATATGGTTCTAAATGCCATATTTAGTATATCTTTTCAAATCTTTGGTAAAAAAAATCAACTTTTGATAATACCTTTATCCCTGGAAACTTAGTAAACAATTCATCCATCCAAGATAACGAGTATTTGTTTTTAATGGTAACTCTATTTAGTTCTTAATAGTCTATGAACATATTGAGACTACAATCCTTCTTGCTGATGAGGAGTACCAATGCTCTCTACGGTGACACATTTGATTTAATAAATCTTTTATCTAATAACTCATATAATCAACTTTTTATTTCTTGCATCTTTGTTGGTTCCATTAGATATGGCACCTTAGATATCGGTTCTATCCTATGCATCAACTCAATGGAAAATTTGATATCTTGATCTGGTGGTAACCCAAGTAAATCTTTGAAAAAAAATCTTAGATATTTACAAACTATTAGCATGACTATATAATTATGGTTCTATTTATGATGTAAAGTATATGGTCATACCTTTCTTCCCTTTCTAATGTAAACTTATTTTGAACTATCTTTTAATCGGATAGTCGCATTTTTTTTTCTTAACAATCAATTATAACTTTGTGTCATCATAAGCTAATCCATCCTTAATTTTATGTCAAATTTTGTGATGTCAATTACAATTAACTTAGAATTGAATATATTCCATTTATTTTCGCATTCTTAGTAATATAACTATTTACTACTTTTATTTTACTAATAGGTAAAGTGGCTGTTAAAGGATATGCTAATTATTGTTGTTCAATCATTATTTCTTTGATTATAGTTGTAGATATGAAAGAATGTGACACACCACAATCAAATAATACCACTACATGTTAATTTAAAAATTATAAAATACTTATAATCATATATGGAGATGTTGAAGCTTTGGCTTGGTTGATGACATATATTTGAGACTGTGCCATTTGTGATTGCGTGTGAGTTTGGCCTCTTTCTTTATTATTATTGCTCTAATTGGCATGTGAAGGTCCTCCTTGTATCTCTCTCCAACTAGTCAACATTTGTTCTTCTGAGAAGTTTTTAGCATAATGCCTTAAATTTTCACAATTAAAGCATTTGATTCTTTTCTTTTTTACATTCCCCTCTAAGAAAATTTTCACCTCTCTAGCATTATGGCATTTTCTTAGCATCCTTTTTTGAGGTATGCCTGCCTATTTTTCCATTCATATTATTTTTTGGTGGCACAAAGTTTCCTTTCCTCTTCTTTGCTGCCCTCCTTGAGTTGGTTACTTCAAAGTTTTGTTCAATTCTATGGGTTACTTCTACAAATTTTTAGTATGAATCAAACTCTATTGATGTTAGCATATTTCTAATTGTATCCTTTCTAACTTTCTTGAAGAGATATCAACTTGTTTTTCTAATTCTACTATTTCTATATCATACTCGATAAGCCTTGAAAATTCTTCTTCATATTCATCGATAGTAATGTTCCTCTAGTAAAACCTTGATAATTCATTTTGCATTTCATTTTTAGCCAATTATGGAACATATTATGTTAGAAATGCATAATAGTCTCTCAAAACATCTCCAAATTTGGTTTAACATTGAATAAGATTTTTTTGTCATCTTCGTTAATGACCAACAACATTATCCCAATGCCAATACAATCAATGGTACCCTCTGGTGATCTTCACAAGTCATACAATCAAATAACCTATAATTTCTTTCAAACTATCTTTAACTTGGAATGGAGTCATATTATCCCTCAATAATGGTAGCCATAATCTTAAGAATTTTTCCACTATCTAGTTAGCATGGAATGCACTTAAACTTTTTTTTCATGCACATTAGGTGCCTCCCTCATTGATTGAACCTTAGATATTCTTTTCCTTTTATTATGCTCATTTCTAGCTTGGGAATTAAAAGTCCTTGGATCGTTTAAGTTGTTTATTTTTTTTATAATCATTATGGATTTTTTATGCCATTCTACACAATTACCATGCTTTTTATAACTTAAAATTTCATTATTATATGAGCAAAAGAAACAAATATAAAGTTGTAGTATTCATCAAATGTCCTTCCAATTTATGTTTGCATATAAACATTTTTTTAAGTGTTATTATTATATTGAACAATATATATCATTGTGCTATATGATTCTCCCTCCAATTCAATCTAAAATTTAACATGATTGTACTATATGATATCTATCTTCATGTCGTATAGTTTCACTTAGCTACTCATTTACCTCATTGAATTAATCTGACTGGTTGGACGTTAGATATTTTAATAAGGCATTATGTTGTAAGATATTACTAGTCATAATGTATGATCCTTATTAGTTTACTTATCTTATTCTAGTATACTATATGATACTTTATATCATATTATATGATATTTCTAATAGACAATATTTCATTCCTCTTCTATTTGTACTTATCCATCAACTTGAGGTATAACATATAATTCTTTTGTGTTAACTAACCTATTCATCACATAATACTATATGATGACATGACATCATACTGTATAATGGTTTCTATTAGCTTATTTACTTTACTCACTTTGTCGTACTATATAATGGCTTGATATTGTATGATATAATGTTTTAAGATAGTTCTTTCTTATCCTATCATATTATACATTGATGAAGAATCATACTATATGATGATTTTATTTAGTTTATTTACTTCACTACTCACTTTGTCTTATAATACAATTACATCATATTTTATGATATGATGTTCTAAGATATATCCTATTTACTTTGCTGCCCTCAAAATCATATTATATAATGGATTTTGCTCTTGTTATCAAATATTTGTCTTATGTATTTCATATTATACGATCCATTTAATTATATTGTATGATCTACCTCTTGAAGTTTTATAGTTTTTCATATAGATTCTAGGTTTTTTTTACCAAGCTTTATGAATATAAATAAGCAATAAACATAGTTAAGGAAAGGTGCAACATATTTATTTTCCCCTCTAGAAGGTCTACTCATGCTCACAATCTAAGTTTTCACTTTCTTTCTAAATTTTATATCTTAGGTTATGAGTATGTTTGGAAAGTGTTCTTATACTTTTCCAACTAGTTTTGAACCTTAATTAATATCTAAGTTGAAGTGAAAACTATTGTGTGAGTCTTATAAGAGGGGGGAGGGGGTGGGGAAGGGGTTGAATTGTGAGTTTTATAAAACTTTTTACTAAAAATAAATATATTTAATTTTTAAATATTTTTTATAAAAAATATTATGTTAGTTGAAAACTTTGATTTATAAATATGTTAATTTATAATTTTTATGATTAAGAAAAGTTAAAATAAAAGTTGAAATAATACACCAAAATTTTTAGGTGGTCTGATTGAAACTAGAACCTAAGTTCACCCCCAATCAAAGTTAAGAAAAATTTCATTAGTAAAAGAGTTACAACTTAAGGATTTTTTTATGATTCACCTTCAACCTACTTAAGATTTTTTTCTATAGTTCACCTCCAACCTACTAGCTTTTGTAGGTTCAACTATAACCTGGACTTTTATGAGCTCAACCCTAACTCAATTTTCTACGAGATCAAACTAAACTTGGGCTTTCGCAAATGTCAGGCCACCCAACCCAAAAAGAAAAATAAAAATACAACAAGAAACAAATTTTCAATAAAAAGTATAAATTTTCTTATGCTTGTCGATGAATGTGAAAAGACATAAAGAGCTCAAAATTATGAAGAGAATTGAGAAAATGAAAGCTTAGAAGAATTACGCTTAGCTGAAAAAAATTTGAAATTTCCAGTGGTCGTAAGCCGTAGGTGCTTCTAAGAAAAATTTATTTCGATAGAATATGATGCAACCCTTTTTTGAGATATTAAAATCTTAATCATATTCATTAGTCATTTCATTCATAATGGTTAGGTATTTACAAAAAACATTTGGTTATAGTCATGAGAAAGGCAAGATAAGCTATTTTAAAAGCAACTACCAAATAGCCTAAAATGCATTTCCAAATGGCTAAAAAATATTCTAAATGGGTTGTTACAATGACACATATAACGACTAGTTATTTAGTCATTAAACGCGATTGACTGGAGCCATTGGATCGGTACATGGAGATCTCAACCGTTCGATCAAACATTGTAACGACAGATGTGTTTTAGACGGTTGGATTAAGCTTGATTAGATCTCAATCATTTGATTAGGTTGGATGAGATTTGGATATTTTGATTAATCAATGGTAAAAATGAGAACTATCATAGTTGTAGGATTAAAAATAGATTATTTGGAGTTGCACGATTCAAGGATATATATTACATGAGGAAAGTTGTCAGATGAAGTCAGATGAGATCATGAACATTGAATGTCGAGCAAGAATCAATCACTTTTCAACATATGAAATAGTTATCGTCTGATCGAAGATTGGATGGTGAGGAATGCCATACACTTTAGACGTGAAATTAAGACCCTTACTATCGTATGATTGCAAAACTACACAATCGAATGGTGTTGAGTGCTCCTGATTTTGAAAGAAGTTAGCAACAAGGAATAATCCCACTTTTCATGGAATGTAAAATATTTAAACTTTATAAGAATTTATGAGGGAGCAATATTCGAGCCTAATTGGAGTTGGCTCCTTTTTGTGTGCTCAGGATTTAATCATCCGATTCACTCGTATGGTTATAGGATTACACTTTAATTTCAAGTCTTATTCACCCTGATATTATAGATGGGCTGGACACTAGATTTGGTTCCAAATAGTGGCCCTAACACATGTGAATGCCTGCTCAGGCTTAAGCTCGACCCAAGAGTTTTACAATTGAGCACAGCTTGGAATGAGGTTTACATTTTTTTATTTAATTATGAAAAATTTAACAAAATTATTTTTTGATTTAATCAAGGTTTAATAATTATCTTAGCATAAATTTGGCAAAAATATACAAGTATGATTTAACCAAGAAAAGAATGATTGAAAAATAGAATCATGTTTCTTAAATCAACAAATGATTTAAGTAGGATTTGAACCAAGAAAAGAATTAAGAGATTGAAAAATTAAAACCTATTTGTTTTGTTAAATCAAAGAGATGATTGAATAATTTGGATGCCTGAATATGATAAAATTGATATAAAATAAGAGTACCTTAAAATCAACAAGCTAACATTCTATTTTATAGTAAAAGAAAAACTTATCAAAGTTGACGTGCATGTCTTCAATCTTTGAAGCTTATTGAACACTATAAGGGGCTTTGAATAGTTCACCATCTTCAAAGTGCATAGCTTATTTTTTACCTGTAAACCTGTTTCACATTAAACAAATTCATTATAATAAAATACTAAATATTTAAGGCTTGATTTATCAAACACAAAGGTGACTCAACACATGTCTAAAGTGTTCACCTAGGTTTGCCTTTTAGATAATTCAACCAAGGCTTTACTTAATGTCATATGATTTTTTCTTCCTAGGACTTCAACAACTCCGATACTACTTAGTGTGCCATCCATCACCTGTCTATCTTAGATTTAGTGCAACATTATCTATTTCTTTTACTTTTCTTTTTTCATTTTTAAAACCACAAAAAAGTTCCTTTTCTAATTGTAAAGACATGTTACAAAAGAAAATAAAAAAAATAAAAATTTGTTTTATCAAAACCTTTTAAATATTTACAAAAGTGAAATAAAATCCTTACTTTTAAAACCACTTGGTATTGAATAATATTTAACAATAAAAAACCATTTTGACATAAAAAACCAAAACATCCAGAAGATTTGTTCATAGAACTTTAAACAATTAAGTTCTAAACCAACATCATGATAAAAATTCTATTATATATTATTTCATTTTTGTCAAATAAATTAAATCTAAACACATCTACATGACAAATAGATATCATTTTTGTCATGTCATCAAATGCTAGTTCTCATTACTCCTTGATAACCCCATGGTGTGCTTTATTTTAACATGAAGATGTTAGACCAAAAATAAGCTAAGCCAATCAGTACTAGCTCAGTCATAAATACAAGTACATATATTTAAAGAAAATAAATTTGGATAGCTACATGCATGGGTCAATGTCAAATAATACCATATATAAAGAGTACATAAATAAGTAATAGAATGTAAAGCAAATTTTCATGTAAAAGCTTTTAACTCTAACTTTTTATCATCTTTATAAATTTGTTTATTTTTTTTAACTTTTCATCTTCTTAAGGATTAGTTTATGATAAAGTGTTGAGTCACCCTTATGTTTGATGAGTCTTTAAATGTTTAGCATTTTATTCTAATGAACTTGTTTAGTGTGAAATAGTTTATATCTAACAAACAAGCCATGCTCTTTTGAAGACGATAAACTAGTGGTCTTTAAAGCTCCTTAGAGTATTCAATAAGTTTCAAGGATTGAAAACATGCGTATCAGCTTTAATAAGATTTTATTTTATAATGAAATAGAATGTCGATTTATTGATTTTAAGCCAATCTCATTTTATATCAATTTTAAATCATATTTAGACATCTAAATTATTTAATCATCTCATTGATTTAGCAAACGAATATGATTTAATTTTTCAATCTCTTAATTCTTTTCTTGATTCAAATCCTATTTAAATTGATCATTCATAATACTATTTTTGAATCATTATTTTCTTGGTTAAATAATACTTTTGTATATTTATCAAATTTTATGTTAGGTTGATTGTTATATTTTTATTAAATCAAAAAGTAATTTTATTAAAATTTTCATAATTGAATAAGTAAAAAAAAATTATACCACATCCCAAGCTAAGCCCGAATGCAAAGCTCTCAGGCCAGGAAAATAGGATTGAGCCCGTTTGGCTGACAGCGAGTTCTGAATAAGAACCGTAATTAACCTATAATAATGCATCCATACTAGTGAACCAGGTGATCAATTCCCAACCGCAAAAGGGGAGCCAGCCCCAACTTGGCTTTGCACATTGAACCCACATGAATGTATATAAAGTCCAAATATTTATAATTCCTGTAATGTCGGACTAAATCCTTATGCCTGTCTCCCAAAAGCAACATTACTCTAGTTTGAATCAAATCATCTAAAAAAGTTTTGTGTACCATTTCAACTTTTTTTTCATTATTAAATTATAAATTAATACATTTGTAAATCAAAATTTTTTATAAGCATAAAATTATTTTTATAATAAATTTTTGAAAAATAAATACAATATAAAAGATTAGCAAAAATATTTGAAAACTATAATTCACCAATCTTTTGAGATTTGCACACTTGTTTTCACTTCACAAAGTCCCTTCATAAATGATTAGATATACTTTGGAACATTTCCATATAAATAATCCAAATAAATAGTTCCTTTAACACATCTTCAAAATTGTTATTTTAGAAAGGTACACTTTGAACCATCATTCATCCTATCATTTTTTAAACTTTTCACTCTTTTTGTCAAACCTTTTTTCTCTTTACTTTTTTTTTCTTTTATCAATTTTATCTTTCCTTTTTCTTTTGTGGCTACTATTATAGGTAATAATTTAATTTTCTTTTCTTTTTCATTTTTTAAACATTATCACATAATTATGAAAATAGATGAAACTTATAAATTAAAGAAACATAATTATATCATGCTCAAGCAACATGTAATAATTAAGCTTGTTATCAAGTTTTTCAAATTCAAAAAGAATCAATCATCATAAAGAATTCCCTTTAAGACTATCTCTTAACATTCTAAACCTCTAGTAAATAACAAGCATGAAACATCAACCATAAGCATAAACTTGCTTATACATGAATCCTCAAGTTTTTGCCAATTTACATTATCATTTAGGGCCTCTAATCTACAAACATTAACCATCAAAACATATACATATAATACAAGATTTTTTACACATGTATCCTTAATTTGGTATTTCAACACATCACTTAAGCCACCTACAATACACATTATATCAAATCATATACATAAATTAGTAGTTTACATTCTTTTTAATTTCCTATGTAATGGTTATGCCAAGGATTAGTTCTTTGCATAATTTCACTTAGAACCAATTCTCTTTAATTTTGCTTTTGGCTCATGCTCAAACCTTCCTAAATTCCCACCATCCTTTACGATACTTCTTTCTCTATTTTCTCTCACTTTATCAGATTTGGCTAAAGCTAATTGGTTAATTTTTTCAAAAAGTTCTTCCCATGTTTGATATGACCCTTTTTTTAGGTAGCCAACATTTACTTGTATTTTTTAATCATTGATCTTCTCTTAATTTCCATGCCTTTTCAATTAAGTGCCTCCTGACTTTCTTTTCTTCTTAATTTTGATGATTTTTTGTTGGTTTGACTCTCTCTGTTATGATTTACTCAACTTATTTTTCAAAATTCTTTTAGTTATATAAAATTGTGTTGTATGCTCCCTTCACTTCATATTATATAATAATTGATTTTTTCATTTATTTGTCATTAATTCTATTGTTCGTACCTATACGGTGCCTTAATCACATTAGTATGATACCTTTTAATGTTTATTCTTATTATGACATAACTAATGATATTCCTATATAATATTCCTCTAACTTGATTAAACTTATATGTTTGCCTTAATCGTACCTATATAATGTATTCCAAGTTTATTCATTCATTACTCATCCCATCTAACTTAGGTAAAATTTTCTTCTCCTTTAATTGTACTTATATGATATCTAATATCATACCTTACAATCAAATCCTTTCTCTCTTCATGGGACTCATCTGATGTGTTGTACAACACTTGATCATATTAATACAATGTTTCAAATTGTCCTATATAATCATCTTCAACTTATTTAATTTAAGTACAACTTTTATTATATTATACACATTATGATCGCACTATATGATAACCTTATGAAAATTAAAATTTTCATATAAATGTTTTTAAAAATTCAAAAATAAAAATTAACTTAGAAATACTTTTATTTTACAATTTAAGATGTTACAAGAAATAGTTAAGAAATATATGTTTTATTTGAGGTTTTTCGTTCTATAGAATGCTTGTAAGAGTAGTTTAGCTACCCAAAGATTGATTTGGATGGATTTGGTCAAGATTTAGAAAGCTATAACTTTCTTTCATATCCTGCATATTGTATACAAGGGCTCAACATGCTATATGATAAGTCTAAATGGACTGTACTTTGAATTCACATAGACAATATATTAGTAATGTGTTTATGATTGATCTTGTCTTAAGAAAAATAGATAGTATGTCAATATTTTGATGTATCATACATTAGGTTAATATACTATATACATAAGGTTCTTCAAATGTTACATTTAAGTTGAAGTCTGAGAGCAACTAAAGATACCCCAGATTCTTAAAGTAGATGGTATATTAATTAATAACGTGTTATGATGATTGAGCCATAGGAGGAGGATAAAATGTGAGTTTTTAAGAAAACTCAACTAATTTTTAAAATCTTTATGTGAAGTTACAAGTAAATTCTTTAAAATAAATCACACCAATTTTTTTAGTTGATTTGATCCAAACTCAGATTTACTTCCACCACAATATGGCAACCAAGCTTACTTTACTAAAACCACATGTTTTGCTAGAAATTCGATAGGTATAAACCCTTGCATAAGTTGATCCACAAAGTAACCATTCTCATTATAGCAATGCTTCAAAGATCGAGGTGCACATTGTAGACATTTTAAGCACAATAGCTCACTTAGATAATTGTTTGAAAATGACATTAGTTTTTTCTCTAGTAGTTTTATATGCTATTTATAATGGAATAAAGGCCAATAATGCATTTTAAGAAATCTTAATGGATATAAATGTTCAATTCATGATTTTCAATGAGATTTTCTACTTCTTGTGAAGTTTTGCTTTTGTTCATACTGTACAATCATGGCAATTATATTATACAATACCACTCATGCACTAATCATTCAGACCTATCTGATCTACTTTTTATGCATACTTTAAAAAGATCATACTCTACAATATTAATACATCATATAATATAACATACTTTGTTTTCATCACTCAAAGTATTAAGCTTTTGTTAAAAAGATCATATATACATGTACAATAAGAAACATCATACAATACAAAGCACTTTAGCTTCTTCATTTTCTATTGTCATTTTACATCTCTTTAGCATGATAAGTATCATACCATATGATGACCACAATATTATTGTATGTAGACACTGATTCTCTTAGCCTATACATATAACAATATTACATATCTAGTCAACAAATATCAAATTGTACAAAGCACTCGAGCTTTACCGCACAAAGTATCTATTCTTTATTAAAAGGGAACATACTTATAGTATGCAAAACATTGTATTGTATAAACATTGATAATCCATCAATTCTCAAGTTCACACAAGTGTTATATTATACGATACAAGACTCGTACCATATGAAAAACCTAACACATCAACTCAAGACTTAGATCATAGAGTTTGAATGCTTGTCTAATTAGACAAATGAACTAATCATACTACATAATAAGGTTATCAGATTGTACAATTGGCACACTCCTAGTACTTTAACACTTACATTATTTTTATTTCACTTTGTGCTTGATTCTATAACCCATGATGCTTTTAATACATTTTACTTAACATGCAAATTAAACTTATTAAACTATGCACACTCATATTATAAGAATAAAAGAAATTAATTATTCATGAGTATGGATCATGAGATATATGAAATATTAAGATGAGGTATAACTTAAGCACCACATGATTATTAATGTCTAATAATATAGTCAAGTAAATAAAAGAAAAACTCTAAATGGAAACCACCACATTAATAGTAATGTCCACATGACTCATTTATGTGGAAATTGAACCACCAAAGTCCTTGACCATTGCTTGCTAATCCTATTCATCATTCTCACAATAAACACTAAAAACATACAAATATATGGTTTTATTATCATCAAGAAACCTAAAGGTATGGAGTTAACATAAGATGTCATCTACTTATGAAGGATAAGCAGTACACAGTCTGTCTGGACCCACATATGGTACCTTGTGAAGGGCGTATCGTATGTCAAGGCCAACATAATCTACATTATGCACAATTATGTGAAGAAGACAAAGGTTGTAGACAATTTGACTTGGCAAGCATATGTTTCATAATGAACATTATGTGTGATGTATCATAAGTTAGGGTGACTAAAACATCTTGAAAATAAAGTTGATTGTTTGAATAATTATTTTTTAAATTTGGAAATTATCATGTTCCTAAAGTAAACACAAATCATGGTTTTGGAGTTGGTCGAAGCTTTTAAGAGGAAGAAGAAAAATTAAAAGTATAATTATAGATAATTGAATGTGTTAAATAACTATTTCATAATTTTTTTAAAATTTTTTATGAATTATTGAATTTCTTCAAACACTCATATATTGGACAAAAAAGAGTTATTACTCTTAAAGGGAGGGAGGTAAACATAGTAAATGAGATAAGGATTTATCAAGAACTCATTGATACAAAAATGTTGAAAATCATAAGCGTTTAGATCTTGAACAAAAGATTAGAGATTTTTAAGATTTAAATAATAATTTTTCTATAGAGTAAAAAAATCTTAGAAATTATTTAAAAAAATTAAATAGATAAAAATAACAAAATGTGGCATGGTCATATAGCATATAAAGACTGACTTAATGAAATTATCTACAGTAAAAAAGATGCGATGATCATAAAATTAAAAGTCATATTTAAAGAAAATAATAAAATAATTATTATAAGGATTTTAAGATTTAGAAAATTATGGACACATTAAATGACATAAAAAAAATACAAAAATTAGAAGACAAGTAGAGCTCATCACGTAGTTCAATAAAAACTTAGATGAAGAATTATTTTAAATTATTTGGATGAAAATATCTAAGAAATTTAATTAGCCTAAAGTTTTAATCAAATTTGAAAATATCAATTGCCCCTTAATTTTGAACTGCAAAAGGAGAATTCGAATCAATGACAAACCAATAGGCTTAAAACACTAGAAGAAGATGCAGTGTCTATTCTATGGTGAAGAAGGGTTGAGAAGTGAAAGAGTTGAGTTTGATGAAGGATTGGAAGTAAGAAGGAGATCTAGCACCAAATGCTTATATAAAGGAAGGAGCTTGACCATGTTGAGGTTTTAGGGAAACATAGAACATTTCACTTGAGTTGAGAGCCTTAAAAAGAAGAGAAAGGGAGAAGTGATGTTGCTAGGAAATTAGGAAAAGTTTTAAGAAGACAATTGAAAAAGCATGGAAGGGAAAGAGAGAGAAAGATAGATAGTTAATTGTGTTGTAGTGAGAAAGAGAACAAAGATTGAGAAAATTTCTTATGCAGCCAATAAAGGAAAGAGAATAATTCAATGTTGCAATTTCACGAACAAGCTCAATTTTAAGGCAAGACCACTACAATTGGAAAATCAAGGTAGGTAGGACTTATGATTAATGTATTATTGTGTTGAGCTTAGTGACCAAAGGAATTTCAACATTGTTATAAATTACAAAATTTTGTTATAAGAAGAATTTGTGAAAAAGGTATGAAAAATTAAAGTCCTTAAAAAATCTTAAATTATATTTAATTGATTAAAGAGTGCATCTTACTTTAAAATTGAGATTTAAATAATAAATAAAAATGGTTAAAAATATTACTTTGGCTAAAACAAGTCAAAGAGAGTGCAGCTAATGATATACCAAAGTATCACAAGATATTAATTAAGTTAGATTGGGCTCTCAATTGTACATCTTATGGAATAATGGGTGAAATAAAAATACATAAGTAATTTGTAAATTTAAAGCTTAATGGACCATTAATAATTAAACAAAAAGATAAATTAATCAGTGAAAATGTTAAATGGGCAAAGTGTGTTACCATATTACATTGATACATCTAGTGGAAGCATTCATTACTATGTATGTTTACATATTCACTTTTGTTATCGTTTGCATATTATGATATATTACTTGACTCAACATGTGGCATGATCCCAAGGGGTATTAATTTTTATATATATTAAATAATTTTTGTCCACTGAGTTAATGTTTGTTGGCTTAAACTTTCTTCATTATTAATAATTACAAGTAAAATTGATGCACATCATGGGACTTTAAAAGAGTAGTATGAAGGCATGGATTCTATCTCACTACTTTATTTTCTTTTATTTTGGATTGAAAATTATATATTATGAATATTTTTAATATTATATAATGTTGTTATGATAACATAATGAGTTCTATATTGGTACTTCTATTTTATTTTAGCAAACATAGTTATTGTATAAACCTAGTTGTGAAAAGAAATATAGTATCTCTTATGAGATTTAATTTTTATTTTACTATTTAATAATGTGATTGAAATTTAAAAAAAATGTTTGAAAACTTGGTGACACCAAGGTGGGCACCATAAAAATAATATTAGAGCAATTGAATTTCTAGAGAAAGCAAGCATGAGAAAGCAAACAACCTAAAATGTGAAATTTAAAAAGAATGAACTTAGGGAGCACAACTAAGTTGGAAAGGTCTAGAAAGACATTCTGGACGTATCTAAAACCTTGAATGTGAAATTTAAACCTAAGTGATGAGCATGGATATACATTCTAGAAGAAAAAACAAACATGTTGTATCACTATTTCATGGTTATGGTTACTTATTTAATATGTAATATGCAATGCAAGAATTGGAATTCAAAGTAGAGTGATGATATGTTTTGTATAAGATACATTAAAAATAACATATGGTCAATTAGACCATTTGCAAAGTATGTTAAGAAACAAAATAAATAATACAAACATAAGGAGTAAACCTATGAAAAATGTATAGTAATTAAGACCAAAATGAACAATACACATATAAGAAGGAGCAAATATAAGAAAAATATACGATATCTGAGTAACTAACATGTAATACATTAAGTTTAGAGTAAAAAATATGTATCTAAGAAGCAATAAGCGAAGAAAATATGTGGTTCTCTTAAAAATTATGTACAATACATTAGTTGAGCTAGACAGACTAGTACTTCATTATGTTAGATAGCCTATTATGCTATGTAAGGGTTATAAGGAATGCATAGTACATATTATAATAAACAATATGATAATAGGAGTCAAGGATTGAATGATCATTTTTATAAAAAAGAATTGTGGACCAAATGTACAGTACATGGAGAGTGACCATATGACACATTAGATGACAGAAGTATATTATACTAAGAGATGGTTTGAGGATTGTACCAAGGTTGAACATATGAAACGTTAATAGGAACATACAATACATTATATAAAAAGAAGAAGAGAAAGTATAAGAATGATTTTTGTGGATTCAATTCAATGATCATGGAGAGTAAAATTTAGAAAAATAATGAAGAATTTAGTATCATATAACTTTTGTTGATTGGTCAGTGCGACCTTTACAAATGTCTGTAAAGGAAGTTAATAATTGTTTGAGTCTCAATTTAACCAATATAGTAGACATTTCTACAAAAATAATTTAATTCAAAAGAAAAGTGTGATAAAGAGAAAGAAAGAGGAATTATAAAAATGTTTGTAGAGGAGTAGTTTATATGATATGTGGAGATGCATGCAATAATTTAAAATGAAGTGATATATGTATGACTTAATAAAGGAGATTATTTTGATGAATATTTCAGTTTTACACAATATTATGTAAACCATATTATCTTTAATATTAAAGGGCACAATGTATAGTAATTATGTAAGATGACATAGAAAACTTACATGTATATGAAGAAGAAGTGAATGCCTCAAACAATAGAAGAGTTATACTATCTCAAGAAAAAAGAGAACATGATAGAGAACTTTAGGAATGTAATAAAAAAGGATTTCATGAAATTTGAAATGAAAGGAGTTTAGGAATTAAATAGGCAAACTAGTTAATAAAGCAATTCTTAATATTAACATTAGCACTCTAGGTGACACATTAGATCTTTTTCAAAAGAAAGATTGGTTAAAAGGAAGTGAGATATTATTTAATAGTATGGTAAGTGAGGACCAAAAAGAGTACCTATGATAGTAATAGTAGTAGATGGCATTACTAGTCACTGTGGAGAGGACAATAGAGATTGTAATTTGGGAATAAACGCAATTCTAAAATTCTTCGAAGGAGTTCTACAATTCATTTCTACAATTGCATGTTTTAGAGTCAATAATGGAAACAATGCATGACTTAACAAAGTTGAATTGAAGAGCACTACATTTGTTAGAGCATGAGCAAACCTTCTCTAAACTTGTACGGTATGCTCTATAGATGGTAGCCACTAAAAAGCATAAGTGTTACGTGTTTCAAAAAGATTATGTGACTCTATTCATTGAAGCATGACTCTAATATAATTTAATACTTTCAAAGAAGTTGTGAAAGAAATAAGATGCATAGAATTAGAACAAAAAAATATGAGAATCAAGAAGTCATCAATAAAAAGGAAGGATGCACTCCCATCACAAAATGGGAATGAATCTAAGAAGACAAAAATAAATGAACCAAAGTTATTGGAGTAAAAAATAATGAAAAACCAAATTATAAGATATAAAAAAAACACTAAAGAGAGTGTTATAAGAACAAAACTATAAAATGTTTTGTATGTGATGAGAATGGACACTTTTCTAAAGAATGCCTCTGAGTAATGGGAAATATTAATCTTGGTAAAGACAAAATGTCAAACAATGAGGTATTGACAATTCCATGCAACTTTTGGTATTAATTACGATATTTATTTTGAATATCATTATGTTTTTGAATGAGTGGAATAGAATAACACATGATTAAAAGTTTTCTTAACTTTCTATATGCATAATTTATAAGTTTTTTAAGACATATTTCAGGAACTATGGAAGAGAAATCAAATCTAAATTATGTGAGAAAAACAAGTTAAGATTTTAGCAAAGAGAATTAAGGAGTTAAGAAACAAGAAATTTTTAATAGAACAATAAATAAGGAAAGTTATTTGGAACTAGAAATAAAATTATATATTCAATCTAAATTTTGAGGTCGAAATTCTCGTAAGGGAGAATTTGTAACATCACAAAAATAGGGAAGATTATTTAGTTATTTTTGAGATTTTAAAATTTTCAGGTGCTTATATTAAACAAAAATAATGATTTTGATGTTGATTAGAGCTTTAATGAGAGGAGAAAATTAAAAATATCATTCAAGTTAGATAAATGTGCTAAATAACTTTTCATAATTTTTAGGATTTTCAATGAATTATTGAATTCCCTTAAAAACTTGTACATTTGATAAAAAAAAGAGTCTTGATTAAAGAAAAGAGATAAATTTAAAAAGTGAGATAAGAATTTATTAGAAACTTGTCGATACCAAAACAATGAAAATTGGAGTAGACCTCAAGACAAAAATATCAGAGACTTTTAGGGATTAAATAATATCTTTTATAGAACTAAAAAACTCTCCAAATTAATTTTAAAGATAAATAGGTTTAGAAAACAAAATCTGATTAGAACATAAATTGTATAAAGATTAATTTAATTAAAATTATCTTAATGCAAAAAAGAGGTATAGAGATCACATATTTAAAAGTCGAAGCTAATTTAAGAAAAATAATAAAATAATTATGATAAATATTTTTAGATTTAAACTATAATGAAATACTAAATAATATAGAAAATACAAAAATTAGATTATGGTAAAACTCTTCAAATGGATTCATAAAAAATTGATCAACAAATTTTTGGAGGTCATTTATATCAAATTATTTGAGCAATTAAAGCCTAAAATTTAAATCGAATTCAAAAAAATATCAATTGTCCTTAATCCCCAATTTTGAACTAGATGAGGAGAATTTGATCTCACAACAAATCAAGTGGATAAAACTATTAGAAAAGGATGTGACACATTCATTCTAGGAAGAGAAAAGGTCAAGGAAAAAATCATGTCTGCTGAAGGATTGGAAGAAATGCAAAGGATAAGCAGTGCCAAATGCTTATATAAAGGAAGGGACTCAATTGTGTAAGAATTTTTGGGAAACATAGAAAATTTCACCCAAATTGAAAGCCTTAAAGAGAAGAGAGAAGGGAGGTGACATTATTGGGAATTTAAGAAAAACTTTAAGAGACAACCAAGAAGGTGAGAAAGGGAAAGAGAGAGAATGAAGGAAATATAGTGAATCTTGTTGTCATAAAAAGATAAGAGTTTAAGAAAATTTCTTCTAAAACCTAGTAAAAGAAAGGGAAAAATTAGAGGTTCATAAAGGTTTTGTCAAAAAGGTTGATTTTAAGCATAGGCCATTACAATAAAAAAAGTTGAGATAAGTAGATTTTATACCATGCATGCATATGATTGGTGTATTATTGTTGAAAGCATAATCACCAAATGAGAACTTCGATTTATTTGATAAAATCAAAAGATGAATGATAACAAGATGTATAGCTTGTCATGTAAATCAAATTGTTAATTCTCTTATGATATATGAGTATGTTGGAATAGTATAATTAAGAAAATATGATTGGTTGATATAAATCATACATGCTTATTGATTGTCATATGACAAACCAAGAAGCTTGCTTTATAAATTTACAATCATTATGCTATAGGCATATCTTATTGCATTATATAAGTATGTTATAATAGGTTAAATTACAAGGTATGAGAATAAATGAATTTTGAAGTTATTATAAATTACTTAATTTTGTTATAAGTAGAATTTGTGAAAAAGATGTCTAAAAAAAAGACTTATCATGACCCATATTTCTTTGCTCTATTATTATGCATAATTTGGATGTTTAATATTAATATTTGAAATTTATTTAAGTCATGATAAAATAATATTATTTTTTGTGTTAAAAAGTATGCCAACTAAAGTAATATGAAACTTGGTTGTGAGTGTATTTTTGAAAATAACATGTCATACAAAATCGATTGATATGTTTGTTACAATTTGTAGACGATATTTAAATTTTTCATGAATTTTTGATGAAAACATAATGTTTTTTCCTATTTAGCAGTCCAACGGATCTCCTTCGGCTCTCACGAAACAAGGATTTAGGTTTCCTCCTCTCTCTTGCCCACCCAGAAGCTTGTCGGGGAGAAATAGCTTTCGCGGAATCTCTTTGGGATCGATTTTCGGGGAAAGTTTTGGAGCTTTCTCTCCCTTTGGTCTTCACACTCGGCTGAGAGAAAAGGGGGAGTGTTGGAGCTGTGCCAGGAATAAGAGCAACGATTGGCGGATTCACAGGTGAGCTTTAGCAACAAAGAAGGGTGTAGTCGTGAGTTGAGTTTGGAGAAGGAGGAGATTGTTGGAAGCGGCCAAAGAAGCTAATCGTGGGAAGGAAAGTGGTATGGAATGGTTATTTAATTTTACCCCTTTTAAATACAAGTATTTCTTATATTAATTATTATTAGTGCTCTCGTTGAGATAAGAAGAGGTAAAAGAGGATTCGTGGGAGTGGTGTTGAAGCTCCTACAACTAAAAAAAGGAGGAAAGATGGACTTGAAGTGGTTGGCTTTGAACTAAAGCAGCAGGGAGGAGTCGAACGAATCGTTGACTTAAGGGTAATAATGCTATTTTTTTTTATTAAGATTATTGGTTTTTAAAGATAGAGAATATACCTAAGCTATTACTAAAGAGTTGATTTTTATGTTTATTAAAATCTAAGCAATGTTCACATATACAACAACTTTTTTAAGTTTGGTGTTTATGTTTTGTTGCCTTTACGATTAGGATTAAGTTTTGAGATTTAATAATTTATATGCATGTCTCAATTTAAAGATGAATGAAATTTTAGTATGCTTAGATGCTAATTTTTCTTATCTAATACTAGTATGTTAATTTGAGAAAACGCCTCTAAAATAAGATCATTGCTTATGATATTGGAAATTGATTCTTTTTAATTAAGTGAATTCTAATATAGTTCTAAATATGAGAGTTTAAGAAAGCAAGCTTCTAAGAAATCGTATGAACTACTGTGCAAGTAATAACCTTTATATGTTGTTTCTAATATATAAGAGGAGAATAGAAAAAAGAAGCTGATAACAGATCTATTTAAAAAGATCCATGTAGATAAAATGAATTAATATGATATGAACAACTATTCTTTTAGACCATATCCATTATATTACTTGTGGGTGGCATTATATTACTAGCATATGCATGCATATTATATCATTTTTTAAAATAAAGTTGCATGGGTGACTTGGCATAGCATTACATGCTTGTGATAAAAGGATAAAAATATGAATATCAACATATTTATGTATCATAAGTATAATTATATATATATATATATATATATATTTGCATAATTAAGAATAATCAACCTAATAGAGGTATAAAAAGAAAGAGATGAAAGAAATTTAGAATTTTAGTCTAATATTTTATGAGAAATAAAATTAAATTAATGTTGAAATATATTTTCCCTATATTCTTATCCCATAGTGTCGCTTGTTGTGTGATCTAGTTATTATCATTTACTGTGCAATTTAGCGACTATTACTTGTTATGTGATATGATGGTATTAGTACCATTGGCATTAGATCTCATGAATTAAGCTTCCTGTTGTATGATCAGGAGCTATTGATTATTATATGATTTAGTAGCCACTACTTGCCATGTGATTTGATAATCAAGGTTTATAAAGATGATGTATATACAGGTCGCTTACTGTGTGATATAATGATCACTTCTTGCTGTTTGATCTAGCAGTCACTAATGGTGTGATCTAGTGGCCACTGTTTACTGTGTGATTTGATATGGATATAATAAGATGTCAAAAGAGATGAGATTTGGGACTGGAGGATAAAAGTCATTGAGAGAAACTAGGGACCTTATTATTTGAAAAGAGATTAAAGTTGAAAATATTTGAGACTAAATCAATATATATATATATAGTCAATTATTATAAAGGAATGTGAAAATAATCGTGTTTAAATAATTAAGGGTTATTCATGGTGTGCATTTGTATTCAAATTCTTCTTGTTATATTCTTACATAATTGTTAATATATGACTTCTTAGATATCATATATCTTTACATAATGCTAGAGACCAAGTGTATTTTATGACATGTCTATTTTATTATTTATTATTTCAATTATCAATTTATCTATTAGATCTTTTATATCACTCTCTTACTTGCATTATAAGACATGATATAAGTACATATTGAATGGGGATATTTAGAGACACATGAGTAGATACCTGGGATTAAAAGTAATATGATTTGTAGATAATTGCTTCGTAATATAGATTTTGATGAATTAAACTTATATATAGATTTTGTAAAGATTCTGTTGTTGTGGTTTAATCTATGATCTAAATAATAGAGTTGTGAATTGGTTTTTATCATAGTGATCTTATTTTTATAATGGTAGTGTCATTTTATATTAGTTGGATTTATTATATATATATATATATATATATATATGAGAAAACATATAGTTTATAGGAGAGATTTTGTCTATTTATTTTCAAAATTTTGAAAAATCAATAATTAAAACTAATTAATAATATGATTAATTAGCATTCCTTGTCTGAGTAGGTGATTAGTATTCTCATAATACATTAATGCATTGTTCTTACATGTATTCAAAAAAGGAATTAAGATATAATAATCATGTAAGGCATGACAAGTCTCTTAAAAATTTATATTGAAAATTAACTAAATGACAACTCAAGTTACATAAGGCCCTTGAGAGTGCATCTTGTATTAAAAATATGATTTAAAGTATAAGTGAAAATGATTAAAGGTGTTACTTAGGCTGATATGACTTATGAGAGTGTATCTTATGATTTAATAAAGTATCACAAGTTGTTACTTAAGTTGAATCGGCCATTGAGAGTGCATCTTATGATATGATGAATGAAATTGAAATAACAAAAGGAATTTGTAAATTTAAAAGTCAATTGATCATTAAGGATTAAAGAAAAAGATAAAACGATCAACAGAAATATTACATGACAAAAAGGGTATTGCTACATTGCAGTAGTGTATCTAATGTAAGAATTTTAATATTATGTTTGTTTATATGTTCACTTTTATTCTTTTTGTATACGTTAAGATATATTACTTGACCAAACATATAACGTGACTCAAAAACATATTGATTTGCATGTATATTATATAATTTTTGCCCACCAAGCTGGTGTTGGGTAGCTCAAACTTTGGCATTAATAATTAGAGGTAAAATTTGATGCACATTTGGCTTAAAGATCATAAATTAGGAATTTTTTTTAATATTGTATAACATTGTTATGAGAATAAGGATATTAGTTTTATCTTGATATTTCTATTTTATTTTTGTTATGATGGTTATTGTATGAACTTAGTTTTAAAAAAATATAGTATCGCTTTTATGTTTTTATTTGAATTTTATTATTTGATAATGTGATTAAAATTTTAAAAAATGGTTTGAAAAATTGTTGACACCAAGGTAGTTATCATAGTGACTCTATGATACATTAAGAAGAAGAATGACATAATTGAAAGGAAAATTCAAGGGCTTGTGTGGCTTGTTTGAGAATGCTTTCTTTATTATTAAGTATGCAAAACTTTGAGATTAATGAAAGAAAAGAAAGTTTTAAGCATTTGTGAAAAATATTATGTATAAAAAGTTGGTATATTTTGATTAATATAATGATTATTTTGTAGACAATTAAAAGAAAATATAAAGAAAAATGAAAGATAATAAAAGAGGTATCTTAAAATTATTAAATAAATAAATTAAAAAATTATGATATAAGTAGGTTAACTTGTTAATTATCTTTAGATATTATTATGAGATGTGATATGATAAAATATAATATGAGCATATTAAATTACATGGATTGATTGTGCATATGTTTTGATCTATGAGATGGTATGTGTTATTTGCATAAATATATATACACATACACACACATAATAGAAGTATTAGAATGCAAATTAAAAACAAAATAAATAAAATATAAAGAAGTAAAAGAAAGAAAAGGATTGATGAATAAATCTGTTGATTTATAAGATCATAAAAAATATGAAATCTAAATATGTCTAGGTTTTGTCTATGATCATATTTCACAGTTACTAACAAAATGAGATCGCTACTATTATTGTTGGCACATTGATTAGCCCACCATAGAGATGACGTCTAATCTCATTTTTGTTATTGTAAGTGGACACGAATTCGTGACAGAGTTGATATGTGTGCCACTAGCAGAGTTCGACATCATTTTGGGGATGGATTGGTTGTGCCACCATGCAGTGGTTCTGGATTGTTGGGAGAAGAAGGTCAGGATCAGAGTGCCTGGTTCGGGGGATGTGATATACTTTGGTCTGAACAGGCAGATTCCCCTGATCTCAGTTCTTCAGGCTGGAAGGTTAGTAAGTAAGGGTTGTACTGGTTGGTTGGCCTATGTGACCGATAGCCAAGCCACCACTACCCCTATGTCAGATATTCCAGTGGTGAGAGATTTTCCTATGGTTTTTCCAGAGGAGTTGCCTGGATTTCCACCAGCTAGGGAAGTGGAGTTTTCAATTGATTTGGAGGCAGGAGTAGCTCCTATTGCTAGAGCTCCTTACAGGATGGCTCCAGCCGAGCTAGCAGAGTTGAAGACTCAGTTACAGGACTTATTAGACAAGGGACTCATACGCCCCAGTTGTTCACCTTGGGGTGCCCCTGTCTTATTTGTCAAGAAGAAAGATGGTAGTATGAGGCTGTGTGTGGATTATAGGGAATTGAATAAGGTTACTATTCGTAACCGATACCCTTTACCACGCATCGATGATTTGCTGGATCAACTTCAGGGAGCAACTGTGTTCTCCAAGATTGACTTACGCTCGGGTTATCACCAGATCCGGATTAGAGATTCTGATGTACCCAAGACAGCATTCCGTACTAGATACGGACATTACGAGTTCACAGTGTTACCTTTTGGATTGACTAATGCTCCAGCAGTATTTATGAACCTGATGCATCGAGTGTTTCGTGCCTTTCTGGATCGGTTTGTGATCATCTTTATAGATGATATATTGATTTATTCCAGAGATAGGGATACTCATGCAGATCAGTTGAGGACTGTGCTTACAGTGTTGCGGGAGAATGAGCTGTATGCAAAATTCTCCAAGTGTTCTTTTTGGCTGGACTCAGTAGCATTCTTAGGACACATTGTCAGTGCGGAGGGCGTGGCTGTTGATCCTAGCAAGATACGAGCTATTATTGATTGGAAACGGCCATCTTCTGTCACTGAGATCCGGAGTTTCCTTGGTTTGGCTGGATACTATAGGAAATTTGTTCCTCACTTTTCTAGACTGGCTGCTCCACTAACCCAGTTGACCCGGAAGGGAAAATCTTTTGAGTGGACAGAGAGTTGTGAGAACAGTTTCCTAGAGCTGAAGCAGAGGCTTAGCACCGCTCCAGTATTGATGTTACCCACACAGGAGAAGCCGTATCAGATGTACACTGATGCTTCACATATAGGCTTGGGAGCCGTACTAATGCAGGATAACAGAGTTATAGCATATGCTTCGAGGCAACTGAAGGATCATGAGAAGAATTATCCCACTCATGATTTGGAGTTAGCTGCTGTCATTTTTGCCTTGAAGATATGGAGACATTATTTGTACGGAGTTCCTGTAGATTGCTTCTCTGACCACAAGAGTCTTAAGTATCTGTTCACTCAGAAGGAACTGAACTTGAGGCAGAGGAGGTGGTTGGAACTGATAAAGGATTACGAGCTGACAATAAACTACTGCGAGGGGAAGGCTAATCCAGTGGCTGATGCCTTGAGCAGACACGCAGTTGTGCATAATATGTTAGTCTGTAACTCTATACCAGACTTGGATTGGAATGTTGAAAGATGTCAGGAACAGTTGTCTATTCAGAGACTGGTTCACAGACTCAGCTCATTGACTATTCGGGCTGACTGGTTATCTGAGATGCGTGACCTTCAGCTTTGTGATGAAGAGCTGAAGGAGAAGATTGAGTTGGCATCGCAGGGATTGGGAGGAGACTTTGCTCTCAGAGACGACATTTTGACCTTCAGGGGTCGCTGGTGTGTACCATCACATCAGGAGTTCAGGGAGAGGATCCTTCGGGAGGCTCACTATGGAACCTTGGCTATGCACCCTGGAGAAGTCAAGATGTACAGGAATTTGAGGAGTGTTTTCTGGTGGAGAGGTTTGAAGACAGATGTTGCTGCCTTTGTTAGGAAGTGCCTTACATGTCAGCAAGTTAAGGCCGAGCACCAGAGACCTGGAGGATTGTTACAGAGATTGCCGATTCCGGAGTGGAAATGGGATGACATCACTATGGACTTTGTGACTGGTCTTCCTCGTACCAGACAAGGTTTTGATGCTATTTGGGTCATCGTAGATCGATTGACCAAGTCAGCCCATTTCTTATCCATTAAGAAGACGGATTCAGCGGCACAGTTGGCAGAGATATATATTCAGCAGATTGTCAGATTGCATGGGATTCCCCGTTCTATTATTTCTGACAGAGACGCCAAATTCACCTCACAGTTTTGGAAGAGCTTACACACTGCCATGGGTACACAGTTAAAGTTCAGTACTGCTTATCATCCTCAGACGGATGGACAGTCTGAGCGGACTATTCGGACCTTGGAGGATTTGCTACGCTTGAGCGTACAAACTTACTCAACAGATTGGACTAGACGATTACCCTTGGTAGAGTTTGTGTACAATAACAGCTTCCAGGCGTCGATTGGTATGGCACCTTACGAGGCGTTGTATGGGCGTAGGTGCAGATCTCCTCTTTGTTGGGAGGAGGGTGATTCCAGGAGAGTGTGGGGACCCCAGATTGTAGAGGAGACCACAGCGGAAGTCAAGTTATTGCAGGACAGATTACGTACTGTGCAAGATCGCCAGAAGAAATATTATGATCCTAAGCACAAGGCTGTTGAGTTTTCTGTGGGAGATAGGGTATTCCTGAAGGTCAGTCCTATGCGGGGTCTATTCAGGTTTGGAAAGCCTTCTAAGCTTCGACCTCGTTACATTGGACCCTATCCTATTCTGGAGAGGATCGGTGAAGTGGCTTACAGGTTGGCACTTCCTGAGCATCTGACTGAGATTCACAATGTGTTCCATGTTTCGAATCTCAAGAAATATGTGCCAGATCCTTCTCATTGCATCAGTGATGATCTTCCTGGTTTACAAGTGGCACCAGATTCTTCTTATGTGGAACTACCAGTTCGCATCCTCGAGGAGAGCAGCAGACAGCTGAGGAACAGGTCGTTTCCTATGGTCAAGGTTCTGTGGAATAGACATGACGAAAGGGAGGCAACCTGGGAGCTAGAGCAGGATGTTGCTGGAAAATGGCCGGAACTTCTTGCTGAATTTCGAGGGCGAAATTCCTGATAAGGTGGGGAGATTGTTATACCCGGTAAAATTTTATGTATTTGATCTTTAATAAATTAATTGTGGCTTGGATGATTTCGAATCGACAGTAGGATGAGCCAGGAACTCAATTGTAGGCTATTGGAATTTCTGAAATCTTTTGGGAATTTTTCGGAGCACCGAAGAATTTTTAATTAATTTTCCCTGTTTAATTAGATTTATAGGATTTTTAGAAATTCGAAAATCCATTTAAATTAAACCGGAAATTGGTTTACCGCGCGTGAACCGGACCGGAACGGTTCAGCGGAGGCGGAGACGGTTCGCCGAGTGAGTTTGCGCGTGCGTTCTGATAAGCTAATCGGACGGTCGTGATCGACGGTTGGGATTGAACCGGCTGATCGGGTGCTTACCGTGTCGATAGCGTGTCGACAGCGCGTATCGGGTGCTTACCGTGTCGAAAGCGTGTCAACGGCGCGTAATGGGTTTCACCGTGTCGGCCAGAAATATAAAACCCTCGCGAAACGATTAGGGTTTGTTCGGCCGACCGATAGAGAGAGTTTTTCCGGCGTACGGCGCGTGATTCCGGCGGCCTGGCAAGGGGCTTTTTGTGCCTGGAGATTCACGGGAACGAGGAGAGTCAATTCGTACCGGATTCGTTCGGCGAGGAGCTGCGGCGAGCTACGGACGAAGTTCACCGTCGCCGGCGTCGTTGAGGTAGGAAATTCAGTTTAAATTAGTGATTTAGTAGAAAATTAAAAGCATGAAATACTTTGCTTAATGAAAACAAGCATGTGGATGAAAATCGGATTTAATTGAATGCTAAATTGTGTCTTTTGCAAATTTCGGAATTTCCTGGAAAAATTCCCATTTCGCCGAAAAAAAAAAATTAAAATTTATTGATGCTTAGGAGCATGTTAGGAAATTGTTCTCCTTGATCGCAGTCGCCGGAAATCGACGGAAGGATCGTAATGGTCGGCGATGGCGGCGGCTAGGGTTTCGCGGGTTTCGGACCGAGGAAGGAGAAGGGTTTAGATAATATCAAATCTAATTAAGTAATTAATGATATTTACGCCATTTTATTAGTAATTAAAATTAATCCGATTAACGGATTATTAAGAAATTGGGTCGGCGGTGTCGCGGTTCAGCGCGAGAGTTCCGAACCGGCAGCGAAAACCGGTTCAGCGGGATTCGGCGCGGACGAACGGCGCGAAAGCCGAACCGGCAGCGAAAACCGGTTCAGCGGGATTCGGCGCGGACGAACGGCGCGAAAGCCGAACCGGCAGCGAAAACCGGTTCAGCGGGAGTCGGCGCGGACGAACGGCGCGGCGCGGAGGAGAGAGAAGCGGAAGGAAAATTCGGAAATTTATTATTAATCCGAATTTTCGGAAATAAAAAGGATAAGCGAAAAATTAAATTCGAAAATTAATCCTAATTTTTGGAAAAAGGATATATGTGGAATTTAAATTCGGAAATTTATTTCGAATTTCGGAAAATGGATAAAGGGCGGAAATTGAAATTGGAATTTAAAAATTTCCTGAAGTGGGGAAAAATGTTATCAGTGATGACAGTACAGCTGGAAACAGTCAGACAAAGATATGGTACACGGATGCTACCAGAACAGTCAGTAAGTGACAATTGTGTTGCTTTGATGGCAACGGCATGGATTGAGTCAGTTTATTCAGTATTGGCATATTTCATGGATTGGCATATTGGACCGGACTACTATAGACCCTATATGATGTTTTAGGGTAGTTGTGGTAGGTAACTGTGCGGTTCGGACTTAGCTTCCACAGTATACATGTAGACTGGTATACGCCTTGTTGTACCTGGACACATGTTGCCGAATCTTGGAGTTAGAGATTGGCAATGACTGTAGGGGCGTGAGCTTCTATGGAAGTTGTTGGTAGAGGACTCCTTGGGACGGTGGCTGAGTCAATCTCTCCTGGTCCATGTGTGTAGGCCTGCGCGCCTGAGGGTGGCAGGGGTGTCTCGCAGTGGCTAGCCAAGTGTGTAGGCCTGCGCGCCTTAGGGTGGCAGGGGTGTCTCACGTTGGCTAGAGATTATGTGACGGGATCTGTCTGTAGTCTCCAGGAGATTGATTGACGAGAGACACTGCGGTGTCGGGTGCTTAGGCGCCATGCGTGTTTCGAGATGGGCGTTCCCACTGGCACGTTGCCTGGTAGCCCAGAGGAGAGCTACTCTGGTGTGACTGGGGTGGCTGTGGTTGGTCGGAGTCTGGAACTGAGAGTGCCTATCCACCGTACATTGTTATGCTGTATTCCTGTATTTTTGCTATTATCCTTCTCTTGCATGTGAGTTTTACTAGCTGACTTTCCTACTGGGCGTAGCTCATTCCTGTATTATATATTTTCAGTGGCTCGGCAGACTTGACGCTACCGGATTAGGTGGGATCGTGGTCAGCAGGCTTGTGAAGGATTTCTGATTGGTGATTGTCTGAGATATTCTGGTTAGTTGATTGTTGCTGTTGGATGTTTCAGTGAGACTGTTATTCTCATATGTTACATATAATTTGAGGGTAATTCGGAATTATGTATCTGGATGAACAATATTACACTTGTGGACTTGTATCTTATTCTTGTAATGTAGTTCCATTTACTGTCTTATCTTATTGTCTTGGAGTATGGTGAGTGGAGTGCTACATTTATCTGTGGATGTTATATATCTTCCGTTTGATGGTGAGGTCATTACATGACTATGGAACTTAACCGTGGGGGTTCAGACTTCTAATAGACCGGTTCTCCTACCCGTAGGGGTTAGGAGTATTGGGTCTAGTAGGAGTAACATTGCGCGAGTCCATCTGTTAATTCAGGAGTCATGAACCTGATTTGACGGTGTACCCGGGAGATGGGATCCACATTGTTAAGGGAAGTAGGTGTGTAATGATGTGTTATATCCTATGTTTTCGTAGGCTACTCAGGTTGGTATGGGACGATCTGAGCTGTCTATATATAAAAAAAAAAAAAAATTGTATGCCAAAAATCAGCCTAGGAAAAAAATGGGGTGTAACAAGAGTGGTATCAGAGCCCTAGGTGAGGATAACGGGGCTAGACGTGTATAGGGGTTCAACCCAAGGTGGGGAGAACTGTTGATTCTTTTGTATACTATAGTAGTCCATATGCCAATTGCCAAATGACGACTCTAATGCCAGATTAATTGTTTTTGACAGTATGGCTGGTACCAGGAGACTTTCCGCTCGTGGAGCAGCTAGAGGCAGACCGGTATCTACTACTCCTACCCCGGAGACGATCCCAGCATTGCCAGTTGAGCCAGCCGTGGATCGTTGGATCGATGCCTTCATGCGGTTGCGTCCGCGGAGCTTCAGTGGGTCGGCTGACCCAGCGGTGGCAGATGACTGGATGGCTCATATGCTTGAGCTATTTGATGCCTTGGGATGTCCATTCGGCAGGAGGGTAGTGCTTGCTGCTCTAGTGTTGGAGGGAGAGGCTGCTACCTGGTGGAGAGGCCAGCGGCGCGCTATGTTTGGGGAGGCCCAGAACAGTGAGATAGCATGGGATGACTTTGTTGAGGCATTCAGGGAGTGCTACATTCCGGCCTCGGCCATGGCTCAGTTCAGGAGGGAACTTATACACCTCAGGCAGGGCCAGATGTCAGTGAACGATTACTTATCGAGGTTCACTTATCTGGCGAGGTACGCCGTAGAGCTGGTGCCTTCTGAGGAACGCAGATGTGAGATGTTCCTGGAGGGACTTCGTCCCATGCTGCAGCGCCAGCTAGTTGTGAGTCGGTTTGCCAGGTTTCGTGACTTGGTGGAGGCTGCGAGATCCGTTGAGCTTATTGATATCCGGATGGAGGCCCAGAGAGAGACTCATAACAAGAGGAAGGAATTCAGAAATATCCAACAAAACAAAAAGGGCAAGAGACACAGAGATCACAGTGGTACTCAGGAGGTCGTGGTCCGGCCACGACCTATTTCTGAGAGACCAGTGCAGCAGACAGGTACCCGGACTGGGGGGATTATCTGCTACCATTGTCGACAGCCCGGACACAAGAAGTGCGACTGCCCAGAGTTGAAGAAACAGAGGATCACGGGACCGGTTGGTTCATCTGGGGGACAGCCCAGGGTATTTGCACTGACTCGGCAGCAGGCTTCAGAGTCACCAGAAGTGATCACAGGTATGCTTCATTTTGGCAACGTGCAGTGCATGACTTTGTTTGATACTGGTGCATCTCATTCTTTTGTTGCTGAGAGGATCTGGAATCAGATATCAGGATCCAAGGGTTACTTGAAGGAACCCTTACTGGTTAGACTTCCTGATGGGAAGGAGATTCCCACTGTTCAGAAGATTGACGGATCTATTCTGATTAGTGGACACGAATTCGTGACAGAGTTGATATGTGTGCCACTAGCAGAGTTCGACATCATTTTGGGGATGGATTGGTTGTGCCACCATGCAGTGGTTCTGGATTGTTGGGAGAAGAAGGTCAGGATCAGAGTGCCTGGTTCGGGGGATGTGATATACTTTGGTCTGAACAGGCAGATTCCCCTGATCTCAGTTCTTCAGGCTGGAAGGTTAGTAAGTAAGGGTTGTACTGGTTGGTTGGCCTATGTGACCGATAGCCAAGCCACCACTACCCCTATGTCAGATATTCCAGTGGTGAGAGATTTTCCTATGGTTTTTCCAGAGGAGTTGCCTGGATTTCCACCAGCTAGGGAAGTGGAGTTTTCAATTGATTTGGAGGCAGGAGTAGCTCCTATTGCTAGAGCTCCTTACAGGATGGCTCCAGCCGAGCTAGCAGAGTTGAAGACTCAGTTACAGGACTTATTAGACAAGGGACTCATACGCCCCAGTTGTTCACCTTGGGGTGCCCCTGTCTTATTTGTCAAGAAGAAAGATGGTAGTATGAGGCTGTGTGTGGATTATAGGGAATTGAATAAGGTTACTATTCGTAACCGATACCCTTTACCACGCATCGATGATTTGCTGGATCAACTTCAGGGAGCAACTGTGTTCTCCAAGATTGACTTACGCTCGGGTTATCACCAGATCCGGATTAGAGATTCTGATGTACCCAAGACAGCATTCCGTACTAGATACGGACATTACGAGTTCACAGTGTTACCTTTTGGATTGACTAATGCTCCAGCAGTATTTATGAACCTGATGCATCGAGTGTTTCGTGCCTTTCTGGATCGGTTTGTGATCATCTTTATAGATGATATATTGATTTATTCCAGAGATAGGGATACTCATGCAGATCAGTTGAGGACTGTGCTTACAGTGTTGCGGGAGAATGAGCTGTATGCAAAATTCTCCAAGTGTTCTTTTTGGCTGGACTCAGTAGCATTCTTAGGACACATTGTCAGTGCGGAGGGCGTGGCTGTTGATCCTAGCAAGATACGAGCTATTATTGATTGGAAACGGCCATCTTCTGTCACTGAGATCCGGAGTTTCCTTGGTTTGGCTGGATACTATAGGAAATTTGTTCCTCACTTTTCTAGACTGGCTGCTCCACTAACCCAGTTGACCCGGAAGGGAAAATCTTTTGAGTGGACAGAGAGTTGTGAGAACAGTTTCCTAGAGCTGAAGCAGAGGCTTAGCACCGCTCCAGTATTGATGTTACCCACACAGGAGAAGCCGTATCAGATGTACACTGATGCTTCACATATAGGCTTGGGAGCCGTACTAATGCAGGATAACAGAGTTATAGCATATGCTTCGAGGCAACTGAAGGATCATGAGAAGAATTATCCCACTCATGATTTGGAGTTAGCTGCTGTCATTTTTGCCTTGAAGATATGGAGACATTATTTGTACGGAGTTCCTGTAGATTGCTTCTCTGACCACAAGAGTCTTAAGTATCTGTTCACTCAGAAGGAACTGAACTTGAGGCAGAGGAGGTGGTTGGAACTGATAAAGGATTACGAGCTGACAATAAACTACTGCGAGGGGAAGGCTAATCCAGTGGCTGATGCCTTGAGCAGACACGCAGTTGTGCATAATATGTTAGTCTGTAACTCTATACCAGACTTGGATTGGAATGTTGAAAGATGTCAGGAACAGTTGTCTATTCAGAGACTGGTTCACAGACTCAGCTCATTGACTATTCGGGCTGACTGGTTATCTGAGATGCGTGACCTTCAGCTTTGTGATGAAGAGCTGAAGGAGAAGATTGAGTTGGCATCGCAGGGATTGGGAGGAGACTTTGCTCTCAGAGACGACATTTTGACCTTCAGGGGTCGCTGGTGTGTACCATCACATCAGGAGTTCAGGGAGAGGATCCTTCGGGAGGCTCACTATGGAACCTTGGCTATGCACCCTGGAGAAGTCAAGATGTACAGGAATTTGAGGAGTGTTTTCTGGTGGAGAGGTTTGAAGACAGATGTTGCTGCCTTTGTTAGGAAGTGCCTTACATGTCAGCAAGTTAAGGCCGAGCACCAGAGACCTGGAGGATTGTTACAGAGATTGCCGATTCCGGAGTGGAAATGGGATGACATCACTATGGACTTTGTGACTGGTCTTCCTCGTACCAGACAAGGTTTTGATGCTATTTGGGTCATCGTAGATCGATTGACCAAGTCAGCCCATTTCTTATCCATTAAGAAGACGGATTCAGCGGCACAGTTGGCAGAGATATATATTCAGCAGATTGTCAGATTGCATGGGATTCCCCGTTCTATTATTTCTGACAGAGACGCCAAATTCACCTCACAGTTTTGGAAGAGCTTACACACTGCCATGGGTACACAGTTAAAGTTCAGTACTGCTTATCATCCTCAGACGGATGGACAGTCTGAGCGGACTATTCGGACCTTGGAGGATTTGCTACGCTTGAGCGTACAAACTTACTCAACAGATTGGACTAGACGATTACCCTTGGTAGAGTTTGTGTACAATAACAGCTTCCAGGCGTCGATTGGTATGGCACCTTACGAGGCGTTGTATGGGCGTAGGTGCAGATCTCCTCTTTGTTGGGAGGAGGGTGATTCCAGGAGAGTGTGGGGACCCCAGATTGTAGAGGAGACCACAGCGGAAGTCAAGTTATTGCAGGACAGATTACGTACTGTGCAAGATCGCCAGAAGAAATATTATGATCCTAAGCACAAGGCTGTTGAGTTTTCTGTGGGAGATAGGGTATTCCTGAAGGTCAGTCCTATGCGGGGTCTATTCAGGTTTGGAAAGCCTTCTAAGCTTCGACCTCGTTACATTGGACCCTATCCTATTCTGGAGAGGATCGGTGAAGTGGCTTACAGGTTGGCACTTCCTGAGCATCTGACTGAGATTCACAATGTGTTCCATGTTTCGAATCTCAAGAAATATGTGCCAGATCCTTCTCATTGCATCAGTGATGATCTTCCTGGTTTACAAGTGGCACCAGATTCTTCTTATGTGGAACTACCAGTTCGCATCCTCGAGGAGAGCAGCAGACAGCTGAGGAACAGGTCGTTTCCTATGGTCAAGGTTCTGTGGAATAGACATGACGAAAGGGAGGCAACCTGGGAGCTAGAGCAGGATGTTGCTGGAAAATGGCCGGAACTTCTTGCTGAATTTCGAGGGCGAAATTCCTGATAAGGTGGGGAGATTGTTATACCCGGTAAAATTTTATGTATTTGATCTTTAATAAATTAATTGTGGCTTGGATGATTTCGAATCGACAGTAGGATGAGCCAGGAACTCAATTGTAGGCTATTGGAATTTCTGAAATCTTTTGGGAATTTTTCGGAGCACCGAAGAATTTTTAATTAATTTTCCCTGTTTAATTAGATTTATAGGATTTTTAGAAATTCGAAAATCCATTTAAATTAAACCGGAAATTGGTTTACTGCGCGTGAACCGGACCGGAACGGTTCAGCGGAGGCGGAGACGGTTCGCCGAGTGAGTTTGCGCGTGCGTTCTGATAAGCTAATCGGACGGTCGTGATCGACGGTTGGGATTGAACCGGCTGATCGGGTGCTTACCGTGTCGATAGCGTGTCGACAGCGCGTATCGGGTGCTTACCGTGTCGAAAGCGTGTCAACGGCGCGTAATGGGTTTCACCGTGTCGGCCAGAAATATAAAACCCTCGCGAAACGATTAGGGTTTGTTCGGCCGACCGATAGAGAGAGTTTTTCCGGCGTACGGCGCGTGATTCCGGCGGCCTGGCAAGGGGCTTTTTGTGCCTGGAGATTCACGGGAACGAGGAGAGTCAATTCGTACCGGATTCGTTCGGCGAGGAGCTGCGGCGAGCTACGGACGAAGTTCACCGTCGCCGGCGTCGTTGAGGTAGGAAATTCAGTTTAAATTAGTGATTTAGTAGAAAATTAAAAGCATGAAATACTTTGCTTAATGAAAACAAGCATGTGGATGAAAATCGGATTTAATTGAATGCTAAATTGTGTCTTTTGCAAATTTCGGAATTTCCTGGAAAAATTCCCATTTCGCCGAAAAAAAAAAATTAAAATTTATTGATGCTTAGGAGCATGTTAGGAAATTGTTCTCCTTGATCGCAGTCGCCGGAAATCGACGGAAGGATCGTAATGGTCGGCGATGGCGGCGGCTAGGGTTTCGCGGGTTTCGGACCGAGGAAGGAGAAGGGTTTAGATAATATCAAATCTAATTAAGTAATTAATGATATTTACGCCATTTTATTAGTAATTAAAATTAATCCGATTAACGGATTATTAAGAAATTGGGTCGGCGGTGTCGCGGTTCAGCGCGAGAGTTCCGAACCGGCAGCGAAAACCGGTTCAGCGGGATTCGGCGCGGACGAACGGCGCGAAAGCCGAACCGGCAGCGAAAACCGGTTCAGCGGGATTCGGCGCGGACGAACGGCGCGAAAGCCGAACCGGCAGCGAAAACCGGTTCAGCGGGAGTCGGCGCGGACGAACGGCGCGGCGCGGAGGAGAGAGAAGCGGAAGGAAAATTCGGAAATTTATTATTAATCCGAATTTTCGGAAATAAAAAGGATAAGCGAAAAATTAAATTCGAAAATTAATCCTAATTTTTGGAAAAAGGATATATGTGGAATTTAAATTCGGAAATTTATTTCGAATTTCGGAAAATGGATAAAGGGCGGAAATTGAAATTGGAATTTAAAAATTTCCTGAAGTGGGGAAAAATGTTATCAGTGATGACAGTACAGCTGGAAACAGTCAGACAAAGATATGGTACACGGATGCTACCAGAACAGTCAGTAAGTGACAATTGTGTTGCTTTGATGGCAACGGCATGGATTGAGTCAGTTTATTCAGTATTGGCATATTTCATGGATTGGCATATTGGACCGGACTACTATAGACCCTATATGATGTTTTAGGGTAGTTGTGGTAGGTAACTGTGCGGTTCGGACTTAGCTTCCACAGTATACATGTAGACTGGTATACGCCTTGTTGTACCTGGACACATGTTGCCGAATCTTGGAGTTAGAGATTGGCAATGACTGTAGGGGCGTGAGCTTCTATGGAAGTTGTTGGTAGAGGACTCCTTGGGACGGTGGCTGAGTCAATCTCTCCTGGTCCATGTGTGTAGGCCTGCGCGCCTGAGGGTGGCAGGGGTGTCTCGCAGTGGCTAGCCAAGTGTGTAGGCCTGCGCGCCTTAGGGTGGCAGGGGTGTCTCACGTTGGCTAGAGATTATGTGACGGGATCTGTCTGTAGTCTCCAGGAGATTGATTGACGAGAGACACTGCGGTGTCGGGTGCTTAGGCGCCATGCGTGTTTCGAGATGGGCGTTCCCACTGGCACGTTGCCTGGTAGCCCAGAGGAGAGCTACTCTGGTGTGACTGGGGTGGCTGTGGTTGGTCGGAGTCTGGAACTGAGAGTGCCTATCCACCGTACATTGTTATGCTGTATTCCTGTATTTTTGCTATTATCCTTCTCTTGCATGTGAGTTTTACTAGCTGACTTTCCTACTGGGCGTAGCTCATTCCTGTATTATATATTTTCAGTGGCTCGGCAGACTTGACGCTACCGGATTAGGTGGGATCGTGGTCAGCAGGCTTGTGAAGGATTTCTGATTGGTGATTGTCTGAGATATTCTGGTTAGTTGATTGTTGCTGTTGGATGTTTCAGTGAGACTGTTATTCTCATATGTTACATATAATTTGAGGGTAATTCGGAATTATGTATCTGGATGAACAATATTACACTTGTGGACTTGTATCTTATTCTTGTAATGTAGTTCCATTTACTGTCTTATCTTATTGTCTTGGAGTATGGTGAGTGGAGTGCTACATTTATCTGTGGATGTTATATATCTTCCGTTTGATGGTGAGGTCATTACATGACTATGGAACTTAACCGTGGGGGTTCAGACTTCTAATAGACCGGTTCTCCTACCCGTAGGGGTTAGGAGTATTGGGTCTAGTAGGAGTAACATTGCGCGAGTCCATCTGTTAATTCAGGAGTCATGAACCTGATTTGACGGTGTACCCGGGAGATGGGATCCACATTGTTAAGGGAAGTAGGTGTGTAATGATGTGTTATATCCTATGTTTTCGTAGGCTACTCAGGTTGGTATGGGACGATCTGAGCTGTCTATATATAAAAAAAAAAAAAAATTGTATGCCAAAAATCAGCCTAGGAAAAAATGGGGTGTAACAATGAAATTTGAAATGAAAGGAGTTTAGGAATTAAATAGGCAAACTAGTTAATAAAGCAATTCTTAATATTAACATTAGCACTCTAGGTGACACATTAGATCTTTTTCAAAAGAAAGATTGGTTAAAAGGAAGTGAGATATTATTTAATAGTATGGTAAGTGAGGACCAAAAAGAGTACCTATGATAGTAATAGTAGTAGATGGCATTACTAGTCACTGTGGAGAGGACAATAGAGATTGTAATTTGGGAATAAACGCAATTCTAAAATTCTTCGAAGGAGTTCTACAATTCATTTCTACAATTGCATGTTTTAGAGTCAATAATGGAAACAATGCATGACTTAACAAAGTTGAATTGAAGAGCACTACATTTGTTAGAGCATGAGCAAACCTTCTCTAAACTTGTACGGTATGCTCTATAGATGGTAGCCACTAAAAAGCATAAGTGTTACGTGTTTCAAAAAGATTATGTGACTCTATTCATTGAAGCATGACTCTAATATAATTTAATACTTTCAAAGAAGTTGTGAAAGAAATAAGATGCATAGAATTAGAACAAAAAAATATGAGAATCAAGAAGTCATCAATAAAAAGGAAGGATGCACTCCCATCACAAAATGGGAATGAATCTAAGAAGACAAAAATAAATGAACCAAAGTTATTGGAGTAAAAAATAATGAAAAACCAAATTATAAGATATAAAAAAAACACTAAAGAGAGTGTTATAAGAACAAAACTATAAAATGTTTTGTATGTGATGAGAATGGACACTTTTCTAAAGAATGCCTCTGAGTAATGGGAAATATTAATCTTGGTAAAGACAAAATGTCAAACAATGAGGTATTGACAATTCCATGCAACTTTTGGTATTAATTACGATATTTATTTTGAATATCATTATGTTTTTGAATGAGTGGAATAGAATAACACATGATTAAAAGTTTTCTTAACTTTCTATATGCATAATTTATAAGTTTTTTAAGACATATTTCAGGAACTATGGAAGAGAAATCAAATCTAAATTATGTGAGAAAAACAAGTTAAGATTTTAGCAAAGAGAATTAAGGAGTTAAGAAACAAGAAATTTTTAATAGAACAATAAATAAGGAAAGTTATTTGGAACTAGAAATAAAATTATATATTCAATCTAAATTTTGAGGTCGAAATTCTCGTAAGGGAGAATTTGTAACATCACAAAAATAGGGAAGATTATTTAGTTATTTTTGAGATTTTAAAATTTTCAGGTGCTTATATTAAACAAAAATAATGATTTTGATGTTGATTAGAGCTTTAATGAGAGGAGAAAATTAAAAATATCATTCAAGTTAGATAAATGTGCTAAATAACTTTTCATAATTTTTAGGATTTTCAATGAATTATTGAATTCCCTTAAAAACTTGTACATTTGATAAAAAAAAGAGTCTTGATTAAAGAAAAGAGATAAATTTAAAAAGTGAGATAAGAATTTATTAGAAACTTGTCGATACCAAAACAATGAAAATTGGAGTAGACCTCAAGACAAAAATATCAGAGACTTTTAGGGATTAAATAATATCTTTTATAGAACTAAAAAACTCTCCAAATTAATTTTAAAGATAAATAGGTTTAGAAAACAAAATCTGATTAGAACATAAATTGTATAAAGATTAATTTAATTAAAATTATCTTAATGCAAAAAAGAGGTATAGAGATCACATATTTAAAAGTCGAAGCTAATTTAAGAAAAATAATAAAATAATTATGATAAATATTTTTAGATTTAAACTATAATGAAATACTAAATAATATAGAAAATACAAAAATTAGATTATGGTAAAACTCTTCAAATGGATTCATAAAAAATTGATCAACAAATTTTTGGAGGTCATTTATATCAAATTATTTGAGCAATTAAAGCCTAAAATTTAAATCGAATTCAAAAAAATATCAATTGTCCTTAATCCCCAATTTTGAACTAGATGAGGAGAATTTGATCTCACAACAAATCAAGTGGATAAAACTATTAGAAAAGGATGTGACACATTCATTCTAGGAAGAGAAAAGGTCAAGGAAAAAATCATGTCTGCTGAAGGATTGGAAGAAATGCAAAGGATAAGCAGTGCCAAATGCTTATATAAAGGAAGGGACTCAATTGTGTAAGAATTTTTGGGAAACATAGAAAATTTCACCCAAATTGAAAGCCTTAAAGAGAAGAGAGAAGGGAGGTGACATTATTGGGAATTTAAGAAAAACTTTAAGAGACAACCAAGAAGGTGAGAAAGGGAAAGAGAGAGAATGAAGGAAATATAGTGAATCTTGTTGTCATAAAAAGATAAGAGTTTAAGAAAATTTCTTCTAAAACCTAGTAAAAGAAAGGGAAAAATTAGAGGTTCATAAAGGTTTTGTCAAAAAGGTTGATTTTAAGCATAGGCCATTACAATAAAAAAAGTTGAGATAAGTAGATTTTATACCATGCATGCATATGATTGGTGTATTATTGTTGAAAGCATAATCACCAAATGAGAACTTCGATTTATTTGATAAAATCAAAAGATGAATGATAACAAGATGTATAGCTTGTCATGTAAATCAAATTGTTAATTCTCTTATGATATATGAGTATGTTGGAATAGTATAATTAAGAAAATATGATTGGTTGATATAAATCATACATGCTTATTGATTGTCATATGACAAACCAAGAAGCTTGCTTTATAAATTTACAATCATTATGCTATAGGCATATCTTATTGCATTATATAAGTATGTTATAATAGGTTAAATTACAAGGTATGAGAATAAATGAATTTTGAAGTTATTATAAATTACTTAATTTTGTTATAAGTAGAATTTGTGAAAAAGATGTCTAAAAAAAAGACTTATCATGACCCATATTTCTTTGCTCTATTATTATGCATAATTTGGATGTTTAATATTAATATTTGAAATTTATTTAAGTCATGATAAAATAATATTATTTTTTGTGTTAAAAAGTATGCCAACTAAAGTAATATGAAACTTGGTTGTGAGTGTATTTTTGAAAATAACATGTCATACAAAATCGATTGATATGTTTGTTACAATTTGTAGACGATATTTAAATTTTTCATGAATTTTTGATGAAAACATAATGTTTTTTCCTATTTAGCAGTCCAACGGATCTCCTTCGGCTCTCACGAAACAAGGATTTAGGTTTCCTCCTCTCTCTTGCCCACCCAGAAGCTTGTCGGGGAGAAATAGCTTTCGCGGAATCTCTTTGGGATCGATTTTCGGGGAAAGTTTTGGAGCTTTCTCTCCCTTTGGTCTTCACACTCGGCTGAGAGAAAAGGGGGAGTGTTGGAGCTGTGCCAGGAATAAGAGCAACGATTGGCGGATTCACAGGTGAGCTTTAGCAACAAAGAAGGGTGTAGTCGTGAGTTGAGTTTGGAGAAGGAGGAGATTGTTGGAAGCGGCCAAAGAAGCTAATCGTGGGAAGGAAAGTGGTATGGAATGGTTATTTAATTTTACCCCTTTTAAATACAAGTATTTCTTATATTAATTATTATTAGTGCTCTCGTTGAGATAAGAAGAGGTAAAAGAGGATTCGTGGGAGTGGTGTTGAAGCTCCTACAACTAAAAAAAGGAGGAAAGATGGACTTGAAGTGGTTGGCTTTGAACTAAAGCAGCAGGGAGGAGTCGAACGAATCGTTGACTTAAGGGTAATAATGCTATTTTTTTTTATTAAGATTATTGGTTTTTAAAGATAGAGAATATACCTAAGCTATTACTAAAGAGTTGATTTTTATGTTTATTAAAATCTAAGCAATGTTCACATATACAACAACTTTTTTAAGTTTGGTGTTTATGTTTTGTTGCCTTTACGATTAGGATTAAGTTTTGAGATTTAATAATTTATATGCATGTCTCAATTTAAAGATGAATGAAATTTTAGTATGCTTAGATGCTAATTTTTCTTATCTAATACTAGTATGTTAATTTGAGAAAACGCCTCTAAAATAAGATCATTGCTTATGATATTGGAAATTGATTCTTTTTAATTAAGTGAATTCTAATATAGTTCTAAATATGAGAGTTTAAGAAAGCAAGCTTCTAAGAAATCGTATGAACTACTGTGCAAGTAATAACCTTTATATGTTGTTTCTAATATATAAGAGGAGAATAGAAAAAAGAAGCTGATAACAGATCTATTTAAAAAGATCCATGTAGATAAAATGAATTAATATGATATGAACAACTATTCTTTTAGACCATATCCATTATATTACTTGTGGGTGGCATTATATTACTAGCATATGCATGCATATTATATCATTTTTTAAAATAAAGTTGCATGGGTGACTTGGCATAGCATTACATGCTTGTGATAAAAGGATAAAAATATGAATATCAACATATTTATGTATCATAAGTATAATTATATATATATATATATATATATATTTGCATAATTAAGAATAATCAACCTAATAGAGGTATAAAAAGAAAGAGATGAAAGAAATTTAGAATTTTAGTCTAATATTTTATGAGAAATAAAATTAAATTAATGTTGAAATATATTTTCCCTATATTCTTATCCCATAGTGTCGCTTGTTGTGTGATCTAGTTATTATCATTTACTGTGCAATTTAGCGACTATTACTTGTTATGTGATATGATGGTATTAGTACCATTGGCATTAGATCTCATGAATTAAGCTTCCTGTTGTATGATCAGGAGCTATTGATTATTATATGATTTAGTAGCCACTACTTGCCATGTGATTTGATAATCAAGGTTTATAAAGATGATGTATATACAGGTCGCTTACTGTGTGATATAATGATCACTTCTTGCTGTTTGATCTAGCAGTCACTAATGGTGTGATCTAGTGGCCACTGTTTACTGTGTGATTTGATATGGATATAATAAGATGTCAAAAGAGATGAGATTTGGGACTGGAGGATAAAAGTCATTGAGAGAAACTAGGGACCTTATTATTTGAAAAGAGATTAAAGTTGAAAATATTTGAGACTAAATCAATATATATATATATAGTCAATTATTATAAAGGAATGTGAAAATAATCGTGTTTAAATAATTAAGGGTTATTCATGGTGTGCATTTGTATTCAAATTCTTCTTGTTATATTCTTACATAATTGTTAATATATGACTTCTTAGATATCATATATCTTTACATAATGCTAGAGACCAAGTGTATTTTATGACATGTCTATTTTATTATTTATTATTTCAATTATCAATTTATCTATTAGATCTTTTATATCACTCTCTTACTTGCATTATAAGACATGATATAAGTACATATTGAATGGGGATATTTAGAGACACATGAGTAGATACCTGGGATTAAAAGTAATATGATTTGTAGATAATTGCTTCGTAATATAGATTTTGATGAATTAAACTTATATATAGATTTTGTAAAGATTCTGTTGTTGTGGTTTAATCTATGATCTAAATAATAGAGTTGTGAATTGGTTTTTATCATAGTGATCTTATTTTTATAATGGTAGTGTCATTTTATATTAGTTGGATTTATTATATATATATATATATATATATATATGAGAAAACATATAGTTTATAGGAGAGATTTTGTCTATTTATTTTCAAAATTTTGAAAAATCAATAATTAAAACTAATTAATAATATGATTAATTAGCATTCCTTGTCTGAGTAGGTGATTAGTATTCTCATAATACATTAATGCATTGTTCTTACATGTATTCAAAAAAGGAATTAAGATATAATAATCATGTAAGGCATGACAAGTCTCTTAAAAATTTATATTGAAAATTAACTAAATGACAACTCAAGTTACATAAGGCCCTTGAGAGTGCATCTTGTATTAAAAATATGATTTAAAGTATAAGTGAAAATGATTAAAGGTGTTACTTAGGCTGATATGACTTATGAGAGTGTATCTTATGATTTAATAAAGTATCACAAGTTGTTACTTAAGTTGAATCGGCCATTGAGAGTGCATCTTATGATATGATGAATGAAATTGAAATAACAAAAGGAATTTGTAAATTTAAAAGTCAATTGATCATTAAGGATTAAAGAAAAAGATAAAACGATCAACAGAAATATTACATGACAAAAAGGGTATTGCTACATTGCAGTAGTGTATCTAATGTAAGAATTTTAATATTATGTTTGTTTATATGTTCACTTTTATTCTTTTTGTATACGTTAAGATATATTACTTGACCAAACATATAACGTGACTCAAAAACATATTGATTTGCATGTATATTATATAATTTTTGCCCACCAAGCTGGTGTTGGGTAGCTCAAACTTTGGCATTAATAATTAGAGGTAAAATTTGATGCACATTTGGCTTAAAGATCATAAATTAGGAATTTTTTTTAATATTGTATAACATTGTTATGAGAATAAGGATATTAGTTTTATCTTGATATTTCTATTTTATTTTTGTTATGATGGTTATTGTATGAACTTAGTTTTAAAAAAATATAGTATCGCTTTTATGTTTTTATTTGAATTTTATTATTTGATAATGTGATTAAAATTTTAAAAAATGGTTTGAAAAATTGTTGACACCAAGGTAGTTATCATAGTGACTCTATGATACATTAAGAAGAAGAATGACATAATTGAAAGGAAAATTCAAGGGCTTGTGTGGCTTGTTTGAGAATGCTTTCTTTATTATTAAGTATGCAAAACTTTGAGATTAATGAAAGAAAAGAAAGTTTTAAGCATTTGTGAAAAATATTATGTATAAAAAGTTGGTATATTTTGATTAATATAATGATTATTTTGTAGACAATTAAAAGAAAATATAAAGAAAAATGAAAGATAATAAAAGAGGTATCTTAAAATTATTAAATAAATAAATTAAAAAATTATGATATAAGTAGGTTAACTTGTTAATTATCTTTAGATATTATTATGAGATGTGATATGATAAAATATAATATGAGCATATTAAATTACATGGATTGATTGTGCATATGTTTTGATCTATGAGATGGTATGTGTTATTTGCATAAATATATATACACATACACACACATAATAGAAGTATTAGAATGCAAATTAAAAACAAAATAAATAAAATATAAAGAAGTAAAAGAAAGAAAAGGATTGATGAATAAATCTGTTGATTTATAAGATCATAAAAAATATGAAATCTAAATATGTCTAGGTTTTGTCTATGATCATATTTCACAGTTACTAACAAAATGAGATCGCTACTATTATTGTTGGCACATTGATTAGCCCACCATAGAGATGACGTCTAATCTCATTTTTGTTATTGTAAGTACTTTGATCCTAGAAAACAATAAGTTGATACTTATTTTCATTAATACATTAGTATAAATTGGTTATGACAAGAGAGATTATTTCAATTCTTGGTCAACTATTAATTGAAATTTAACATATGATTCATTCTATAGAGATATAATATGATATGGGATTCCAATGAACTAAGCTAGTCATATATGGAAAATTCATGGCCATAATGAAGAAAAAATAGAAGAAAATAAATATTTATATATAAAAGCATAGAAAAGAAAAAATGATAAGGATACTATATGATAATATTATGTGATGATTATATGCACACATCGACATAATAAATATAAGCATATATTGATTCCCTATTTTATATCTTTCTTAGACGTCATGCATTTCTATTATTGCTCTATTTATATTTATTTGTTACATACTATATTTTTATATTAATTTATTTATTTATAACTAATAATTTATCTACTGAGTATATTATATTTATTATCTATTTATATTATAGGTCAAGAGATAAGTATTCATAAAATTATAGATTCTTAAATGATATCATGAGACCTTGGGTGTGGAAGAATGTTTTATTTTAAGAATGTTTGAGATAAACTCATAGTATATATATATATATATATATATATATATATTTATGAGAGTGTTACTTCAACTTTTGTTATTTTGGATAGCTTTGAAACTTGTGTAATTATTTATTAAGTTGTTTTGTTTGTGGTGATATTTAGATTTTTTATATTTTTCATTGCCTCTGCTTGTTTTGGAATTCATGTCTTCAAATTTATGTTACTTTTTATTAACTTGATATTTTACTATTTTTGAATACTTTATTAGATTTATTTATTGTTTAACCAGATAGAACATGTTACTAGACATTCATGTTAAGGCTTAACATCAAGGAGGTAAGGAAAATGACAGTGATGCATGATCATGATTACATGTGTGCATTGAGATTAGTCCCAAATCAACAGAGCTTGGGCCAAGGCACATCCTATAAGTAGTATGGAGCCAAGCCTAATGGACTTGACATGATTCAAGAAGCAAAGGATGTGATCAAGACATGCACGACAAGGTGGTGTTGGAATGTGAGGGTGATCAGGTTGCTACATAGGTTACAATGGCTATCAAGTTTAAAAGGGGTGGCCAACAATTAGGAAGTTAACATCTATTAGTGATGAAGAGAGCAACTTTGGCTTTGGGATCATTAATAGTGGCCAAATCATGAAGGGGAAGATCATGACGGAGTAGAAAAAATTCTAACCACAACCCCAATGAGAAAGTTATACATCCTAATTCTCTTTTAGAGGCTATTTGTCTATAATTTGACCACAAACTTGTTCTCGATCAAATCTAAAAAAAAAAAACTTTGTTATCATTCTTTTAAAGAACAAGAGTAAGCTTCTTAATTAAACCAATCATTTATATTAATTACTCTTTTCATTTGTGTATAAGCTTCATAAATCAATATTGTATATCATATAATATTATCAATCCTATACTAGTGTTATAAAACTTATAATTAATCATAAGCAATGTTTTTTATTCACAACACTAATAGACGTTCCTTCATCCAAGCCATACTTGAATCCTATTACTAACATTCTATTAATTTCCCAAATATTCGAAAATATTTTTACTCTTTGATATTCCATGATCACCAATAAATCCCAGCTTCATTTGATTAAATTTATATTACACAAAATTGATTTTAATTTATCAAAAAGAATTTATCAATTTTGTTTTCCTCAACCAGTTTTCCATTAGTAAAAAGACATAAATCATGATATTACACCTTCAGATTCATTAAAAAGAGCAGTTGTAAGCAACACAAACATTAAAGGACTTAAAAAGCAAGCATTAAGAACTATGTTCAAATAGTCTTCAATCATTTTGGTATATGATAAGCACTTAAAGATGCAAAGGTACTTAGAATAAGAAAAACAACTTAAATATTACTTTGTTAGAAGCTTAAGTGATTCATTGTGACACGCAAGCATGCAACTAAAGACATGGTTATTTATTTTCATTAGCACAATTTAAAGAAAAACAATAATCATACCTTCGCACGTCGTGGAGGAAGTTGAACCCTTTTTTGATGAACACATTCGGGAAGAAAAGCACTCAATCAAAGAAAACTACAGCCACACAATTTTTAAAATAATATAAATTAATAAAAACTAAAATTATCCTTTACCTTTTTCAAATTTAAAGTATAATACAGAATTTTTATTTCTTTAAAAAATTGATAGCAGACGAAACTCAGGCAAAGGCATCTCAAATGTAATGAATGGAGTTACGATGACAAAACCCATACGCACCAGTTTGACAAATAAGCAAAGGTTTGACAAATAAATACGGTTACCAAATTAAGCGACAGCAGGAGTAGACGACAATTGAGGTAGCAGTTCCTCGTGATTTAGAAGTTTCCTGTTTCTAGTCGCGATAAGGAGTGAGATCAAGTTTGAATGGCTTCTTCCCCTTGGTGGCCCTCTGTATCATTCAAGGAAAAAAGTTCAATAATCTATTATCAAAATTGAGTACGGATCTGGTATCAACGAAAAGATGAAAGCTCACCGCTATTTCTATCAGTTCTTGTAAGAGCTCCTCCAGGTGGCGTAATGGCTGTGCAACATTATTGAAAGGTCACGTAATAATCATAAGAAATTTATGGTACACAATAAACTTAGGGAAAACTCACCCATTGTGTTGGGCCATCAACGGGAGCATTCAATGGATCGTCATGCACCTACGGCAAGTCGAAGATATAAACACAGGTTTTAGGAATGGACGAAATGGGAGTTTCATTTGTGCATGGAATTGTCACGCCACAGAAATACCATAAGGATGCATTTTTATGGAAAGAAAAGTATCTTAAATAATAGGCAACAGGATAGAAGAAGCATTATGAGAGTATAAAAAAGCGTCAACGGTTAAAGTGGAGACTTCATCACTGAGAAGGTGTGTTGACTTTGGTGAACAAGATCCTTGTCAGTGGGCTCGAGGAGTGCATTGATCCTTATTGCTAAGTAGCAGGGGACGTTTTTTCCAATTCAATCTATCTTTGACAACAATATCTTGGTGCAGAAGCTCGTTGCAAGATTGCATTCTTCTTCCAATTGTCAAACTGATACGTATTAAAATTGGCATAGAACAGGGTTTGAGATGGAAGCTTTTGGGAGTTATGCTTTGTTATCTAGGAATATCAAAATAGTGGTGCTGGTGAGTTTTTGATTGTGTTTCCAAACCCAGGTGTGCATTTCTTCTAAATGGTGAGGATGGATTGGATTGAAATCTTTATGATGTCAAGAAGGTGTTAATTCTCTCCCTGTACTTTTTATCCTCTATTCTGAGCTATTATCTCTGTTGGTGCATCATGAGCCCCTAGGATTAAGGGCTTCTGAATCTAACCCACGATCTCTCATCTCCTAATCGATGACAACATGCTACTCTTCAATCTTGCTTATTGTGCCACTAGGAGGGTCGTCTCTGGCACCTCAGATATAGTCACATTAAAGAGTCAAACCAATCTAAGATAAATGTCACGTGCAATAGGCAAAAACCTTAAAAGTGTCAAAATGAGTTTCAGAAAATTAATTAAGGGCAAACAGATGGGTTCTCTCTAGAGTAGATGGTTGATTTCATAGCTTCCACAAATTTATCCCTAATTGGAGACAAGATCTCAAGTTTGGATGCCTCTAGCCTTGTTGAGAGAATGGTTCTAATGAACTCCATTGTGATCATGAGGCTAATTTGTGCTATCATATTCCTTCGCACTAATTCACGCCATTTAGACTATGGAGATGCCCATGCACAATTTTTTATGGACGGTGATCACACCTTGCAATTAAGAGCTTGGTATTCATGATGTTCAACCATAGAAAAAGGACCTTATGTCGAAGTACGACAAGAGATTGTGGATGTTGATTCATGAATGTGGCTTCACTGCTTTAAAGAGTGATATAGAGGGAGAAGCTTCAACTTAGAGGTTTACAAAGGAATTCTTGGATGTTAAGGCTGATCACCGTGGATGCCATTGTGGTAAACGTAGAATGTGTATAGTTAGTTGGAGATGTACTAAAGAATAGAAAGACTCTACAACACTTGGATCCCCACTACACCTTTTTACTAATGGCATAACTTTTGTAATGTTAACCGTAACCTCCTAATATTGCTAAGTTACTTGATGCAAACAGCAAGTGGTACTAGAATACCTTGTCTACAGATATAGTTTGGCCGATTTCTTGCTGATAGGATTGAGAGGCTAAAGCAGGTTAAAAACCTTTGACAAATAAAGGAGGGGCCACCTATTCAAAAATCTATTCATAGCTCTTCAATGATCGTGCAAGGGGTCTCTATTCTATTAGTGGCTAAGCAAATGTGATTCATTATATGTTTATGGTATCTACAGAGGAGTATTGTTGACCAATAATTGGCTACACTACTTGGGATTATCCCTTTGATTATTGTTGACCAATAAAGGATCTTTAGATTTACTCTAAAGTCTTCTATCTCCTGTGTGCATATCAAGTTCTCACAGGGATTTTCAAGTCTCTTCATGAGTTCATAGACTTACTCTCACTTGCTATGTTAGTGGTTTCTCAAAAAAGTGAGACGACATCCCTTATTGTAGTCATTTGTTACAACTAAAAGGCCCCTTTTATGATTACGACAAACACTTCAACTTTTGTCTCTCTTAGAGCTTTCACACATTCCCCACAACATGAGGACTTGGTACGTTGTCTACCTACTAGGCTCAAGTCACTTATTCGTCTTTCGATGGGTTCCTCATTGTGAACTTTGATTTGATGTTGGCAAACCACCATCTCTTTTGATGCTATGGAGCTTCTTGGAGCTTCCATCTTAATAGACCTTATTGCCCCTTGAGCTATCTAGCCTTTTGGCATTTTTGTCAAAGGCAATTCCACCAATACTGTGTATCATATTACCTCTATTCTTCATATCAATTGACCGCCACGAGTGTTTTGACTTCATTTATTGGAGTGATTGTTTAGCATGGCTATCATATTGCTAACTATACAAATGACTAGCAATTGATTTTTGGATTTCTGAGATAGGGAAATTTTCCCCCAAATAACTTTTATGATCTTCAATGAAGATCACAACTTAATTTCTTAACTCCTTTATGAACTCTCTCTCTCTCTCTCTCTCTCTATATATATATATATATATATATATATATATATACATACACACACATTAATGATCACAAGAAAAACGAAGGTACTTTGGAATCTTTATTTAAGTAATACATTATTTATAAGTAAGAATCATTTCATTAATAGTATATCACACCCAAAAGATATGACACTCAATATTGTTTACTTTTAGTACTATCTTTGAACTATAAAAGATCATTTTGTCCTCCAAAAATCCAGAATCATTTCACTTTTCTCTCTATATAAAAAAGTCAAAAAAACAGATTAGTCACATAATAAATTAATCCAATAAATATTTCTCATAATCTTACCAAACATAATTTTTTAATAACACTGCAACACTTTTAAAACCTACCTTTCATTTAATCTTTGAACCTTAATAAAATCCAATAAACATAAGTACGACTATTACAAACTTTGATGACAAAATAGTTGATTATATGTCTATCCATATCTATATATATAGATAAATAAAAAGATGACTTATAAGTATAATAATATGTACTATATAATATATAAAATCAATGCTGTTTGAACATGATTTAGTACTATATTAAGAACTATATAATATCTTTAACTTATTGAATTTTCAACAAAAACTATGTCAAATGAACCTTTAGTGAAATACAAAACACATAACAGAACTCAATACATATATTTAATACATATAACAATCATATATATATATATATATATATATATATATATAAATATATATATGATTGTTATATGTATTAGATATTAAGCAATGTATTACATACTATACAATATATAAATCTTAGGCCTATATGAAAAATGTAAAAATCATAAATTATTTCACAATTATTAATAGCACTTCTGTTGAAACCGTCTTACATTTCTCACTTTTCCTGCAGTCAGTCTAAATCTCCAATTCCTGATTCACTACTAGTCTTAGACATCAACATTATTGAAATGGCTGGTAAACTTCACTTGAACATCATTCAAACGTCAGAGGGCATAAGAGGTTTGGGTCTACTAAGAATAGCAAAGCTCAATCTAAACTAAAAGATAGTTCAAACACTTCAGGGCTACTAAATATGAACATGCTCCAAGGTCATTACCCAAACCTGAACAAACAAATCATTTCCCAAGTAAACCATCCAAGAAAGAAAACATTGACGTTCCAAAACAGATACACAGCATACTAGATGGAATACATTAAAAGTGCAGATTATGTACTGCATTTGTGTATTTGTGCACTAATGTGTAACATCATTGGGCCTGCACTAGCGTTTGTGGTCAGAAAACCATAAAGTCAATAGAAGATATTACTCTATAAATCACCATAAACTTTCCCGGTTTAAATTTCACCTTGATTGTAAAAGTTGATGCATTTTTTGTGGTCGGGAAAAATTAAAAATTCAATGCATATTTCATGTTACACAGTCATAGAAAACGCAAATAACTTCCACATAAAAATTACCTCCATGAATATCCCATCAACACCAACGGCAACTGCAGTCCTCGCAATGCAAGGTATTAGATCACGAAGACCACCACTGGCAACACCACCACCTTCAAGCTGGAGAAAAAGGAAGCAATTGGACCTTAATGATTTACAAGAAGGAATGAATTTTATTGAACGGTGAAGATATAAAAGGAGCTCCTTCATTGTGAATTATGAATGGTTATAAACTTAGTGAGCCTCCCAGAACAGACATCTCTGATCAACAATGTTATGCATAAGTAGATAGAATTCATATGGAATATGAAGAATTTCAACATCTTCATTATTAATTGTCCTAGCTCAGGTAGTATGAAAAGAAATTTTGAAAAAGCAATACTCCGTATGTTCAACAAGAGCTATATTGTTCTGCAGTAACATTAAACAAGTAACTTTCCGCATGGAATATTAGTAAAAATTAAACGTTGCATTCTAGGAAATATTGTACCGTAATGTCTTCTCATATTAATGTAGTGTCACTGCTTGTCCAAATATGCATGCATGCTTCAAATACCTTTACACATTAATTTAAAAAAAAAGAAAAACTTCTACAATTTTTATAGTTTATGTCAAGCCAGGGAAAATAGAAATATCATTTTCTACCTTTTTCCCAGCAGGCTGTTGCAGCGAGTGGGTGACATCAGCAACCTGTAACAAATAAGCTGAAGATTTAGCTTCTTTTAGAACTGTTACTAACATCGTAGACATACCAAAATGTTAAGGTTTGTGACGAAAAGGCCTATGATATCTTCAGCAATCATTTAAGCTCATCACAATCTTGCAAGCCCCATCACATTCTGTACGATGTACTTACTACTGGGCAATTGGCTTCTCTCATCCACTCAAAATTGCGTGGATCAACAATTAAATCATCTGTGTGAGGAAATAGCTATTGTATTACAATTAAAAGAGGAGTAAATCAAAAGATGTAAACATATCCAACACAAAAAGGAGGTTAGAGAATTAATATAAAAGCCAGTATAGAAGTTCAAAAAAACTGATGTTCATTCATCAAAAACACAATTTCTCAAATCAAACACAACATTTTAATAGAATAGTAATCAACCTTGTTCACAAAGCTATTCCTTTCTAATGCCAGTTGAAACAAATTAGTAAAATAAAAAAAAAATGATTAAACATGGTCCAATCTTCTCAGTCAGGAGAAAAGACGGTTGTGGATAAAGCTCAAGTAAGAACATCGATCTGAACTTACTGTAGCCAAACATGGTGCCACGTTCGCAAACCATCACATTCTGGTTGCCAGCAATTCTAACCTTTTCAGCAGAGTTCACCATGACCTGCCAATATCACTCACAAGAAACATGGATGTCAACACTTTTTCAAATTTGCTTCAATATTACTAAACCAAATTTTAAATTTAAGATAGTTTGTTAAAAAATACTTGCATATTTGAATATTTCCTTTAGGTTTATCGCAACAAGCAAGCATGAAATTAAATATATTTGTTTAATTAAAGATATTAGGTATAGCTTCAAATGTCTTAGTAATTGATTAGTTGTTATTTAATTGATACCAATAAGAATTAAAACAAAAATCATCATTGTAATTGAGGATTATATCTCATGTAATGACACCATCATTCCATCTTAAACCTTATAAGATGATATCATCAAATGATTATTGATTATATTTGTCATTCTTAAAAAGTGTTTATTGACAGTGTGGTACACTTTGGTTCATATTCAACTAGAAAGGATAAGTCATTGACCTTGAAAAGTCAACGGCTAACACCCCATAATATCCATGACGTAAGGAGCTTATACAGTTGAATTAAATTCCATAAATGATTCATAAAATGTTTTAGTATTCTTGTTACACCAACTACTAATTACATTAATGGAAAATTTGAGTGGAATAAGGCCAATGACTAGGCATTTCAAAAGTTTAAAGATTTGATGATCCAAGAATTGATCCTTAGATTACAAGAAATAAGAATCCCTAGACAAGGGCACAGGCACACCATTGCTTATTGCAATGAGAAACTAAATGAGTCTTAACAAAAGGTTAAACAATATGAATTGCCCAAATTCATTGGATCAATTAGGGATGTGCACTCATAGCTAATTTTGGAAGAGCTTTTGAGGACAAATCAGAGTGGTCAACCTGAGTTTGGTGAGGCACAGAATGAAATGAATTGTGATCTCCTTTTGTCCCATGCAGATTTCACATGTAATAATTCTTATGAATAGAACAAAAGGCATGAACCCTTTCAAAATTGTAGATGAGTACAACACCACTTTATACACATGCACAAGTCTTTATCAATGAACACCCTATTAGTTTTGATAATGATAATCTAATCTTGTGAAAAACTAATGATCATGTAATATTGTGTATGCAGGATTATATTAGACAAATAATCATTGAATAATCCAAGAATTAAACTACTTGAAGACTATGGTCGATCACATTAAAAGGAAGAAATCAATGACAAGCAAAACAACTTAAGGTCAAGTCAAGTTCTTAATGTTTTAGATGTTATAACGATAGACCTAATAAAAGTTGGCTCACTCCATTGCATCTCATTGCATATTTTCCAAAATTAAAAAATATCATTTCATATTTTAAAAACAAAGTTTTGAAGCTTACATTGCATAAAAAATGTCAAAGCTTTATACATCTTAGCTAAATAAAATTATCATGTAATGCAAAATTAATCAATAGAAAGATCTCAAACATCCCACAAACATCAAATCCTCCGTCGAGCAAAACCCATTATTCAATTTTCAACCATCATTTGAAATTTCAATCAAAAGGTGATCAAATTAGTCGAATAACAATCCAATGGTTAATTCAATGATAATTAGATTATCTGATACCTTAATTTGATAAATATTGGGTTATCAGATTAAGATTTTTTGTCAAATGACTATCAAACCATTTCTAAGCATCCAATAATCTATCTAATAGAAAGTCCAATATTTGTCAGATGCTAAAATGGATTTTGTTATAAAAATATCAGATCATCCAATAATCATCTTAAAGTGCATCAACCAATTCAACAATCAATCTGATAAGATTGTTAAGTCAACCTTGAACTGATCGAACAATTCACCTAACAAATGGGTAGTCTGGCTAATAGGCTATTGATTTTTTCTTAGTTAATTCATTGCGAATGGACTTCTAAATATTAAGGAAAACCTCATCTTCCTCAGAGTAGGTATCCAAATGTCGAGCACATTTAGGCATTTTAAAAAAATTATCCTTGCATTATAAAGAGGCCTAGAATGCAAAGCATTCTAAACATACAATTCATCAAGCTTTTTGCACATCAATTCACAAAATTTTCTGTGGGTATTCTTTGCATTCTTTTTATTTTTTAGCCAACATATATCCTTTCAATCAAGAATTTGATATGAATTTTACTCTATTATTGAAAGAGTTTTGTTGTAAACTATTAATAGTGTTCATGAGTTGTTGAGTCCATTAAAGGAGTTTCCTCTAGGCCTTGTGTGAAGCATGTCAAGCTTATGCATTTTACCAGGCAAACAGGTAGTCATAAAAAGGCTTTTCTACATCTAATCGCAATGGAGAGAAGATTATAGACCCAAACAAGTTGCTTGGGGTGGACGTATGCTCAAGATCTAGGATCCGAACCACCTAAAAATTGGTTTGCATCTTTTGCACTTTTCACTTCCTTTGCTCTTTTCTGCTTCACTACAAATTTCATTTTATACTCTATGCTTTAAATTTTCCATTGACCCAATTCATCCCCTCTTGGTATGCCAAGGGTCAATACACACCTTCACACAACATTTTTAGAGTTTACATGAACAAATATATATACAAATTAAAATGTGTACTTTAACCAACACAAATCTTACCTATGCACATAAGAAATATCCAAAGTTCTCCATAATGGATTATGTTATAATTCAAATAAGATCCCAACAACTCCCACATGGGACTACTAAATGCTACATGCCACAAGGCTTTTTGAAGTCCTTAAAAGATTGGATCAAATGCATATATTATAAACTCGCTAGAAGAATATCACACAATCAACACTTCTAACATCTCAAACCTAGTTGTCAACATGGAACCAACACCGATTCCCAACGATCCATTTGATAACCTTATATTCTCTTGAAAGTAAGCATTTCTTAGAGCCCCCATTTATTGACTTAAAAGACACAAGAAATTAAATTGCACAAATGAGATGAACAAGCCACCATGACTAGAAACTAAAGCTATCAAAGGTACTTGATACATGGAGGGGTTGGCCAATATTGAAAGACACTTAGATTACATGATAGGAGCTCCAAAGGATTGACCCAAACCTACTTAAGCACCACCAAACTAAACAAATATAAAAGCTTGTTCTCGTCCCAGACAGGCTAAGAATGCCTAAAGTAGGCCACAAACAAGATAGTTGAAGAGAGCAATCACCAATAAAAGCTATATTACAAGGGATCTAAAATAAAAACTTTACTCTTGAACTAGTATCGATGGTAAAATACTTGCATGGGTGAAAGCATGATAATTCTATGTAGTTTATGATTTTTCCCATGTCAAAATGTGAAAAACACAATTCATTCCAAAAAAACTTTTAGAACAACAACAATAAACTCCTTTTTATTGTGCAAAGTGCTATTTGGCTAATTAATGAGTGATTACTAATACTAGGTCATATGTATGTGCTTTTGAACTGATTGGTGACCATTGGAGAAAATGAAATTTTGTTTTGCTACAAATATGGTTAAGAATTGTTTTGACTAAATGAAAATGAGTGTAGTCAAATTACAGATCTTTGAACACCAGGATCATTATGAATCGAGGATTATGGGCACAATGAAGATAAAAAGCCAAGAGGAGAAAAGAATTTTAGCAAAAAAGGCAAGAGAGACAAGGCAAAAAAGAAGTTAAGCAACAAGGGAAAGGGAAATAGTGTTAGGGTAACCTCTGTCTACTAGAATCAAACAAATCAAGCTTATCATTAATTAAAATATCCAATCATTATATTTAAAGAATTATGCAAGTGGCATAAATTTTGAAGAGAACAGAAGAATGTCCAACCAAGTTTGTTCAATGTGCACTATCCATAGAAATTAAGCCGAACAAAGTTAATATCACATGAAGCTAACCTGTATGATCAAAAGCAGAGCAAGACTATAAGGAATCAAGCCACTGGAGATTCACAAGCATGAACAATTTAGTCATGTTTGATGAAAAAGTGTCCATATTATGGTACAACCAATCCTAGTGATACACAATCTATCACTAAGACCAAAATACGGTGCTAATTCCATGGGGCACTAATCATGGATATGGGACTAAAACCACTGCAGCCTTGTGTTAAGTTTCAGCTTGTAATTTGTTAAAAAAAGTGGTTTTAGGAAAGATAAGAGAGAATGAGGGGTAAGGAGATGATCCAAAACCCCTTAGCCATAAAAAAAGGAAAAAATTATCAGACTTTGGTTTTTATTGATATCATTGTTGCTGTTGCAAAGAGAGGAGGTTTTGAAGAGCAAGAGAAGAGGTGAGTACATAAAGAGAAAACCAGAGGAACTAGCATATTCAATTGTGTCTGCATACAGCTATGAAACTGAAGCTTCAATAGCTTATCCTTGTTCATTCGTTTAATAAAACTGCATTCAAGGTACCAATTGCTTCACCAAAAATTTGATTATCACTCCAAACACAATTGCAATTAATTATTCAAATTATTGAGTATGCATGTGCATGATATTAAATAAAAATTAGGAAAACCTTAATTGTAGAAATGTCATTTGTCCCTTCATGCAATGTTAAGTAGCTTAACCCTCAAACCTTTAAAATTTTGATGTCTGCAATCAATAAAAACATAAGAAAAAAATAATCTAAAATTTCAACATACAGATGGAGCACAAAACTGTCCTTTCTTGATGTTGATAATTTTTCCTGTCTTTGCAGCAGCAACCAGAAGATCAGTCTGTTACAACAAATCACTACAACTGTCAATTGCTCGGCTTCTATTTATTTTACAAAATATCATATTCATGCCACTCAAAAGTTGGGCAACCACACAACTGATGTTTGACTTAATGTACCTGTCGACAAAGAAATGCTGGAATTTGAATAATATCAACAACTCCCCCAACAGCTTCACACTACATGGTAATGAAAAGCTTTAGAATTAAAAGACAATGGCAAGGCATAAAAAGTTAGTCTTGAAACGAATATGATGAACATAGGAGGAAAAAAAAAGAATTAACCTTCAAAGAATACTGCAACAATTTTAAATATTAGGTTATGCATAAAAAGGAGTATAAGACCAAAACACTAAGGAATTAATAAGTTAAAGTTTATAGAATATTTTGTGACTTAGGCAACCATTAAACGTATGCACATGATTCAGGTTATGTTAAAATATAAAGCTTAGTCAGCATCATTTTTTAATACAAACTTGTTCTCATAGTATTCAGAGAGGAAGAACTCACTGATTCTATATTTGAAATTATTGCCAAATATAATCCTAAGGATAAGCTGAAGGATTGTTTACATCCATTAAAAGCTAAATTACATAAGGAACATTTATCAAATTCCTCGGAGCACATCCTAAACAAAATACAACAATTGCAATATTATTTTTATTACTAAGAAATTCTGGCTAAATCTTGATAACTCATGCATGCAGCATAGTGCGAAAAGAATATTGAGCGATATGGCTGCAGTAACCACAGCGAGGTGATGATCCTACACCAGCAACTTCATTACTGTACAACTCCATGTGCATAGCTATTGCATCAGCCATGCAATAAATCCAAATGATAAGCAAGTTAATCAGAATTATATTCAAATTATATTCAAACAAGCCTTCCTAACATCGATACTTGAAAAAAATTCATTTCTTTGAACAATATCAGACCAAGGGACTTGAATGTCTGTTGGCCGGTCACTTTTTAGCAACAATCTCAATCTTACAATGCTGACTGTAGCTCTGCAACCCCATTTGCCATCTTCTCTGAAAGGCAGTGACCACATTTTCCATGCCCTTTTCCTGATTAATGATGTCTTTTCCCATAGTGGTCACTGACTTTCAGAGATTCGTGCATAGATTTTTAAAATATAAAATGTGTGTCCTCTTAGTGCAAGATTCCTCGTAGAGTGGTTTCATGAATTGGATCAAATAGGACTAATAAACATATGTCGACAATCAAAAAGCATTTAAAGAAGAAGTAATGCAGATAGAAAGAGGTAACATATGTTTATCATTTGAGTCTTGACTACTTGGGAAAACTATTGCAACATGAACCAAACACATGTCGTAAAACAAATATAAATATGTTGGGGTTTTTAATCTCAAAATTTTACATATTTTGTCATTAAATTCATATTTGACATACAAGGGTACAAGATATATATAATGTCCAATTGGGCAAATTTTAAAACCTTTTACATTCTATTACATCTTTCATACCATAGTCATAATAAAAAATCTATAAGAGGTAATTTATCTATGATGTTTAGGTAAATAGGAATAAATGTTTCGATTGAAATTCTATATGTCAAAAAGCTTTTCCTATAACTCAAGAGACAAGAAACATCAAGATAAACAAGCAATACTAATGCTCAAAGAGAACACAGTCAGTGAACTGAGTTTTAGTAAACATAAGTGAGAGCAAACCTGGGAGCTCTCATGCACATCTGTTACTATAGGAAGGTCATAAGTTGCTTTAACCTTCTCAAGAATCTACAAATGAAAGTGCTGAATTAAGAACATTTCCCAGAAAGTAGACATTTAACATAAGGACTTGTTTAGAAAGAATCCTTGAAATAGGAACAATGAAAAGAAAGAAATGTATTTATGAAAAGAATATAGCAATATCATTACTTTAAAGGAACATTAAATTCAAGAAGTTAATGAGTAATAGTATTTGAGAATAATAAAGGCAAATGGTAAATCTTCATACATGTGAAAGTATAAAAACCTTACTATTCACTCTTTAACCATAAATTCATAACACTACCTTTAAACCTTCTTCTAGCCCAGGACCACGAAAGGATTTTGAAGAAGTCCGATTGGCTTTGTCAAAGCTAGACTTGAAAACCAGTGGTAGTCTCAACCTTGATGTGAGTTCAATATAATCAAGGTGAACAGCAAGCCAAAAACATTTTTCAAAGCTATTCATAAATTGCTTAAGCTAATATACTTGACTGAAATATCTTTTATATGTTTGGCCATCTTCATAACATGCTCTTCTGATTCAATTACATTCGGCCCTGCTAATAGGAAAAATGGATCTGCAGCCTGCACATCGTTAACGAAAGTAACAGTTCATTTAAAACAACAAAAATAAATATTACAGCAAACCTATGGTGTTGTAGTATAAATATGGAAAGCAAAAAAAATTCTTAGATCATTATGCTTTTATGCACATAAGCATTGCATCATAGTTTTATGGATAACTAACAAAACCAAATGTCCAGCTCAATATCTAGCTATTCACCAAAAAAACTGCTAGGCTTGACAACATTATCCATCTGCATATAATTCTATTTGGAAACAAGATTTTAAGACATCGAAGGCAAATCAAGGTGCTATTGGTGAAGTTACACAAAAGCATATCATTTCAAACCCTTTTCATCATAGTAATTCTGCTTGAACATGAGAAAATCAATGTTTTTGTTTAGAGCATTAAAGAAAATATAATTTACTAAAAGTATTTAAGAATTAGAAAGGCAGCTAAAAGTAATTTCTTAGCTGCTATAAAGTTTACTTAAGTTAAACAAAACATCACTTGCTTAACTCCACCATGTTGTAACTGATCTCCACAGTAAGAAACTCTCTTTCCTCAATCGAAAAGAAGAGTTTAAATACAATAAATTCCACTTGAAAGACAGCCTTTACAGTAATAATTGTCAATTGATGCTTAATCTAAATTTGTATTCTGCAGATACCAATCAAGATAATAAACCCCAAATTACTTTTAGAGATATTCACCAATTGGTTTTACAGATGCAAGTAATGTTCAATCTAGATGTTTTAAGATAACCAAAGCCTTCTACAAAGTTACAGTAGTTTAGGTTAGCACTCTAGCAGGTCAAGAAGAATCTTTACTAATGCATATTTATATATACACATAAAATTGCATATCAAAAAACTCAAGCAAATATGATAACATAACCAAGAGATAAAAACCTTGAGATCATTGAATAATGCCACAGAACTATTCATCTCCAGCTATAACCAATAACTCTGTACAATTACAAATAAACAGTAAGTAGACACGATGCAAAATAAAGAACAAGGGTATCTTTAACTAAGGAAAAAAGCAAATAAACTAACTTTAAGCTTTCTAAATTAGAACTTCTGAATTGTAAATCAGATAAACTGAAATGAGGATGCCCATTTGGCTCAGTTATATATGAATAAAGCATATTTTACAGAAGTAGAATAACGAGCATAATCATTTGTTATGATTGCCCAAAAAAATCAAAATATCATTAAATGTTTAATTTTCTTCAGAAAAAAATTGATTCCATCTTAAACCTAGGACCATACATTACATTTAATGCAACGAACACATGGCTAACTAGTCATTTCACCTTTTACAGTTTTCAGTTTCTTGATTCCACATGACTCACTATTTATTTCATTATTTTCAATAACATGTTCAACTTTTCAGTTCATATAACTCATCAATCAATTTTTCTCATTTTTCATGAGCATGTTTCATTTCAGCATTTTATGCATTATCACAATATATTATTTGCATATAACATATAACACAATCTTTCACATGTTCAACATATAACAATCAATATTCTATCATGCAAATTACGAAATGCATTACATATAGTTCATATATTTATGCTATTCCATATAACAATCATCATTCATTATTCAATTTTATACACATGCACAAAAGAATAGCATAGTTTAAACATATATCATATCATCACATCATATGCATAGAAGAATCGTTTTACCTACCATATGCAAAGACATACATCAAGACATCAAACATCCAATAGTATATCAAATCGAGTTCACCTATAACATGCAAGGTACTATAATAATACAGCTAAAATACAACACGCATTGGACCAAATTCACCCAACCCAGTGACAGTGCAAATCCTATTCAAATTTTCTTACTCTTCTTGATTTCCTGTATCAATTACTTGAAAACGTTCTAAAAGCTGCTGCAACGCTCAGCTCAAAATCTCCTCGCACTGCACTTCCATGTAGTGCGGCCTTTATCTCTTCCACGACTTCTCTTCCTTGAATCGACCTAGCAGACATGCGGCGCACTCTGTTTGTGTTTAGAAATCCATGGATCTCACGGCTGAAACTAGGAGCCGAGAGCACAAGCGCGAAATCGAAAACTAGATTTTGGAAAACTTACGAAATCTCCTAGCCAGTGAGAGAACCCGGTTCGCCTCTTCTCCGTGCGGTACTAACGGCGTAGTGACGGCGTACCCACAGCGAGGCGCATCTAGTGTTCCCCAATTTCTCGGATCCCTTTTCCCTCCCCCCGACAGACCAACGCGAGAAAATATTTATTTAATATATATATTTCAAATATTAATAACAATTTCAAATGAATTCTAATGAATATAAAACAAATGTTATTAAACTTATTTTAACGAGCTTTATCTTATAATATTATTATTTTAAAATATTTATTTTCAAATTAAATTGATATGTTTTATGAGATATTTAATATATTGATGATATTAATTTGATTTGATTATCATAAAATTTTTAGAACACATTATAAAGATTTATTCAATTTCATATCTACTCGCATCACAATATGCCATTATATTAGATAAAATTGAAAATGGGATGTATAGGATAAGAGAAATTATATCATTATCATTTCTATGTCATGTATATAACCCTTTTTAACTTAAATTTTGTGTATTAACTATTTTTACATTCATTTTTTACAATAATCTCACATGCTAAAATAAAATATAATAACTTTCATAATCAATGTCAAAGAAAATTTTCATTAGATTAAACACAACTACATATTTTCAAAACTAATACAATTAAACATTAATATTTTTTCATGATAAATTACAACATAATTAAATTCTCAAACAATATATAAATATTTTGATGTAGACACGTACATCAATAAATGATTATGAGTTAATTAAATAGGTCATATATGTTCTTTCTTATATATTTTATATTTTTATTTGATTATGGGTTATAATTGATTATATGTATGAGACTTATGATATTTTTATCATTTTTTGTATATGTTTTTATTATAAAATATATTTATGTCATTTTATTTTTGAGTTTATGTTTAGTCATGCGATCTATTTAAAGTCATATTATTGAATAAAACAAATTAGCTTCTTTATTATTACCTTTTGAAGCAATAATTTTCTTTTTATGGTGATGTGTGCACAACCCTCAGTTATGATCTAAGTTTTTTCATGTTGTAATATAAAAGTATCTTTAAGTTATAATTTGGATTTATCACCTTCATTGCTATTATCTTGTTGTTATTGCGTTGCATCTTAGATCTTACTACAAGAGTTTCTCCTGTCCATTCTCTATCATTATTTTGGTATTAGAGTCTCTTTGCATTATGTTCCAACCATTGCGATGAACCATCACTATAGTCAGCAAAGTTACACTCTTTGATTCCTTGGTATTTAATCCTTTGGTCACTACCCTACTAATCCCTAATCACTTCTTAAGAAGTTTAGAAAAAAAATGATTTTTTTTGCCTTGGGTTTTATGCCACTCACTTTGGACACTCTGGCTCTTTCTATATATATAACATTCAATGCACCTCTCCTTCTCCATGCCTAATTGTCTGCATGATTAGTGTGAAACCTTGATCATTGTACTTCATATCAGTTTTAGCTACCAAAACAAAGTGGAGAGAAACTTAGTATTGAACTGGTGCTTAAAAAGAATTGAACCAATGCAAAACCCAAACTAACATGCATTATGCATGTGCATACTCGAGCAACTAAACTAGTTATACCTTTAACCTGAAGCATAGACTAATTTAGCATGTGCTCAATTAAACCCAAATCGGACCAACACTAGTTCGTGGACTAACACATGCATAGCACACGTACCACTTTAAGTCAACTTGCTTGGCTCGAATCAACCTAGTGTGCGAACCACACACACCCAACACGTGCTTTACTTATCAAACTATATTACCCAAACAAAATAAGTTCAAGCCTTAATTCCCTACTATTTGGAAATTAATTTTTAAAGGATTTTATGAAAAAAAATTGTACATATCAACCAATGACATCACCACACTATTTTTACAAGTTCACATAGAGATTACTTTCAATAACTAGATGAGAAATATGAGAGATTTCATAATGAGCTAGTCTACAAAAGTGATAACCTTAACTTTTTTTAAATGATTTTTTTCTTCAATAAGTAAAATTAACTTAAATAAAAGATTAGTATATTAGGTTGTACATTTATAAAGTGTGGTTATGGTACTCATTACATGTGACTTTATTTGCAAGTTTGATTACAACAAGCTGTTACATTTATTTCCCCAAATTTACATTTCATATAATGGATATGTGTATTCTAGATCTATAACCCAAGAATATATTGTTTAGCGGATAACTTGAAAACATGCTAGGACAATGATAACTAGATCTTAGATTTGAACATGCCATTATGAAGATCTATCACAAGGAATTTCCAAGTGTGAGATTTGTATTTTTTGGAAACCATTTTGATTTTCAACAAATTTTTAAAGATAAAGATGATAAACAAAAAAGAGAAAATAATTTATTATATTAAAATATTTCAAATCCATCCTCTAATTAAATAAGGGAATAAGCTCCCTCCCATTCCATGAAAGCCAATTGTGATGTGTAAGAAATGAGTTAGAATATAAGAAAGTAGGGAAAGGAGGAGCTTGAAAAGTGAAAGGAATCTTTTTGGATTTCTGATTATTATTTCTTGTAGTGATTTGGTGAGATTGAATAGGAAAGAGAAGCTCAAAGAAAGGAGCAAATTTTCAACTTTGAATTGTGAAAACTTATTCATAATAAGACCACATCACAATTTTAATCTCATTACTCTTGATTGCTTCAGCCTTGAGATAAGATTCAACATGAAAATGATTGAGTTTGGCTATAAAAATTGCATTCCCTAAGATAACATATGGCACATCAACATGCAACATATGATATGTTAAGTTTAGACATAATAGATGAAATTTTCCTAAGAGAAAAGGTATGCCAAAATTAGATGTATAATACATGGAGTGTAAATGAATGATGCAATAGGATGGAGGATCAATGCATAGGAAATAAATAGCTGAATGTTGAACATGAGTGTATAATATGTCAATGACAATGTATAGTGTGCCAAGTATATGCTGGCAAATTATTGAGAGGAATGGATGATCTATAGGATGGGCTTTAAATGCTAACATATTGTATGTGGGTAAGGATGTATAGTATATGAGTACTACAGCATGGAAGAAGTTTACAAGAGATGAATTGATGAGCAAAGTATAAAACGATGATGAATGACAACTTTGTTATGATGAGTTTTATTGATTAAATTTCATCTAAATGTTGATATAGAATGAAAAGAAAAGAAAAGAATGGAATAAAACTCATCTCCAAGACTTCTAGTAGATAAATCTTACATTAGTAATGTAAATAGTAAATAATGATTATTCCAAAAGAATGTAGTGGCATAAGCATATGAACGACATAACAATTCATCCATTTTGCATACCCTAAGGCATTTGTAGATGTGTAATAGCCATATAAGATAGATGATATGAAATATAAGTTAGGTAAGCTGAATAAGATACCTAAGTAGTATAAGTCATAAGAAGTGATATGAGAAATAAATATTGGAGTAGGCCAATTAAGCCTTACATACAACTCATAATAATAGATGATATAAGATGATAAAAAATAAGAATAAACTAATAAATGAGAATAAAAGGTTTTTTATTGTACATTATCTCTAAATTAATGGTAGAAAAAGAATATTATCCTAACACAAGATACAAGACATGTTGAGACATTGGCAATACACTAGGCCATGATTAAGCATTAGATATGTCATTCTCCAATGTTGCTAATACTTTTTTTATCATCCCAAATTATAATTAAATTATTATTATTATGAATTATTTAGATATTTTAAAAATTTATGAGAATTTTTAAAAATTATTTTATTTTTTTCAAAAAAAATTGTACATTACTAAAAGATTGTATGACACCTTAGAAGAGGAACAAAAAATTAAGTGTACAAAATATTTGGATTTTAATGAAACCAAGCTAGGTAAAATCAGAGTTGTATAAGTGATAATACAAATGGTTGGATATTGTTAAAATTAAATAATCAATAGTTAATGAACTTACAGATATTCTAAGAAATTATTAAAAATAATGAATGGGCTCACAACATTATGAAATTCAATGGGACATAGAGCTCACAAACATAATATTAATAAAATTTTCTTGCCCAAAAAATAAGTGTGATGACCTCAAAATTAATGGTTGAACAACTGTTAAGGAAAATTATAAACTATTTTATATAAGGACTTTTTTTAAAAAAAAAATTGAAAATAATAAATTACATCTAAAAAATATGAAAAAATTAGACAACAGGTAGAATTCATCAAGGGAAATCATATGGTATTGGTCAACATATTTTTGAATATCAAATCTATAAAAAAATGATGAAAATATTTCAAAGACCTAAGTTTGATTAAATTAGATTTTTATTTTAATTTTAGTTTCTTAAAACCTAGTCCTTAATTATAGAACCTAAATAGATGATAGTTCCACATGGTAGAAAATTTCAAAAGAGGAGATGATGTGACCATTAAGAGTGAAGGGTCAAGATAATGAATAAATGAATCCTTTAAGGGATTGGAAATAGTTAGGGAAGAGAAAGAGTTAGAAAAGATGAATAAGCACATGAGAACTATAAGAAGGAAGGAGATTGAGCCATATAAGAGTCTAAAAAATGGTAGAAATTCTTAAATGTGTAGTTGAGCCAATGGAGATGAAGAAAGGAAAGCAAGTATTATGGCCAAGCAAAGGAATTTGGAAGAGTATTGTAGAAATAGTACAAAGGAAAGGAATTGAAAGGAAAGGGTTTTGTTTCATGGAAAGGCACACAAATAAACATAAATATAAGGTGAGACCAATACGAAATAAAAATTTGAGATAGGCACATTTTGTACCATTTATGTACTTGTTTGTGTATACTATTATGTATTGCATAGTGTCCTTGTTCAGGAATATGATTTGGATTCAATAATTTTGAGGATGTAATGTTATTGATTGCTATTTTATGATTCAACAACATATTAAGTTGCCAATTCTTTCTTAAATTTTATTATATAAGAGCATGTTATAAAATTATTTTAAAGGTAAGCAGAAGTGTAGCTTCAAAGTTATTAAAAACTAATTATTTATTATGTGAAAGAAAAGAATAAAAACAAGAGTTGCTTAAAAAGGATAGGACAAGACTTTAAAAATTTATAAATGATGGCTATTCAAAGTGGCTTAATTAATTATTGAATAATATGTTCTAAAAGTGGGGCCATAATGTGGAATAATATGTTTTAAAGGTGGAGCCAAGGAACCATAATTAAGGCCATTCTCATTTTGGAATAAAATATTTTGGAGGAGAAATTCAAATTGATTTGAAAATATGAAATGGGCTTGTCTTAGAACTAATTAAAAGAGAAAAGAAAATTTATGAAAAATATAAAATAAAAGAGAATAAAAAAATTTACAATATTTCATTAAATAGAAGATTGGGTATTTCTTTAAAAGAAAATATGATATTTATTTATATGTTATTCATATGTGTTTATATGTATATTATATGATATTGACCTAACATATTACATGATCACAAATCTATTTACTCTACATACAAGCTATATTATTTTGTCACAAGCTTGTAATAATTAACTTAGATTATTTTATGGTCTAATATTTTAAAAAATAATAACACATAACATAAGACTTCAAGAAAATAGTGAGGGAGTTTGTACATTGGATATGATGCTTAGTGAATTAAGTTTCCATTATATTATGTTGTAAAAGTTTCCATAATAGATGTACTTAATATGTAATCATAGACATGTACTAGTTTTATATTTCCTTTATAGTGTATGAACCTTTTTCTAAGAATTTTATATGATAATTTGTTAATGGTTTTATATATTCCTTTAAATTCTTTTTAAAATTGATGAAATGACTACTTATTTTATTTGTTAAAAAGAATAAAAATGATTTTCAAAACCAATAAAAGAAGATGTCATAAAATAACCTAAAAAGGCAAACCAGGCTATCATACTTTGTGTAAAGCTTTGATATATGGAGATGATAGGATTATGATATATAAGAATCATCTACTCTTTACATAAAGTCTAGATATACTAAGATTTTTCATTATTAATGCTATGTAGGGTCTTAATATGAGGATATGATATTATATTATATGATTGTTGGCTAATTATGATATGCTTATGAGAAGAGGTCTAGATATGATGATATGATGCCAATGGAAATGGAAATAATTTGAAAATAGGATCTTATGATTATGGTATTAAGGGAAAACATGGCCTAAATGAAGTATATATATATATATATATATATATATATATATATATATATATATATATATATATATATATATGTATATGTGTATGCCTCTATGAGTTTATACTTATATACACTAATTCCTAACACATTACTCTATATTATGATAATAGAGTATTTAGTGATTGATTCATATATGAATATGTGAGAAATATATTATTTTAATTGATGTTGATGCCATGATGGTTATTTTTTTTTTTATATATTCATAATTTTTATTGCAAATATTTATCTACTAAGCTTTATGCTCATTAGTTTCTTACATTATAGTGAAGTGTGGTTTAATAAGAGTAGCGATAAATTATTAGAAATAAAATTTTGATTTTTAAAAAATAATTTAAAAAAATATTTTAATACAATTTTTAATAAGCTTAAGCAAATCTCTAAAAATAATGTTATGCAAATTTTAATTTTATATTAAAACATATTAATTTAATTATAATAATAATTTTTTATGCAAATTATGAAACAGAAGTATCAATAAAGATTAAAATACACACTAATGATTTTTAGTCTACCCCTAACCAAAACTAAAAAAATAAAATATAATCAATATAAGTCTTTTACCAAAAGATGGATAGACTAAATCCTCATATTAATAAAATAAAAATAATAAGATACTATGAACTTATAATGAAATAAACTTGGCGATAAACGAAAATAATTTGACAATACAAAATCAAAATTAATACAAACAAAAATACAATCATTGATGAAATATTTAATGAGGCACAAGTATTTTAATTGAATAAATTAAAATAAAGAAAATTAAGAGCTTAACTAATTTGAGAAGAAAGTATAAATTAAGAGTTTGATGATTGAAGGACACAATGTAAAAAACAACAATAAGCACTAACTGCTAATGGCTTGAATGATTTAAAAGTTTTCTTCAGTGTTTACCAAATATTTCATAAAAAATTCATCAATGTATTATCTTATAGAATTCTTCTATTTATAGATACTTTTCAATGAATAAAAATATTTACCAAACTCACTAATTAAATGTTACTATTTTGTAAACATTTTTAATTAAAAACATAATATTATTTAAATGAAAGATCCAATAAATAAAAAAGGCTAAAATAATTGTTATGCAAAGATACATCACACACCATCTGATTAAAATTAGTGAAAACAAGAGCTACATGATCAAAAAGATTCTAAATCATTATATTATGAAAACTACATAAATAAAAGATAATGATTCAACTAATACTATTTTAAAAAAATAAGATTTGATCTCTATCATTAGATTTACATCATGATATAAGGGGTAGATTTAGATTATATGTATGGCTTAAACATGGACCATGCTATCATGAAATTATATGATCAGATGGCTCATGTCACTTTTGTAATTTGAAAGTTAGTCACATGAACAAAAGTATAAAGTTTAGTCTCACATTCTAAAATAGCATATGATATATTCTCCTATAAGCATCTGCCTTCACTCTTTAATTAACCTATTAGGGTTGGCTCCCCCCTGGTTCATTCGAGAAGTCACCAACTATGTTGCTAGTAATTTGATTATTTGATTTGCGACAAATTCAGGAGTTATGACCCGATCTGATACTATTAGACTAGTTTAGGAGTTATGTTCTCAACTGATTACTATAGGAAATGGGTTTAGGTGTAATACCTTAACCCAAGACTTATGATTTAATTCTAAATAGATTTAGATTTTTATTTCTTTCATTTTATTTTTATCAATGATAATATTATCTTTTAATTACCCTTACAAGATTTAACTAAGTTAGGTTTAAGTAAGATTAGTGTAAAGTTAATAGTAATTATATGATTTAAAGTAAATCACTAGATATGGATTTTATAAGTTATGGGAGATTCTTAAGAGATATATTAAGGGTGTATAAGTTTTGAAAATCTTATGATGAATGGTGAATGTAGACTTGAATTTAGGTAAACCAATTAAGGCAAAATTAAATAAACTTGGTCTTGATGTATATGAAAGAAAATCCTAAATATGAATCTAAGATTAAATCATGGATAATAGAATTTGTTGATTATTGTCCATGCTTGGAATAAGGCCATGAGATAGATTAGTCTTTAAGTAAATCTTTTGATGAGTAGATAACTCAATCTAAGCTTTAGTGAAAGATGTTAAGCTCCACTAAGGGAAAATTTACTTGTTTTTAATGGATAAACCCTAAGCATGCCTTGTTTGATTTGGGTCAGCTATTAAATAATCTTATAATATCTGAAGCCATAAGTTAACACCCTAGATGGTTATTTGAAGAGTTTTATGAGTGGTTTAAGAGAGACTTTAGATGGGCACAATGGCTCAAACTAAATCGGATGCAAAGGAATCATTGGTGACACTTATGTGAACCCAGATTAATGAGTAACAATGAAAGATGCTTATGGGTAAACTAATATTATAATTGGGATGGAGCTTAAAGGAAGCTATATAGGTAAAATGATTTTGGATAAGATTATAGATAAGGATAAGGATAAAGACTAATCAATAAAAGAATTTTTTTGATTTATTAGATTATCTAGATAGCTAAATTAAGAGTTTATATATGACTCCAAAACATTCAATGAAAGGATTGGTATAAAGTTGTTGCACTTAGTGGTATTAAAAAAATTCAATGATCAAATTTGGAGATTGCCACTCCTTACTTGAATATTAAGTCTAGGGGGTGAAAGAGTGATTGGCCAAATGTAATAATTGGAAAAAGTTGTTGCACTTAGTGGTATTAGAAAAACTTTGGCTAAAAATGTCTAAGTGTAATGCATCGAAGGAATTTTAAGGATAAGAATGTATAAGAAAAGAAATGTAATAATAGATTATTTGGGCTTCACTTAACCCCACTCTCATAATATATTAATAATAAAAGATTAAACATAAAAAAAGATTATATAAGGACATAATTAATCCCTAAATAAGAACTTGATAGTGATATAAAAACCTAAATCATTTCAAACCTCAACATCATCATGTATTTTAAAATCAATTACTTAAACATTATTTAAAACATCTAAACTAAAGATCTATGTAAAAAGACCACATCATAAGTATCCCAAATCAAGCCATAAACATATAATACTAATAATTATGAAACTATAAAAAAGTACAACATAATCTATATCAATTTATAACCATAATCATATACAACCATTATATCAAAACTCTATACACTAAAATATTTAGTAAGCATGATTTTTATCCATCTTCTCATAATTCTTATCTTTATGTATAATAGAAGTGGCTTATGATGTAAACACTAGTTAGATTTTATAAAACTTAGTAGACAAATTCATGAGTTAATAAAATAATAATATAAAAAACTAAAATATACTACTATTTAAAAGACAACATGATAATTAATATCCATGAGATAAAAATCATAAATATATGGATAAGTGTTTTTCCATATTTGTTGAATTATTTCAATTTTTTCATATAATTATTAAAATAATATATTTTTATATATTTTAATATTTATAGACTATATTTTCTTTTGACCATTATACTTATTATATGATAATATTTAATATCAGATCCAAATGACCTCCACTGATAAGAATAGATAAAGTTGGCATCAAAACATACATACAGGTATAGGATTCTAGAATAATACCTCATCACCTGAAATAGAGTGCTAGTGCTAAATATCAAATCATTAATAAAATTAAGGGATCCCAAGCTAATAATTTTGTCACCTTACATAAAGCACTAATAATTATCTAATGAGGTCATAACATAATCATGGCTCAATATCAAATAAAGGTATGGCTTAGACCTATACCTAACCATTGTGCACAAAGTATTAGAGGCTACCCAAATAAAATCAATATGAGTTGAAGGATAATCTCAAGAAAACACAATTTCACTATTATGATTTCATTTCTTAAGTTATAAATTTACTAATATTCTATATCATAAAACTAAGATAATATGTCATTCTTTTCTAATGGATAACCAAATTATATTTTATATAAATGATTTCATATATACACATTCATTACCATATCAAACATTTAACTAAAAATTACCAAATAAATACCAAGTAATATGTCGATGAAATATCCTCTAACCCTTAGGATAACCATATGAATTGATAGAATAAAGTAAGAAAATCCATGCGATAATACTTTGATTATATAATGTATTATTAAATAATTTAATATTATACTTATATCATAGTTATAACATATTCACTTACATGAATCCAAGATAAAATTTTCTTTTTCACCTTTCTTTTTATCTTGATTTCCTATAATTGTCATACATGTAAATTTATTACTAAATGATTTATTTTAATGTATTCTATACACTTTCCTATGATTACTTAAAACATCTCTGATTTTCCTTTTTATCATATTACATGCTTTACAGCTAACATACTTTACATTCTATATATTTCTTAATAATATAACATTCTTTGAGCCATTGTATTGTATGTAACACGTAAAGCCACCCTTTAGCCATTCCCATAACACTTTTCTTTTCTTAATCTTTTGCTAATTTATAACCTAATGTACTACATATTTAGTATATAATATGGTAAAACATATGGTATGCATAGTTAAATATATTACATGCTACCTTTTAATAGATTGTACATAGCACTTGACTTTACTCTTACCTCCTTACAAGTATCATATTGCATGCTTAATATACTACACCATATATCAACTCAATGAACATTACACATACCTTCCTTTCTGAATTAACTTAAGCTTAACATATCATATGTTACATCTAAAGTACAATATGTTCCTTTTATAAAAAAATATGAAAATACACAAATTTACTCAATTTCCTTCCTAATTAAACCGAGCAAGGCCAAGATCTTAAAATCATCACTCTAATACATTCAATAGATAAAATTCTATTCAAATTGCATGCAAAATCAAAGAATCAATCAAATAAAACTAAATTTCTTCCTTATCATTGATTCCTCTATTTTTCCTACTACAACCATTAACAACTTCTTTCTCCATTTCTTGCTTCTAACAATAGTTACATTAATTATCTCCTATTTTCTTTGCTTTTAAGCTTTCTTGAAATTTGTTCTTGTCTTTCTTACTCTTGTAGCTGATAACAATAACTCTCATTGTCCTCTCTTTTTTTCACTCTCATTGCATCCTTAGCTTAGTTAAATTACCTCTTCTCTTTTATAAGTATTAAGATATAAATAGGAGTAAGTTAGGGTAAAGATGATGAATAAAGTAAAATAAAGAACATGATTAGGAGAATAGTTTATTATCATAATAATTAGAACAAATTTATTACATAAACTTAATCAGATTTGATAATGGAGGAGGAATTATGTGGTGGATTCTATAAATTATAGTTCAAGGATTATGAAAATGAAATCAAATTTAAATTATAAGAAAAAATTAGATAAGAGAAATTAAGAAATTTATGTCTCAAGAGATTTTATAAGAAGCTATTTGGTAGCTAGAAGAATATTTACTTGAATTAAATTTTAAGGACAAAATTTCAATAATAAGGGAGAAATATGTAACATCTTAGAGGCATGAGATTGATTAAAAAATTATAAACACTCTCAAAAGAAAGTTAAGTTCATCAATTTGAATTTTTTTAATTATTATCAAAATTTGATAAGTTATTCAAAATTAACAAAATTTATGGCAATTGTCTTAATGAAGTATGAATGATTATAAAGACAATGATAAAAATTTTGTAAAATTAAGAATTAAATTGATTATAAAAAATTTTTAAGTTATATGAAAAATATAATGTTTAATTTATATGATTTTTGAAGAAGAGAAACATTATTAAATTTTTGAATGTTAGAAAATTTTCAAAAAATTACGAAAAATAATACATTTCATAAAGAATTTAATTATATTAGTTTTATGAAAAATTGAATGTGTATTGATAATGAAGCAAAACATTATGAAAAATAATAGTTAATTAATAATTATATGATCTTTAGAAAGAGAAGATTATTAGATATACTAAATAACTTTGAAAAATTAAGAAATGTTTATGGGTGATAGAGTTTGATGAATAGATTTTGCTAATTGTGAATGTGAAATTTTTGAGGATTATTTGAATTGAAAAATTCAAAGTGTTGGACTCCTTGTGTCATAAAGGACACATCTTACTTTTGATAATTATAAATTTTTTAAGTGTTTATTATGTGATCTAACATAACTACTTAGTATATACTATAATTTATCTCAATATAAGTAGACTAATGGTACTTACTGTGTATGAAAGTAAGAAATCTCTTTAGTTGCAAATCATGACATACTTGAAGGCAAGAAGAGAGAAGAACTACCACCATGGTGATCATATGTCTAAGATACACCTTAGAGGATTCTACGTTTTCTTAAGACATATGTGAGCACTACAATTTAAGTTACTAAATTATTTCATGAGCTTATATTATACTTCATTTAAGAATTCATGTTTAACCCTAATAACATACACAAAGAATCTTAAGAGGCATTTAGATGTATTTGAAAATAAAATTGAGTGATTTTCATAAGAAGAAGAATTAAAAAGTGTTAAAAAATGTCCTTGGAATGATGAAGGAAAAATCATTTTTTTAGTAACATTTTTTTCTTTGGGTGCAATTAGACTAATGCACAAGCCAATGAATTTGGCTAATCACCTTTCATTCTTAGTGATTGATATTCAAACAAGGAGTCATAATCTTCTAATTTGATCATCATACTCATGGCATGCTACCCAAAATGAATCATGTCTCTATACCAATTGATTAAAGAAATGGTTCACTCTAGGCTAGGTAACCTACTAATATGCACTAGCATGTATATGATAAAATATATCTATGCAAACTATGATAAAACATATCCATGAAAATCCATAATATAAAATATACCTTCACATGATCCATAGGTCATCCAAAAGTCTAATTCTCTCATAAAAATAATATAAAAATATAGACATTAAAATAAATCATAAAAAGTCCCATATAGTCCAAAGTCTAACAAATGTAAATGACAATACCATGTATGAATAAAAAGCTACAACTATGACATCATAAAATGCTAAGTGAAAGAATAATTTTCTAAAGATATTTACTCTAATGCACTTAGACTAACTCTTATGTTTGCTCCTAACTCTCTACACCTATAAATGGTACAAAGGAGGGGGTGAACCAAACTCAATAAGGAATCCTCAAGTCTTATTATAAAAATAATAATTCAATAGTATAATAATGTATCTAGTAGAATAAAATCATTGGTATGGATAATGAAATCACATAAGATACTTAGCATGAAGCTAGTTGAAGGCATAAAACAATATTCATTGGCACCATTTAATACCTATCAAGGCCTCAAAAGGTTTCATGACATCATAATCATGCTATATAGCAAAATAGAATGCATAATGACCCACCAATGATTTGGTACTCCTCTAAACCCATGAAGTCCTTAATGCAAGATATAGCAATATCTCAACATATAACTTAGCACTATTCCTAAAAGTAGTCCAATCACATCTAGTTACCTTACAAAGCTTTAGGACTCTTCCATATCGATGCAACACTCTAATAGATGCTTTGACACATCCATAATCTCCCATGATGTCCTATAAGTTAGTAGAACTTAGCTACTCTAGATTCCTCAACACATGATCCAAAAATCCTCACATTAAGTTTTTTTCACTCTCATGGACCAACTCCTATAAGACTCTAAGATTCTTAAACAACATATGGCACTACACCACCATATGCTCTGTTACCAGAATGATCATCTTGTAATTTCCTAAGTAATAAGGCATGCAGCCTTTATATCTACTAAGTCGTACCATTTAGTATGTTAGACTTAACATTATCTAAGAAGCTATTAATCCATTTCAACTTAATCCATGTTATCATCAATATAGACTTACTTATCATGTAATATCATTACATATAGTTTTATCATTAACTATTTATAATTATCTAAACCATCCTTGTAACCTTAATCTATTACCTTGGATAATCCTAAGGTTTTTCTTAAAATCTTAATCAATTATCTGGATCATCAATGATTTCATTAGAACCATAATAATTATCTAAGCTAACTTAGAATTTTCACTAAACCTTAGTTAGACTATCTAAGGTAATCCTCCCCTATATAGTTTTTATATCTATATCTAATTCATATCAAATCTTTTTCTAAAATCCTTACTAGAATATTTTAGCCTATCTAGGCTATCATTTGAGTATTCACTCAATATTTAAATTCTTAGCTTAAACCCTTGAAGTCATATCTCTTATTTCAAAACTTAGGTTCATATGAATTTTATTAATAACTCTCTTATTTCACAAGCCAATCTAATCCATTACACCTTTCCCAAAGATCTCTCTTAAGCCATATACATCTCTTAAATCAACATCTAGGGTGTCAATTTATGGCATAAGAGCCAAATTCATGGTTACTCATGATCTTACACAATAATTTAAGCTAGTTTAAGGTTTAACCAATATCCAAGAGAATAATTTATCCCTTGGTTGAGCCTAACACCACTCTTAAAGCCAAAACTAAGCTCTCTAATTCAATCCAATGTTGTCCAATGTCTAATTGCGAGCTTTTTTAAATATAGTATTATTTTAGGCATGCTCAATGTTTTATAAATGCTTCACATCCTTAGTTTAATCTTAATTCTATCTTTGGATTTTCATATGCAAAATGGAAGTCCTTAGGAATTATTTAATCTTAATATATGCTTACATCTTAAGGTATCCTTAACTTCATCTAAGGCTCATCTAGAAGATAATTTACTCTTAAACTTAACCATTGTTACTAAGATATTCAACCTTATCCAAGATTCCAAATTCATACATTAGGTATTTAGCTTTCAAATCAAGAGTTTTTAAATTTCAATTATAGAGTATTCAAATTTTAAATCCAAGATATTTAAATTTAAATCCTAGGTAATTTAAATTTTAAACTCTAAGTTCTCTTAGTCAATCTAATTGGTCTTTAGACATAATTTATGTTAACTAAGCCTACTAGTTAGCTTAATAATTTTTTAATCCTAAATCCTACTTGGTCAAACCCACAACCTTTTTGCTAAGCCTAACTAAGTTCCATAATCACTCTTAACCTTCTTCCAAGGCCAACTCAAGCCTTTTAAGCCTTCTCACAAGGAATATTAAGAGCTATACTTTGCCTTAGAATCCATATATGCTCCTTTCAAAGGTCTCCATTACATTCTAAGATATTGGCCAAGCCTTACCACTCAATGTTATGTTTTACATGAGGCATCCTAGCCTCTTTAGTTGTAAAATTTCAGCATGTAGGTTTAGGTTTCATGAAGGAAAATATCATGTGTTCATGGCATAACCTAAAAATTTATCATTAAGTTCTTATGCTAGAATTTTGATCATCATGCCATTGATCACTTTGAATTGAAAAAAAATTTTAGGGTACACTCTAACTTTTCAACTTGGGTAGCATAATTATAGGGTTTAGAATAGTAACTCCTAAAGCATAACAACATAAATCATATCATCATGTCCATACTTAATCTCCATGTGTTACAACATTCATTACCAAAATATCATTATTTCAACTTAAACATGGTCGCATATGTATCATGATGTATTCCAAAGAATTCATATAAAAATAGCTTAACTAAATCATTGTAGAAAATTATCATTGCATGGCTTAAGTCATAATTTAGAATAGATGTACAATATTCCATGAAAATCTAGGTTTCATCATGTTTGCAATTTGAGATATATCTCAAAAGTTCTAATTTTAAGCATGATGGAACATGTTTGAACTCATTATTTGCTATATGTAAGGCTTAATTACAAGATTTATAATAATAACGTTCAAAGAATATTCTTAGCACAAATTTATCATAGCAATCAAAACATAATATCATTTTAATCTTCTAATTAATCACATATGCACATGATTGCAATAATAATCTTAAAATTTAAGATTACATTTTGTCAAAACACAATTTCTAAATAGAAGTAATCATCTCATATGGATCTCAGTTTCCTTAAAGCACTTAAATTTCAATTCCATTCAAAAAACTTATAATTAAGAGTATATATTCCCCCCAAAAAATAAAATCATGGGCAAAGTTCAGCAAGTGAAATCTTGATTTTAAGAGACCTTAAAAATATAGTAAAGGTCTATATTAAAAGAGATCTTAGCCAAAATCATTTTTACATGCATGTTAGCAAATTCCTTTACTATTATTATCATAGCATGCTTCTAGGTTAATATGCAAGACCTTAAAAATATAGTAAAGGTCTATATTAAAAGTGTTATCCTCTTCTTTAAACTAAGCCCAAGATTGTCCCTTCTTCATTACTAATGGCTTCACCTCTTCTTTGTCTTATCTCACGTAAATATCTTTGGAAGCTTAAGGCTAGATTTTATAAAAATGTCTAAACCTAACAACATCCTAAGATCTTTTATACTTGGCCAAATTATCCTTTAATCTCGTTAGAGTTTTTAAGATATCTCCACCTTGTCCATATCCTAAGGGTTTATGCATTCAAGGTTTGAGTAGACCTTTAATCACTTTTCTCGTAACTGACTCTTGGTTCTTTTTTTTAAGGAATCCTATGCATCTCTTAAGATGTCTAATGGTTGGAGGTGAATTTAGATAAACATTCAACTTTTTAGGCACCAAAATAAAGCCTCCTCATCACATAATCCAAGGCAAACAAGATAAGAAATAATTTCATGTTTTTGTCATTTAAATTTTAAAATTCAAACATACCTAATATTCAAATTTTAAATACATTTAAATTTCACATAATCATTCAAAATTTAAATGACTAAAAAAGAAAAAAAAATACTCAATTAAGAGGATCATATGTTGAGCCTACTAATATGATGGGTGTAATAGTTACTTTGAACATATAGTATATCTAGTAGATTTTATAGAGTATGACAAAGTGAAAGGATGATACACCTGAAGTTATAGTTAGAGCTGAAGACTCGAGTATGATATTTTTGTTTGAATGTATGGTATATGTAATTCAAATAGGCAAAATATGTAGGTTAGTAGACTATGCTTTGAGAGACATAAAAGAATCTAAAGACTAACATATAATATATTATTTAACATATAGTGCATCTAGGTAAATTGGGTAGCATACATTGACCAAGTGGAGGGTTCTCTAAATAATATGCTTAAAGAGTTACTAAAATATAATACATAACTTTCTAATGTATATTGTATATGGAATATAAAATGAATAATAAATTACAACTTTGTAATTACATTCATAAATCTAAGACTTAAGTATGGTATGTTACTTTCTAATAAATACATTTAGTTAAGGATGAATAGTACATCAGATGAAATTGAGAAACATTGAAGTTTAGGTATGGTACATTTTTATTAATAGTACATATGATATGTACAAAAGAAAAATGATGCAAAATCCAATTTAATTAGAAGAAAAAGTTAATTTTAAATGTTATGTGAATGTTGGAAGCTATATAATTACATCCTTTAAATTCTACAAGAAGATTGATGAAAATTTGGATAACAACTACAAGAAGATTGATGCTCTACAGCCTTACTTGAGAGATTTGTTTATGAGAATCTTGAGAGAGTAGTGTGCTTGTATTACGATATCTACTATTTAGAGAGATTAATTAAGGAAATCTTGTCTACATCATTCAAGCAGCTATCTTGTACAATTACCAAAGGAATTTGATAGCATTTTGTTATCCACAATTGTTGCACATTACCATGTTTGAACTTGAGATGGTTTGGATTCCTAAATACAAACGTTAAGTAGATGTGTAAGGGTTTTCCATGCAAAAGTCCCATGGAGAATGCCTTGGCTTGCAAGCCTTTTTCTAGTTTACAAAACATATGGCTCACTTAGTCAAAATTGTTTTGATTGAATTACCAATCTATTCTTTATCAAAGATGTTTTCATATATTTTTGGTCCTTAATTTAAAAGGATTTTTCAAAATCATTTTTGAATAAAATGCTTATATTATTTGAAGAATTCATAAAAAAGTATTTTATTAAACTTATAAGTAATTATTTTTATTTTTCTTATAAATATTGTAAAATATTATTGTATTCCATTAAAATTTAAAATTGAGTTATTTTGTGCTTTCCAATTTATATTGATTAATTGACTTTTGAATGATATCAATGATTAGAAAGCAAGTTTCTTGGGTGATGCCAATGTTTATAGCTATTATTAGAAAGTTCAAATTCAATTCCAAAATTTAAAAGTTTAAATTGTTTGCAATCATTATTGGATTTTCATTCACAACCAATATGTATGTGTCTGTGAAGAATTAGTCTTGCTAATTGATAAAAGTGATTTCTTATGAAAACATTAAGTATTTAATGTGCTTAATTTATAAAGGTTTATGTTTTTTTTGTACTCAATTAACCTTTTGATTATCAATATTAAAAGCTTCTCTAGTTCATGATCATAATAAATTGATTAAGGTGAATCTATTGTGTTAAATCATAACTTATTAGTGCAAAATGATGAAGCTAAACTTGAAGATATTCATGGATTCTATGTAAGTCTTAAACATTATAATGAGCATAAATTCTATATTTTCAGTGCTTAGCTTATGCTCTTGAATTGTATAAGTATTAGTTTTAAGTTTACATGTGGGCATTCTTAAAAGTTATGCATTTCATTACTAATGATGGTTATTTAAAATATATTCAAGTCTATGGTTATTAGGCCTGCATACCTTATTAAACAAATCTTCTTTTCTTGTGATTATTGAATGCATACTCAATTATAATGGATACATAACATCTTAACCTTGTGCACTCGAATTACAAATTATAATCTTTTTGATCTAAAGGTTATATTGAGGATATCATATATGTTAGACTTAAATTTGTATTACTTAACCTAACATATCTCTTTCTTAGGCTTTGTTAGAAATTTTGTTATTATTTAGCCCTAATCTCATTATTATGGTTAATCACAAGAATCACCTAATCATTAACCATGTTAAAGTAAAACTCTATTTTGTAACAATCAAGTTGAATTATAATTGCTCAAATTAGTTGATTAATAAGTGATTAATCATAACTCTACTTCAAATTAATAAATGTTGAATTATAATTGATCAATCTCCTACTCAACAAGTGGAATCAATCTGTTTTTCAATTGATAAAAAGTTGTTTAAATCTTCTATACTAGAGATCAAATCATGATAACACTATTTGGTCTAGGGTTTTGATTTGATTCAAATGAGTAACACCTATGAGTTCCAAAGTTTTTCTTTAGAATGGTATCAAACATCAAGAGTTCCAAGGGTACTTAAAGGTCAATAATGGTATTTTAAATTCTATTTTATTTAATAATTGGTATCTTAAAGTTTAATTGTGTTGGAATCAATTTTAGCTTGATAATCCTTGATCTCTTAATTCAAAGTCATGCATATTGCTATAAATAAATTTGACAAATGCTATGATCAATTTGAAAATCACCTTGTTGAAGATTAATTTGCTTTAACTATTAATTATTGAGATTAATTAACAAATCTATGTTATGTGGTATCATATTTGATACTCATGAATTTGATCATGATTCTGAACAATAAATATGTAATAACTTATTACATTAGTTTAATGTCTCCTAAAATTTTTGGGTGAGTACTTTTTAAAGTATTAGATTAAAAATTAATATCAATAAATATTTTTTTTGTGAAAAATACATACATATTTTAAGTGAAATAAGTAGAAAATAATAGCCAAATTTCATTAGAACTAAACCAGTTGTGATTTGATAAATCTAGATTCAAGACAAAAGAAGCTTTTAAGGCAGATCAACTTATGAAGGACTGCATAATGAATGTGGCAAAACTAGTAGATCCAAAACTACAATAGTTGCCAAGAGAGTCTGTTAGGATGTTTGAAGGGACAAGATTAAAGAATGTTCAATAGGTGAATCAAGAATCTAGCTTTGAGTTAATCAAAGATATCTGTAGCAACTTTTTTTTGTGTGTGGACTTCTATGTGGCCACTTCTTACACTTGCAATAAAGACATTGAGATCACTATGTGTGATTTAAACCAATTCTTTAGAGTACCCATCATGGGACCCTCCTTGTGACAATAGTGGAAGGACAACCAATTTGATTGAGGAGAAGTGAACAAAGTTATATGAAAATCTCCATTGCACTTCCATGTCAAAGAAGTGAAGAAGTTGGACGTGAAGGCATATGATTCAAAACTTCCTTAGGAACACTACTAAAAAGGAGAGGAAAACAACATATCACCCCTGAATCTTGATGGCCACCTATTTTTGCATGAAGTGGGAGAAATTTGATGTAATCCTTAGATTATTAAAGAAACTCATGCCTTAAGAAGCCCTTTATTTAAACAAAAAATGAATCTTAATTATGGGAACTTTATTACATCAATTCTTAGTTTCAAATATAGCACTGGGGCATAAGTTGTTGATTACATCCTAAGGGCTAAGGACATCAAAAGAATAAAACCTTTTACCCTTATCAAAGAAATTAATGAAAGTGAAGAAAAAGAGGAGCCTCAAAATCAATTAGTGGTTATTGATCTCAACATGTCTTCCCAAGTTAGAGGACACCATCACGGCTATCATGATCTTGATATGTTAGCAAGGCTAGTGTAATTAATCTACTATTAGAGAAAATTATTTTTAGATTCAAGGTCTCAGAGTTGATATAAGAGATTATTTGTAAATAATAGCTTAACTCAATTCAATCATAAGGTAATTACTAGCTTCATGTCTTAGCCTAGCTCTGGGTTAAGGTGTGGAGTGTGGCCTTAGCTATAAGCTATTGAGTTTGTAGCATTGGTTGTCCCATAGCCATGAAAATTCTTGGTTGTATTGGGTTTCTTCACTCTATTACAACAAAGGAGTGCTTTTGAGTGGTGTTTAGCTATTTAGCTTGTGCATGGACATAGGCTTTCGATTTGTGCCAAACTAACTAAAAAATTATGGTCTCCCTACCTTTCTTACTTATACTTTTCTTATTACTTTGCTTCAACCTTAAATAGCTTTACTCTCACCTTCATTTGGTATTAAATACTTGTGGATTTACAGAAAAGATTTTACTTTTCTAAAATTATTTTTACAAAATCTACACATCCAATTCACCTCCCTATAGTGTGTCATGGGTCCAAAACAAAAAGTTAAATTTGGCATAAGGTTTTAATTCTCTTTTTGCTAAATTATAATTTTCATAAAAACCTTACATTTAACAACATTAGTAGATGCAAAATTACAAGAAAATGATAAGGGAGGAGCAAAAGTTGAAGGAAAAATTTGCTTTGAGTTAAATCTTGAAAATGAATGTATTAAAGATTAAAGGCATTTAGGGAAATTTTGAAAGAGACACAGAACCCACAATAAGCTCAAATGTCACTTCAAAATTTATAAATGGGAATTTGTAGCTGACAAAGTGGTTTTTAGAGAATTGTTTTTTTGGAATTAAAGGGGCAAGCCAAGAGATGGGGATTTGAGCTTCACTAGGAAATAATAAATTTTTAGAAGTTTGACTAGTTTAGCAAAAAGAAAGAGAAGGAAGAAAGGTGAATTAAGAGTTGCTTTTGTTGTGCCTGTGTGGAAAGGAAGAGAAAAAGAGAAGAAGGTGATCTTCAAAAACATTTTGATGCAGCCAAGTAGAGGGAAGGAATAAGAAAGTTAAACTTTGGGAAGCTTTGAGGTTACCTAAGCAAGCAATAAACTTTGTGTGACCTCAATACAAGCCTCATTTTAGAAATGATATAAATCATTTAAGAGTTAATATCTTAATTAATGCCAATGTATTTTGTGTTTGTACTATATGAAATTATGAAGAATTAGCGTGATTGTATTAGGAATTCTTACATATACATGAATTTAATTTATGCACACTACTTGCTCAACATGTTATTATTTCTTTTAATTATGAATGTGATTCCAAAGTTTTTTTTAAAAGTTTATACATATAAGCATGTAAATGAGCACAAATACTAGGTTATTTTAAAAAATAAATATGAAAGTATGTCACTTGACAATGTTGATTTAGTCAAAATACTAAAATTTGGACTCAAATATGGTTTTAAAAAGGGGACTTGTTTAACTCATCTAAAGAAAGAGGATAAGTTCATGTAAAACTTGGATGGTTTCATCCTTATGGATAGTGCTCTAATATTGTCAAAAATAAGATATAACAAGGAAGAGATAACTTGCTTGGTCATGTGAACTTTGTGGTGTAAACCAAGCTGTGCATATCCTTAGGTATGACCCATAGTGATCAAGCCTATTGAGAATATTAACATATTAATTCAATAAATATGATAAAAATTAGTAATTATCTAAAAAATGATTTTAAAAATGGTTAAGTAAAACAAAAAAAAAACAAATTGGAATAAGTATGACATTTTTTTGGTAAAATGTTTGCATGGTTATTACATGTTATTTTTATAGTGTAATGTTGTTCATTCTTTTATTCACTTGTATGTTATATGCCCCGATATGTGACATGATCCAAACTTGTATAGTTTTGTATTATGTTATACAATTTATTCATTGATCCTATGATAATTAGCTCAACTTATTTTTGGCTTAAAATATTTCAAAACATATTGATGAACTTTATAGAAACTAGGAGAATGACGACTAGTGTGATGACATAGCACAACATGATTTCCTTTATATTTCATAAACATTATGTATTAAGTTTTGGACTCTTTGGTTACAATTGAATTTTGGAATTTCTAAAAGAACTTATTATGTTACAAATAATATCTTTAAATTGAAAGTTTTTTCCTTAATAAAGGAAGGAGTCATGGGGGAAAAGTTATTACATCTTAAACTTTATAGAGATGGTTTTCTAATACTTTTAAAAGATATATTTTAATTGCATAAAATTTTTGTAAGGGGATCAATCACTTCATAGTAGAATATGACTTGGATTTTGATTTCAACTAAAGAAAGTTCCATAATAGAAAGAGATTTCTAATCATATGATTTTCTTATAAAAAGGGCTTCAAATTTGTAAAATTCTATTTCAATTTATTAAAAAATAAAATTAGGATGCCACTTAAGCATAGTAGACTAAATTTAACTCAGCCATTACACACAAAATAATATAATATGTGAGTCATGCCATATGTAAGTTCTTTATCATATAGACTAAGAAAAAAAGAAATAAGAAATCAAGGCCTTCAACATAAAAATTAAATAATAATAACTTTCTATTTACATATATATATATATACATATAAATTCTATAGTCACCAAAGAAATAAGTGTGCACAAGCAATCTCGTGGTTATCATTTCTTTTCCTAATGTCATTTTACTTGTAGTTTCTCTTAGCTAAGTTAATCTTCTAGTCCAATCCTATTCCTCCTTTTTCTTTGGTGGTTAGCATGTTGTTTATTTGAATTTACTTAGTTATGGTTAAATCTCATTTATTACTTTTTATCTTATCAGGCACATAGCATTTTCAATCTTTCCAATCATTACATATTTTACATGACTTATCCACAACCTAGGAATTTTTTATCCCTTATATCTATTCCATATGGCTTATTAGCAACTAGAAATTTTCAATGTATTAATTTGCATAGCTTACAAGTCATTACATAACCTTTCTTATCATTTTAGTAGTGTCATTACATATTACTTATACCAAACATATGGCTATTCTACACATGCACAAATGTTGGCACATAATCTAACCTCATGCAAGTATTAATATACTAATGCTAATATGCTTAAACATAATAACATCATGCTAATGCACATAATAAACATGCTAAATACACTACATGTATCACATCATTCAATGCATTATTTATTTATCTAGAGTATAGTATGTGGTATTATATATATATATACATCACATCAATTAGTATAATATATGAATAAACAACTATGTTGTTTACATTTTATTCAACATTTTGCATAGCTTATGCAATAAAAAATACATAGTTTTCTTATTTTTAACATGGTAATAGTATATCGTGGCATTCACACACATCAACTATATAATTTATCTAGATTTTCATATTTCAATCTATCTCATATGAGTATGCATTATATTGTATTCTTATTATTAGAATAGTAGTAATATGTGATGCACATGTACAAAACAATTATGTAAAAAAGTCTACTTAAGGTCATATTATCAATCATCAATACATCAAGTATACACCCACAAATATATTAGATTCTTATCTATATGTTTAGCACAAATCTCTCCCTTCTCAAATTTTAAGCCCAATTTTTGATACTTGCTACCAACTTTCTCCCTTTTCTTAGATTCAATCTATTAGAAGGAAGCAAACTCTATTATGCATAAAGACCATGGATCCCATAATAATTGAGGAGTCAAAAGTATATAATAAGCACAAATCTTAATTTAGGGGCTTACTAATTTTTTTCAGTATAAAAATAGATTCTTAGTCTTTGACCTTCACTTTTATCTCTTTTTTCTCTTTTTATTTCCATAGGATCACAAACCCTTATTTTTTCTTTTTAACTTTCTCTCTCCTCTTCTTCTTTCTTAACATTTCTCTTTCTTTTTCTCCTCTTTTTCACTTTCTCCCAATTAAAATCTCTCTTTCAACTTCACTCTCACTTAATTTCTCTCTTTCTCACTCCTTGGTTTCACTCTCTAGAACCCTCTCCTCCTTTAACCACCCTAAGTAGTGCGCTACCCCAAAGGTGAGGTGATGGTGAGAGAGATGATAAGACCATCAATAGCAAGATAAAAGGATTAGGGTTTCAAGCAGCTTGTGTAGCTTCTTAAATAGGTAAGAAGATGTCATTTCCTCCTCTATAGTTCTCCCATGACCAAGAGTGACTAGTAATGCAATAGCGAGCAATTAGTGTTAGGAATTATCACATGAGAAATGGTCAATTACTACATAAATTTGAAAAGATGTTATTTTTGTGGTTATATATATATATATATATTATATATCTAATTAAGTTTTTTATTTTATTATTTAGTACTTAAACTTTAATAATTTGTAATAATTTCAAATGAGAAGACCGAGACAAAATAAGATTTGTTAAACTTAGCTTAATAAGATCTATCCACTATTATTCTTAGTGACATATTTAAAAATATCTTATTTTCAAGTTAATTATAGCATACTTTATAAGATATATTTTATATTTATAAATTATTTCTAAAATATTAATACAAATTAATTACTTAGAGTTTTGGAGACATTGTAAGAACTAATGATAAGGTGTATCACATTTTGGGATAATATGACAAGTAAAGGATTCATTATCACTAATACTTTGTGTAAGCATATGACAAGTAAAGTTGATATGATTAAGATAGCCTAACCAACTACAACTGGAGATCTAGAGGCGTGATAATAACATAGAGAGAAATAATGATACGAGATCTTATAGAGTAAGGATAATAGTCATTAGGAGAAATCTAGCCCCTTAAAAGTAAAAATATGAGAAAGATGAAAATTGGTAAAAGTGAGAAATGATAAAAAGAGAAGTATTATATGATATGATTATGCATGCATACATATGAATGTTGTATATGAGCACATACATATGTATATTAGCAGCATATTTCCTTTTGGGTAGATAAATCGAGGTAACTTTGAAGTAAATAGTTTATTATTGTGTGTCATGAAATGCATTAATGTAATGTGAGTATAATTGCATGCCATCAATTAATTATGTGCATATGTTGTAGTCATGTATAGCATATTATCATGCATTGTGTGTGTGTACACATATTATTATAAGTGTTAGAATATGAAATAAGATGGTGAAATGAAATAATAAAGAAAAGGTATAGTAGAATCAAGCTATAAGAATAAGGTTCTTATGATTAAAACATACCCATATTTAAATTCTTTGATGATTCTACTTTGGTTAATTATTTCATAATTTCTATCTACTACTTAACATCATCATGTATAAATGAGAATGCAACATAAGAATAAAATGATATGGCAAGTTAATTAAGGCAATAAGTTGATTTGGTTTCATGCCATAGATAATTTAAAATTATGATAATTTTATAATACAAAATATTATATTATTATGAGAAAAGTCTACATATAATAAATGTAAATGCCAAAATTTTATGCTTTTATCCACTAAAAGTTTTAGTAAATTCTCTAAGGTTCTATCTTTTACTTCAATTTGATTGTTAACCTATGAATGAATTTAAGTATTATTTCATAAATTTCTCCAAAAGTAAAAATAAATCTAACATTTTTATCAAGTTCAATAGTATTGAGCAGTCCTTGTAGCTTTGTTATTTTAATAAAATATAGTTTATTAGTGTGATAAATATTATTAGTTTTGTTGTTGGGAATGAAACATCCATTTTAGAAAACCCATATAAGCCTTAATTTGATCAAAACTTTCATTAGTTATAGGAATTTATAGAAACCTTTCTCTTTTCAAATTATTAAATCATATCTTATCTACCATAGAAGGTATGTTATCTTTAACTTTTGAAGAAGCTATTACAAAATCTACTGTGAAAAATGGAGTAATAAGCTATAATTTCTTTTTTTTTATCAATAGTTATTTTATTTAACTCAAAAGGTGGTTTGATAAGAAGATCCATTGTAAAGGCTTCATGAGGAAGAGCCTTACATTTTGACCTTTAAATTTTGAAACATATGCATTTTTTTTATTATAATAAATCACTTATAAGTCATGTAATTAAGGTCTACTTAATAAAATGTAGGTTATATTGGAAAGAATAGCACACAATGCTTTATCTTTATTCTTTCTTATTCTTACTAGAATTAAGTGTCTAATTGTAACTAAAATGAGGTGTGATTAAGTCAACTAATTTAGAATGATTGGGATGAGGTTCACTTATTTGATTTTCTCTTCTTAAAGCATGTGTGGAATTGTCTTGACAAGTTATTAAAGTACTAAAGATGTTTTTATGGCTATAATCCTCCATCTCACCCTAGGACAAACATAAGCATCTAATGATAAGTATTTGTTGATCCTCTTCTTCATGGTTAAACATCTCATTAATAAGAATTGTGTCATTCTCAATAATCTCTTTCATTTCAATCTCAGACTTATCTTTACCTTGAAATACAACTAGAAATATAAAGATATTACTATGTTCATTATCTTTTTTATCATCAGAAATAGTTGTGTGTACTTAAATGACTTATTTTGTATTACTTAATTATTCATCGTCTTAGCATAATTTAACATCTTGTAAATAACCATTTTATAGCATGAACTTTCATATTTTTAATGTTTTTCTTCTCTTTCTTGAGGAGTTCTAATAATAGATTTCTATATATTTATAAGTTAAATGTAGAAGGTGGCATTCCATGTCTAATAGTACACTTCAGTGTATTTGATGTGCTCCCTTAAAAATTATATTGATTTACTGAAGGAATAAACCTCATTTGTTTTTCAAAATATAATTCTAAGAAGAAGACACTCTCGAGAGTTTGTGGTTCATGTAAGGGCACATCATTTCCAACTTCCATCACATAACATCCCATAAATTTATTATCCAATTGCCAATTTAAGCTATGATATCTAGTCATATGTACTAGGTCATTGACTTGGTTATGATATTTAATGATTACTAATTTTTCTTGCCATAAGTTATGAAATTTAATGTGAATTTCTTTATCATGGAACCTATGATAATATTTCATCATTAGGATACTTTTTATTTCATGCCAAGGGGTCAAAGTTATACTTAACATTTGTTTTATCTAGCTTTATTTTGCAAAACTAGTTTTTTGATATTTACCAAACTTATACCATTCAAAGGAAATTTTTAATTAAGTAGCCTAATTTGAAATTTGATTTGGGCCATGATTCCCATCCAAAGTAGAAACATTTATATGAACTCTACTATTGATCTTCAAAATATGATCCCCATAGCTTTAACTTTGATTCATCCTATTTATATTACTTTTTGATGATCTAGATTAATTATAATATTGTCCTTAAAATTTATTTTTAGTATTTTGTGAAGAAGTTCTTTGTCAATTATGATTACTAATCCATTTATATCCTTGTATAAATCATAAATTAATTTTGTTAATGAGTCAATTTGCATTCTTGTTTGGCTTTTAAAATTATCCCAATTTTATTTTAAAATATCAAATTACTCGATTTGGTTTTGTTTATGAGACATGATAATTAATTTATTTTTTAATGCAAAATAATGATAAATAAATTTAAAGAGATGCTAAATTTAAATTTCTAGTAATAGATAATGCAATATAAACAAAAAAGATTTAAATAATATTTTAAGAATTGTCTATGCAAATAAAATTGAGGACAATAAGAAAAAACTAGATTTAATTTAAATTTGGTACTTACAAAGGCTAATTAGGATATAAAGGTTATTAGATGATGTTAATGCATGTAAAATATATTTAATAATAAATAAGTTGTACTTCAAAGATTTTTCATAATAATTTTCAAGTAGAATTATTTAATAATTTAACTAAAGTTTGTATATCTTATACTGCACTTTAGATGGGTAAAGTTTGTAGACCTCTCCTTACAACTAACACTTAATTCAGGTTTGGAAAGTTAAAGGAAAAGTAGGTCAGCTTGAAGTAGAGAAATTCATATAATCATTTCAATAAGATTACTAATAGATAAGGTCATTTGGTAAACCTTTAATTAATAAGATCTAAAGAGTTAAAAATATAATGTAACATTTTAATATTTGTAGGGTTAAATCATTTGTAAATGAACTCTTTAGATGAATGAATCCCTTCAGATCTAACTTTTTGTCTTTTGATCTCAATTATGCTCTTCCTGATTTACTTACAATTGATCTCCATGTTGATATCATCTTCGATAAGAACTTCCTTAATGCACGTCTCAAATGCATATCTCCAAGCTTTTAAATAAGTTGAATTGTTTGTCTGGTTCACTCTTGATCTAGTCTAGTTCAAGCAAAACTATTTAGCTTACATGCCAAACATGTATGATTTGGTGGTTTGGAATTCATTTGGTTTGTTTAGTGATAAATTTGGCAATTTGGTGCTCAAATGGAGCATGTGTAGAAGACATGATGGTTTGGACATTAGTGTTGGCTAGTTTCGTGCTAATGATGCAAGGGCCAGGATAGGCATGCAGAAGGTGCACTTGTTAGAGTTTTTTGGACTTGCTTGATTTGCATGTTGGTTTAATGATAGGTTTCATTTAATCATCAAGTTTATCTCTTCAAGAACAAGAAGGCAACAATGACAACTAGATTTACACAATATTTGTTTACGATTAAGAGTAGGCATAGGGCTGAAGTGGTAGCTCAATTGAGAGTCTAGTGTGCATTTGTAGTGGTAAAGATATGCACTTGCAAACACTATGCACAGCTCAAGAATATGTATAGATAGCAAATTTAGAGAGGGTGGCAGACACATGGCTAGCTAATGTTAGTAAGATTGAATTGAGAATTTTGATGAAGAAAGACTATTGACTAGGATGGTTGCCTTCATTTGAATATTGACAAAAGATAGGACTATAACTCTAATACAAATTGATGGGTTAAAATGTGATTAGGGAAGAACTCATGAAGCAAGGTGAGGATAGCAAGTGAAGATAAGTCTTACTCTTTTAAGCAAGTTTGTGTTCTTCTAAACATTGGGATAAGCACCTCTTGTCTCAAAGATCTTTAAGGCTTTGTTTTAAATTCTTCAAAGTCATTAATTATGTTGTTTTTAATTATGCATGGATTTAATATGAAAAAATAAGATAGACACAACTAATATTTATTTTTATGAAGATAAGGCATTTAAAACTTGAAATTTTTAACCAAATACCATAACTAACTTAAGAAAGAATAAAAAATCTTAACTATTATAGTTTTTAATGAATATTACATGACTCTAAAACATAAAATTAAAGTAAATAAATCATAATAAAAACTCAATCTCAAAATAAGAATCCATGATCTTTTCTTATTCTATTATATTAGAGCCTTGTTAACTAACTTAAATACCACTTGGTGTTTTTGTACTATTTAACTAATTGAATAATCTTCTAATACCATATACATGTTTGGGATATGGTCAAACGCATGTTAAACATCTACTAATACTTGTCATGCATCACTAATGTATAGTACATTAATATAAATGTATAATAATTGAAGTCAAGATCAACAAAGGGTATGTAAACTTAAGCTCTACTAATGCCAATGTACAATATGTTGATATTAAGGTACAATACACTAAGATTAAAGTGTTTAGAGAGTACATAAGGTTATATTAAGCCAAGGATAATATATGATGCATCCAAAATTGTGATACAATATGTCAAATTATGTGGAAGTTCAGTTCATCTCTGGCTTGAACAATTCATTAACCTATACTAAAGAAACTTGGACGTAAACATACAATAGTACACTAAGGGCCACATATGATGTCTCAAGTTGTTATAATGGTTAGATCCATCACTTGATTGGATGGTCTGCCAAATGTTGTAGATGTATAGTGCATTAATAAGAACACATGGAGACCTAGGAAATATTAAGTCATAATAATAAAAAAATATTTGGTGAATATAAAATGATTAAAAAGAAAATTTAAAGGATTTGGTAATTTAAAAAAAATAATTTGTTACATTTAGGAATTTTAATGGATTAGAATAAGTGTAAAGCAATATTGATGAAGTATCATATTCCAATGCATTAAATGGAACATTGGATGGATAATCATGAAACTTATTGGGCTCTTTAGATTAATGCATGAAAAATAATTATTTGTAATATATAAGATTGACATTAAATTCAAATATTGGCAACATAGATAAATGGAATTGAGAAATATTGACTTTTATGAGGAGGAGATATAACAATGGAAGAAGAATGCAAGCTTCTTCACAAGGTCTTTGATATCAAGTATTAGGAATTACAAATGATATCTATTGCTATGTAGGTCCAAAGGGAGTTACACCAACAAAAAATGGAAGAAAAAATGGAATATAAATAGGGAACTATATGGTAGAACAATTTGTTAAACTATATTTATCATATATTATTAACATGGTTGGGCCATTTTAGGAAGAGAACTTGTTGGAAATAATTAAAATTCAATTAAAATTCTCTTATATAGCCTAGATTGCCCAAAATATAAAAGAGTTCCTTTTTTGGTGCATTCTTTGGATGGTGCCATCACACATTGGTGACAGGGATAGCAAAGATTGTAATTTGGAGACAGACTCAACTTAGAAATTTTATGGGAGAATTTTTGTAACACATTCTAAAATGGTATGTTCCAAAATTGATAAGAGAAAGATTGTGTGATGAACTAATAATGTTATGTTGGAGAAGACTAACGACTTCACAATATGAACACACTTTCTTTAGACTTATGAAGTATACTTCAAAGATGGTAGACACTAAGAAGAAACAATTCTACACATTTAAGAAAGGATTACTAGATTCTATTCATAGTATTATGGCTCTAACTCAAGTTAACACTTATAAAGGGATAGTGGAAGCAAAATGATGAATTGAATAATAATAAAAAGAACTAGAAGTTAAAAAATACAAAAAAAAGAAAAGGAAAGCCTTTCTCATTAAGATGGGAATCATAAAAAGGAAAACATGATACTTATGCCAAAATAACACAAAGACAAACCAAAGTGCAAGAATTATGCAGAATCATGGGAGAGAATGCTTAAGAAAAAAATATTCTTTATTTACAGTAAAGTTGTTCATTTTTCTAGAGAGTGTCCATGAATTATTGGTAGGGAAATCTCAAATGGAGGTTCTAACACTAAAGGTTCTCAACTCAAGACACCAAACAAAGGTGAAAAGCCACACAACTTCTCAATCGCAACTAGTTCAACCCAAAACATGTAATTAAGTAGAAGGGTCCATCATTATTGGATTTGATCACTTATACTTTACTATTATTGAATTATGTTGACAAAGCTTCAACTGATTATAGAATAACTCATTCATTTATTTTAGAAACATTATTCAAGAAAATAGTAATTGATACATGTACATTGGACTCATCTTTTTTAATTGCTTTACTTAGAAGAAAAGAAGTTGAAGTAGATAAATACATAAAAGAACTATGGAAATGGAAGGAAAATTTTCCAATTCTCAGCTAATTGTTAACATAAAAGAATTCAATATCATCTTTGGAATGGAATAGCCAATGAATCATTGAGTGATCATCAATCATTGGGAAAAGAAATTAAAATTTCATAATAGAGGATGAAACAAAAGTCATCAAATTTGATAAATGGGGAAAGATACCAATAACATCTATAATAAATGTTGAAAAACTAATTAAAAAAGGGTGCAAAAAGATTCATGGCTTTAATGCAACTACTTAACAAGAAATAAACACAACTATAAGACATACCAATGTTTTCAACTATTCTGAAACATTTCCAAACGATCTTTCAAGATTACCTTCCAATTAAGAGATAAAATTTAATCAATTTATTTCCTAAAGTATAACAAATCTCCAAAGCATTTTATTGAATGGCACCAACCAAATTTCAACATATGAAGAATCAATCACAAAAACTTTTAGATTTAGGCTTTATTATTCCAAGAATTTCATCTTGGTTAGCATTAGTATTATTCATAAGATAAAAGATGGTTGTATATGCAAGTGTATAAATTATTAGGAATTGAACTAAACTACAACAAAGAATAAAAATCCATTTGTCAAAATTGACTAATTATTTGATTTATGATATGAATCCTTGTCTTACTCGATACATTCAAAATTTTTTAATACCACAGGGTGCAATAACTCTTATACCAACCGTTACATTTGGTTAATCACCTTTTCATTCTCTAGACTCGATATTCAAACTTGGAGTTATGATCCCCCAATCTGATCACCAAACTTATATTTTCTTCTCTCGCAAAGAACTAAGCTCCCTTACTAGATGATCAACCATATTATTTAGGAACTATTTCATCTAAGGCTAGGATAACTTTCTAATTACAATGATGTATACGAGGTACCAATGTACTGTGCAATAAAGAAACAATATAATGATAGTGGAATACGGAATAATAAAGTCCATCAAATAAATCTAATACATCCAAAGCTTATCAATAAGGTCCAATACAATATAAAAGTTCAATTATTATATTATAAATCAAAGAATCAACATCTTACCACTAAGAAAATGAAAGTAACTATAAATACTATGCAAATTAATAATTGTCTTAGTCACAAGCTCCTATACAATCTCCTATCTCCTTAATTTTGGATGTAAAAAACTAAGACTAAACTAATGCCCAATAGGAAACCTCAAGTCATAATGTAAAAAAATAATACTATATAAGTAATATAAGTCAACATCAGATTAATATCATGATCATACATGTAATGCAAAAAACATAAAAAGTTAAGTCTAATCTAAACTAATGTATCATGCAACTAATTTGATGTTTAATGACCCACAAAAAAATGTAGAACTACCTCCAAGCTTATACGACTTAAGTTAGAGTTTATCATCATATAAATTGACATTCTTTTATAAGTTGTGCTACAATCATATAAAATAGTATACTTTTTCAAGATATATCATAACCAAATTACTAGCACATTTTTTCAAGCTATGCTATAGCCATATAAAACAGCACACTTTTTTAAGATGTGTTATCACTAGCTTTAACATTTCCTATCATAAGGTTCACTGCATCAAAAGGTTATTCTCCCTTAAGTTTATCTTACTTATTATAATTTAGGAATAAAGTTTTCATAGAATCACAAAATCTATTATTTATGAATCAAATTACTATCTAAATATTCTAGGGTCACATCTAAACCCTTAATTTAGCTATATAGATAATTTAACATATCCAAATTTTTTTATTGATTAATTAATGTACTTAGCCTTATATAGAGTCCTTTCTAGAACCATTTTGCTTATGAAACTACTTATTGGCTTTCACCTAAGTCATATCTTAGCTTTATCCTTAGTCTATTTTCCAAAAACATGACAAATCACTAGTCTAAGTTCACACAAGTCTTACTGATGACTCATTTGCTATCTAGCCTAGTTTGATTCACTGTGTCATCCAAGATCTCTTATGTGCTATTCACACAACCTCACAGATCAATGCCTAAGGTGTTAACTTGTGGCTTAAGAGATTATAGGGTTATTTAGTGTCTTATCCAAATCAACTAAGCCATGTGTAAGGTTTACCCACCATACAAAAAAGAACATTTTCCCTTGGTCAAGCCTAACATCTTCATTTAAGGCCTAAACTAAGACCTCTACTCCTTATCCAAGGATATAATTAAGAACTTCTCTAACTTAAGGTTTATTTTAAGCATGCATAAGATTCACCAAGTTATATTATCCATGATCTAATTTTAGAATTCATATATAAGTTCTTCTTTCATATGATCAAGTCCTAAGTCCAACTAATTTATCTTACATGATCTACTCTAATTCAATTCTACATTAACCTTTCATCACAACCTATTTGAAATAAATATCACTCCTAATTGATCTCCTAAGAGTGTCTAATAAGATATAAAATTTATATATTGGGATTCATCTTAGATATTATAATGGCTACCAATCCTATATTGACCTTACTTAACCCTCACTTAATTGAACCTCATCTAATTCTTGCAAGCTTAGACAAATTCTTAACCAACTTGGCTCTCTTGTAAGGCATCCAATCAAGCCCTACTAGGTTTCTCCACTAAAAACTAAGACTTCTCTTAACTGTAGAAGCCATCTAAGGGATTTGCAAATCCAAATCGTGTTTCTCCATGGCTTAACCAAACCATGTTGCTAGCTTCCCAAGAAAAACTAAGGTGACAATGCTTGGCTAGAAGAATACCTAAGGTTTTGGCTAAGTTTAGGTTTGTATATAAGTGTCCAAAGTCCTAGTCTATGTTTAATTGCATAGGAGTTGTTCTTTAATTCATTTCATATGTGAAAACAATGATTATCATTAAGCCATTATTTAAGTTGAAACTCATCATGTCTAAATCAATAAGTGCACTTATTTTTTAAGATATTATATGTAGCCATACATGAATGCATCACATCAAATGCATAAACAATTATGTCATCCAACTATAATTCAAACACTCAACATACCTTATGCACATAGTAGTCATGCAATCAATCTATTTTAAGCATGGTATAAATATATCACAATATATACACATATCAACTATGTAGCTTTCTTATAATTCAATAGTTTCTCCTACTATACACACATATCAGTTGTGTATCTATCTATTCTTAACATAACAATATCCCAACATATCATTCACACTAACAACTATGCAAAATACCTATAGTTCAACATTTAGAATAACATGTGCACATAATAATCATTAGTCTATTTTTTCTTAACATGATAGCATTACAACATAATATATGCATAAGACAATAATGTAAAACCACTTACAATTCAATATTTTAACATATCATATACACTTAGTAATTGTATAGTCCACTTAATTTTAACATAGCACCATTATAGCATAACATGTGCTCAAAATAATTGTGGAAATCCATTGATCTTAATGTTACCTTATCATTTCTCTTCTTTCCATGGCTTCCATGCCTATGTTACCAAGAATAGTCACTAACATCCTCTTCTACCTAGGATCCAAATCAAAATGAAGCAAAAGGCACTATTATGATATGGTAAACTACCTCTTGTGTGGTTAAAATAAGAAAATAGGGAAGCATAAGGCAAGCTATGGTTTAGAAATTGATCAAGTTTCCATGTTTGTGAAAAGCAACTCGATCTATATCTTCCTCTCTTTGGGACTCTCTTCTTTACTTTCTCTCTTTTTCCTCTTTTTTTTTCTTCTTTCCTTCTCTTTCTCTATCTTGACTCACCTCTCTTTCTTAATGTAGTCTTGATGCATAGTAGATGTCAACTAGGGTAGGGCTTCGAGAATACCCCATGTTACTTCTTGGTCAAGAAGGAGGCTAGCAACACCTCAACTCATGGTAGTCCAATGTCCATATGGTGGCAAGTAGCAAGTAGAGAAGTGGCTAGGGTTTCTAATATTCAATCGACCTGTGCTCATGAAAGAAGAAAATAGTTGAATGTGGGAATTTGGGAAATGTAAAACAAGAATTTAAGTTTTAAGTTATTCACACATACACACACAATGAATCCATATAAACATATACACATACATACTTATGTGCATGTGTGTATTCCAATGCATGAAAGTCAAATTATATACTTTATATGATACAAAGCCTACTTTTTGTGAATCCACTATGATAATGACATAGATAATTACATATCCAATAAAACCAATCAATAGTCTCAAAATAAATTGATCCAGAATGGATTATTATGCCAAAACTATACTATAATTTAAATTTTTAAAAATCTAAATGTATAAGTATATAATATATATTGATAAAATATTTATTTTATTATTTTATGATATTTTTTTAATTAATTTTGTCATATTTTATGAAATGCCTAGCATAGTTATAAATTGATCTCAAAATATTTATGCACCTTAATTTTAAAATTATGAGGACATTGAAATTCTTCCCTCATATGAATTTGTGCTCAAAATTTAAAATTGATTTAGACATTTCTTCCTCATCTCATCCACGAATTTTCAACTGGCTTCTTATTTAGTTTGGTGTTGTTATTGTATTTTTACCATATGTTTTTCTTTTTAGCTACCAAATCTCTTTATTTATGATTTCCATTAGATTCTTCTCATAACTTGATTTGCCTACACTTTCATGATACTTGGGTTATATTATAGTACATGGGAAGGATTTTTCATATATTTTCTTACCTTTGAAATGTAGAATACATTATGTGCACTAGCTAATTGAGGTAATGTTATTATGTATGCAACTTCTCTAATAATTTGAGAAACTTAAAAAAGTTTAATATAACATGGCTTCAATTTGCATCCCTTTTCAAACTTAGAGATATCATTCATTAGGATTGCTTTTAAGAATACTTGATTATTTTTTTGAGATATAAGATTCCACTATCATTTAGATTGAAATCATTCTCTTATCCTCTTATGATTCTAGCATTTATCTTTTGCATTTCTTCATCTCTATCCTAAGATTTTTCAAGAATTTACAACCAACCTATTGCAATTGATAGTTGAAAGAAATTCTACTCATTTCAATATTTAACTAAGCCTATTTAACAATAAATATCAAGTTATTTGGACTAACTCTCATACTATAAAGTAATCAACTATCACATTAACAATATTTAGATGATATATACTCTCTAGTTAACAATCCTTTTTTAACTCAAGACATATTATTTTCTTTAGATTTAACTCTTTTCGAAAATATATACTTAATATTGATGGTTTGTGTATATCTAGCTCTTTACCATAGAGTACCTTCATATTTTTTTATACAAATACAATCATAGCTCACTCTAGATCATGTATTAAATAATTTTTTTTCATGCAGTCTTAGCTACCTAAACATAAGCAATAATTTTATTATTATGCATGAGTACAGTTCCTAACCTTTATCAAGAAGCATCACTACACACCTAAAACTCAATGTTACTTTATGTTAAAACTAGGACTAGAAAAATTAGCTTTTCTTTTAGAGTCTAAAAACTCTTTCTATGTTAGGATGTCCACACAAAGAGGACCATCTTTCGAGTCAACCTCATTAAAGGAATAGCAATTTGTGAAAAACATTTGGAAGATTTCTTGTAATAGCTTGTCAACCCATGAAAAATTTTAATTTTAGCAACATTGCTTGGCCTTGGCCAATCAACAATTGTAGCCACTTTTAGAGAATCCAAAAAAATATCTCTACATTTTTAAATATCCCAAAATGAGACTCATTTTAACCAAAAGCTACACTTTGTAAATTTTGTACACAATTAGTTCTCTCTCTATCTTTTATGGCATCCTATTCAAATGCATTTCATGCATCCTTTCCTTTCTTAAATAAATCAAAATATTATTTATGAATATGATCACAACATGATCCAATCATTATCTAAAGACCCTAATTATCATGTCAATAAATGTTGCTGAAGCATTCATCAAACTAAAGGATACCGTACGAAACTCTTAATATCTACACCTGGTTCTGAATATAGTCTTCAAAGTATTATATTTTTAAATCTTCAATTGATGATAGCCAAAACATAGGTCCACTTTTGAAAACATTGGTTTCTCTTGTAATTAATTAATTCATTAATTTTAGGAAATGAGTACTTATTATTGATAATAACTTTATTCAATTCACACCTTAAGAGATATGTTGAGCTTAATGAAGGATTTTTTAAGCATTACTTATATCTATGTTTTCATCCTCCATAGTTGAATGGAGCCATTCTATATGGCACCCCTAAAGGAGATTCAACATCTGGGATTAAGTCAATCCAAAATTCAATTTGCTTATCAAGTGATAATTAGAAAAAATCATCAAGGAATATATCTATATAGTTGAAAACCATAGGAATATCTTGTAATTTCAATTCATTTTTGTAGCTACTCATTGAGAACCCAAAAAACATGTACTATCCTTTCAACTTTTAGCATAAATATCAACAACACATTTTTACCTTTCCCAAAGTGGATGGCATCAATGTCAAATGCCATATATATATATATATGTTCTCCCAATAGTCCAATGTGACTAGATGGCATCCAACAATTGATATCCAAAATTATGTTAAATGCCTTTAAATTAATAATAACAAATGAGACTTGAGTACTTCTCAATTATCTCACCATCTTGTCACATAATATTAAGTAAAAAATGCTTTATCACATTTCATCTACTATATAAATATATATATGATAATAGGAATCATTACATAAGATATTGGTGCTAACTGTGTGTGCATTTCTATGTTATGACTATCTAATCAATTCACATCATCTTATCACAAGTATCTTATTCCCTTTGATATAATCAATATGATGCCCATAGCATCACATATGAAATCAACTATTATTGTATCATATTTTATGTATATTCTTGTTTTGATAGAATCAATGTGATGTTCTTTTCCTCCATCATAATCTTAGGGCATGTATCCACAATCTTAAAAAAGTTTAATGCCCTTTGATCCAAATTTGATATTTTAAATAGACAATGTTTCACTAGTATCTCATCTTATCTATGGGATCCTATATCATATATATCTTTATGACATTATCATGTCTTTAGACCTCAATTTATAGTTAACTAGTTAACTTAATCACATTTAACTTTTGTCTATCATCATCTTGCAAAAAGTGTTAGCAATCATGGAGCCTTTGTCTATCATTGTCCTACATAGAGCACTAACAATGATATAGTATGAGGTCTAATGCCTTCTCAACTTATCATCACCCTGTATAGAGTACTAGTAATAATAAAGCTAATTTTATTATATCAAGCAACCACAAGATAATGTCATTAGAAAAATCTCAATATTTTCTTATCATTTTATATCATATTATAATATAGATCATCAGGCTCTTTATGGCTTGATTGATAAGATTTTTTTGACCATGGTGTTCCATACATGTTTTTAGTTAGATGGAAAGATCAATCACTTTTAAAGCACACTTGGATAACTATGGATAATCTATAGAGATTAGCTTCCGACTTACTTAAAGACTACTTAGACCTCAATTCTATAGAGTATAGATTTTTAGTTAAGAGGGAATTGATGTAAGACAAGTATCAGTATACGATTCATATGAGTCAAAATCTATCCTAGATATATAAATTGAGTGAAAATATGATTTAGTTAGTTAAAGAGGGCATAAACACCAAGTGGTGCATAGGACAACTACTAAGGCTTAGACTAAGAAGCTAAACAAAGCAAGATAAGAGCTACGATGCTTATTTTTGGATAAATTTTTTTATTTTTTATTTACTTTAATTTTATATTTTGAGACATATAGAACTCAACAAAAAATAGAATTATTGAGTTTTATTCTTTCTTAAGTTAGTTATAATAGTTAAATTAGTTGTAATAGTTGGTATTTAGTTAAGAAGTTTAATTTAAAGCATCTTATATTCTTAAAGATAAGGATTAGGTGAGTCTATATTATTTTTTCATATTGAATCTATAAATAGCTTTAAAGTCATGTAATTAAGGATTTTTTATGAATTTAAAATAAAGCTTTGAAGAGGTTTCAATCGTATGCTTAGAAGAACACAACCTTATCTATAAGAGTAATGTTCATCTCTACTTTTAATCCTTAAACCTCTCATCCCCCACTGCATGCGTTCTACTTTCCTTATCCCATTCCCCACCCCATCCCATCAATTACTCTTTATTCATCACTCATCAACTCATTTTTTGTTTTGTTCTCTCTTACCATATGGTGCATTGTTCTTAAGATACCATACTTTAAGTCAATTTTCATCACTTATTGTTTTAAAAAATTTGAAATTTTCCTATAAGTTTTGACATAGACATGTTAAAATATATCAGCTAACATATAGTAACGATCATTGATAAAACAGTGATATAAATGGAGAGAGGATTGGGTTGTCGAATGGAAAGTATGGCAAAAGGGTTTGAAAGAAGTGGAGTAGAGTTTGAAGATGAAGAAGAAAATAAGGATTCACTCACCAAAGTGAATCCAAGAGAAACCACAAAGCAAACTCAAGCTCTCAAGCCACAAAATAAAGCACTTTCTTTGGTCACAACTAATTCACCATTTATCCATTCATGAGAGCTCCTTTAAATAAAAGATTATAAGTAATTATTTAATATAAAAAGAGAACATCTTACTTACTTTTTAAAGACTTTCATGCCCACATATTTTTTGTAATATATCATCATAATTTCTACCTAACTTTTGAAGAGTTTCATCTCCATGTCATTCTTTAATATAAAAGCATCCTTCTTACCTATCTCTTAAAGACTTTTATATCTAAATAATAAAAACATACTTCTTACATACTTCTTAAAGACTTACATCTAAAATTTAGACACCATTAATGTAGTACCAACCATGCATTCATGATGATGCATGAATAAATCATGACTTCTCAAGTTTATCATTTGCATGTTCTCAAAATTATCATGCATGTATTAATTTTGGAGAGTTTTAATTAGATTTATTGGTCTATGTTGTTTTGCCATAATTTCTTTCTTTTATATTACAACATTTTCTTCTAACTAAATAAAATTCTAAGTATCTTTAGATGGTGGTTGATTTGTATAATGAATAAGGATCCTTTGAAGCATATAAATATTGGAGAAGTGCCTATCAGTAATAATTCCATCAACTCAAAAAATTTTTGGCATTGATGACATTAGTAATTGACCATCATGTTCACAAGAGTTAGATTGTATCAAGCTTTGTTGTGAAGTAACTTTATAAGGTAAAAGGTCTTAAATATTGAAAATTAAATTAATACACATTTCTGGTGGAAAATCAAGAATAAAAGAATTTTTACTAATTTCCTTAACAATTTTGAAAGGCTCACAACCTCATGCATGTAATTTTTTGTATTTTGTGAAAGAATAACACTTTAGGTGAATGTGAATTAGAACATGATCTACATTGAATTCCCTTAAAGATCTATTTTGATTAATAGCTTTAGTATACTTTGCATTGCTTGCTTCAATTTATTCCTTGATTTCTTTATGTTTTGATTGAAAATCATATGCAAAAGTAAAAGTTGAATAAAAAAAATGTGTGTATAGGCATGTTAAGCAAGTCAATAAGACATTTTGGATTGAAGTCATATATAATTTCAAATGATGTTTACTTAGTTGTTTTGGAAATAATACTATTATATGAAAATTTTGATGCAAGTAAATGTAGGTCCTAAGTTTTTAGATTCTTTCTTATAAGACATCTTAGGAGATTTCTTAATATATGATTAACAACTTCTATTTGTTCATTTGTTTATAGATGAAAAACCAAAGAAAATTTAAGTTGTGTTCCAAATAATTTCTAAAGAGTTTTTTAAAAGTAAGAGACTAATCTAACATCACAATCTAAGATAATAGTTGAAGGTAAGCCATGTAAATCAACTATCTCTTGAAAGACAAGTTTTGCAATATGTGAGGCATCAATTGTATTAGAACATGGTATGAAGTGTGATATTTTTGAAAAAGGATCTACAACTACAAAAATGCTATCATAATATTATGGTGTTTTTGGTAAGCCTAAGATGAAGTCCATGGAGAGGTTCCCAAGGTAGATATTTAACAGGTAGAGCTATATATTATCCTTATTATTATTTAGTTGTTTTGGCATGTTTATATGTCTAACATTGAGAAAAAAATTTAATTGATGTCTTATTTGATTGATGGATAGTAGAATCAAGATTTCATTAAGTGAGTAGTTTTGTCTCATCCCATGTGTCCTACCATCCTTCAAAATGTAATTCTATATTTAATAAATCTCTAAATGATGTGTTTAAGATGCATAGTTGTTTGCCTCCTAAATAAATAGTCTTTTATAATGGCATAACAATCACAAATAGTGGAGGATTTATCTTTTAGCTTATTATAGATATTACTGAAGTCCTTACAAACTAGGTAATTTTCTTTAATCCTATCAAATATGAGGATTTATGATTCTAAGGAAGTGATCACTAATGTGATTCTAAAAAGTGCATTAGTATGTTTGTTATTTTTTGTTTATGTTTGAGAATGAAACAATAATTTTGTAAGTATTCAATCTGCTTTGTATGTCTATGATTCAACTTTCTTTATGTATTGATATATTTTAAAGCATGATGGTCTATATTCAAAATAAATTTATTATGTAATAAACAGTGTCTTCAATGCTTTAATAATTTTATAATTACATAAAATTCTCTATCATATATAGAATATCTTTGACTAGCAATATTTCATTAAAATAAGTAACAGGGTGATTACCTTAGCTAAGTACACTACTAATTCTAATCCTAGAAGCATCACATGAGACTTTAAATACTTTATAAAAATTATGTAAATACAAATAGGGAGTGATGTCAAGTGTAGTTTGATTCGATTGAAAACTTTTTGTGCACTAACACTACATGCAAATTTTTCATTTTTTAAGACATCAGTAATTGGAGCTACTATTGTATTTAAATTTCTTATTAATCTTTAATAAAATGTTACTAGACCATGGAAACTTCTAATTTTTGTTATAGCCAATCCAAAATGGCTTTAATTTTTTATGGGTTAGGTTGAAGCAAATTGATGATACTAAAAATCCTAAGAAATTAATTCCCTTTTACATGAAAGAGCACTTTTTAAGTTTATATATAGTTTTTTATGTCTAAGTTTCTTTAAAATAAGTTTAAGATGTTCTATGTCTTATCAAGGCTAAAGATTAAAATGTCATCAAAATATATGCTAAGAATTTTCCAATGAATGTTTTTAGAATAACTTTCATCAAATGCATGAATGTACTTGGTGCATTTGAGAGGCCCAAAAACATCACTAGCCACTCATAAAGATAATTACGAGTTTTAAAAGCAATTTTCCATTTATCACTAGGATGAATCCTAATTCGATGATAATCGATATAAAGGTCTATTTTTGAGAAGATGTTTGAACCAAAAAGAAGGTTTAAATTTATATGTTCTCAAAACTATCATTTATATGTTCTCCAAATTATTATGTATGATTAAACTTTGGAGAACTTTATCATAATTGATTCTAGTTTGAGACCTTGTAATGCATATATGTTGTTATTTTATCACAATTTCTTTCTTTTGAATTACATAACCAAGTGTGTTTTTTCTATTATGACGTCTACTCGTACTCACCAACTTGGGTTGTCTCATTTTACTAATTTGCACACCCTAGGTTTTTCCACTTCTAGATTACTATCTTAGACTTATCCATTCTAGCTTTTCATATTAAATTCCTTCATTTTTAGGTTTTGTAATTTAGGTTATCTATTTTCTTATGGTTCTTCTCTCTAGAATTTCAATCACCTTAATACCACTCTTGTGGCATCTTACCAATTTTATTTTAAAATATAAATTAGGTTGTTATTAAATTTTTAAATTATTTTCATAGATCTATGTAAAAAATGTTTTATGTCAAAAATATTCTTTTAATATCTACTTCCTTAAATATAAAACTTTTTTATTAGAGAAACAATAAACCCATTTACTCACAAAAGGAAAATCCTTTTTTTAATAAAATCATCTCAATTTAAAGTTGGTTCTTTTGAAAACAAAGTAAAAATCTTATAAAATTCCTTTGTATAGTTCATTATTATACCACATTCCATTTTCAATTAAACTCCCAACAAAAGTAAAACAATATCAAAATTAATAAAAAAGTATTCACCACTTTTTTGTGAATAAAGCTACCAACTATGATTAATAATGTTTTACAAATAATATATCATAATAAACACTTGCTATCATAGTGGCATCACATATGTCCCATTGAGTCCAATCTAATACATGAGATCTAAGGAAATACAAAACAAATCATACTTTTTATGTTATTTTTCTATTCCATGTCCCTTTGTTTCATTAGTGTTTTGGTATGATATGAAATTTTGCAAGCCAAAAATACTCTTAAGTCAAACATCATAAGCTCAACATATAAGTTATTTATTGATTTAGGATGATATGTTAAAACTTATTTTAGCTCATAAAAAATTAAAAAATGCATAAGTTTAAGTAATATATCTATACAAAGGTCTACTCAAAGGTGTTATAAGTTTAACATTAAAAATCCTAAGATCATCAAGCAAGTAAGAACTTTTTTCAAAAGTTAAGGACTTGCACTAATTTTTAACATAAAAGATTTCTACCTAAAAGAAAAATAGTTTTAATAACCCACACACAAAGTACTCATGTTGGTGGTAAAGTGATAAGGTACACACACAAGTAGAGTTCTTAGAATGCTAAACAATAAAATACACAATCATGTGCGCAAATTGGAAAGTTTGATGCGATGATTAAATTTCTTGAAAGTTGAAATAAAGTGCTTAAGAACTTCCCTGATAATTTGATTCTTTTATGAATGCTAGATGATGAGTTAGGATCTCCTAATTTGAGCCTCTTGCTTGCCTTCTTAGGGCACCTCTAAAATCACACTATTGGATTTTTAGTACATTGATGTAAGCAATTCCTAAATAAGAATATACATTTTGGGCTACTATAAAGGTGAGCGGTCAGACAGTGAGTGGTGCAATTGATGCAGCACATGTTGAGAGGCGTGTGACATCCTTAATAAAAGGTCTCAAAAAATAAGGGACAAAATTAAAACAAAAAGGTTAAATTAAATAAAAGAAAACTAAAGAAAAATAAAGAATTTAAATTAAAGTAAAATAAATAGCATTAACATGTTTTTATTTTTCATTTTTATTTACAAAAATATTTATTTAACTTGTGTATTTTGGATATATGTATATAAACCTAGCATGTAGTATGACCCAAATGTGTATTATCATATACTCATCATTTTTGTGCACATCATAAGACTTTAGTTGTGACATTTTTTGGGTTTTTCACTAGTATCATATAAATTCATCACCATTATTAATTACCTACTTTTTTAAATTTTATTTTTAATAATTCTATGCATTTTAAATCATGTAATAAAATAATATTTTTTCTTGTTTTTAATTCAAGTAACAAAAAGAAGAAATAAAAGGAATGATAAGGTATAAAATTCATAAACTACCTCGAACCATATACAATCATCACATGCCTTACATTAACTTAATATATCACTACTTCATTCTACAAATAATTAATATATCAGTATGTGCACTAATAACACAACCTTCATCACACTATTCCTTACATGTTTCATGATGTGCACTATCTATACTTACACATATTAATAAGTATATACTAAGACAACATAACAGGATCAGTGGATTAACTAGCAATATAACATGTGAAAATAAAGTGAATATCAGATATATGAAACAAGTGCATAAATATGATCAATAATAAATAATCATATTTTATAGCATTTCTTACATATCTTAATAACTATTTTATGATACACTATTTTCTTGTCTTTCTTTACCAAATTATGTCACATTTTTATGGCACCAACACCACCTAAACCATGTCACATCTCATTTTGACATCAATATGAATCTAGATTATTTACACATAACTCTAACATTATCATCACTTAAGGCTTGTATCATGCCTCTTTATGGCATCATCGTCACCCAATGCTTATCTCATACATCCCTTTGAAATCATCATCACTCAAGGTTATGACCTTATCTCGTCATTACATTATCACTAACAAAGGCTATATTACCTTATCATATATTTAACATTATCCTTCATGGACTTTTAAATCAAAATAAAAGATTATGTTTAGATAATCCACATAAAAGCTCTAATAACACAGCATATAAACAAAGCTAAAACACGTGCCTAATTATTAAAAAGTAGAGTATTATATTCCTCTTTTTTATCTCTTCCTCTTCATATAATTATGCATAGAAATTACATTATAATAATTTTTTCTTAAAATCTATATTCTTTATTAAATTCATTTCACTTTTTGAACCTAACAAAAGCCATTAAACCTAAATAAGTTCTCTCTATTTAGATTATTTGTTGATGCTATCAACTTGTCTATTAACACCATTAAATTATCTAGTCCTTATTGGATTATCCAAGGTGTGCTTGATGCCTTGGCTAATCACTCCTAAGTTCCTATTAGACTTGTATTATTTGATGCTCATAGCCTTAAATGATAGCTTCTTTGTATGACCATCTGCTTATCCCCATCAAACAATTCGTGGGAGGAAACTGGTATAAGAGGTTGTGGATACACTTCTTGATAATGGGATCCATGGAAAACCCATGATATATGATCATAATAATTTTTACTAGTCATTTTTTGATGTAAATGAAGATAACAAAGGAGGATTTATATAATACTATCCAATGAGCATCCTAAAAAATTGTTTTTCTTTTCTAACCCTCCATTAGACTGTCTGATTGCTTAATTAAATTGTTCAATAAAGACCTATAGCTACATGTTTACTTTCTCAGCTATGATTTGCTTTGTTTAAAGTCTAAGCCTCATTAATGTCATAAAAATGACTACATGTTTCTCCATCACTCACAACACTTAATTACATGCACTGGATCTCTCTCTCCAAAATTCTAATGGAATAAAATTATAAAAAAAAAACTAACAATGAATTAAAATTTGGATTTCTTTGCATTTTTTTCTTTCTCGAATCAAAATTTTTTTCCTTAAATCCTTTCTCACACATGAAAATATTCTCTTCAAGTCTGTTAGTGCCTTATTCTGAAATGACCTTTCTGTCATATCTCTCAAATCCTATCGAGGTAAAACCATCACCTTAACAATGACTAAAGGATTTAATATATCATTATTATTTTAATTAATTATTTTATTTATTTTATACACTTTGGCATTTTATTATATCATCAAATCAAGTTTATCAATAAAATCAACTAAATTGGACTATGAGTATTTTTTTCTATGATATTATATACTTTCTCTCTCCTTTAAAAGTCACACATACATTATGTTCATTATGACCTATTTTATAAAAATTTCCCTTTAAATTAAAAATTTTCATATCTATTAAGTTTATAAACTTCAAATACAATGTGATTTATTTATCTACATTATTTAAGTGCATATGTGATTTGTTAAGATGTTACATGGGGGGTAATGAAAAGAGATATTCACTTAGTATATTTACTACTTATTGTACTATATTAAAAAATAATTTATTGGGATTTGAACATTTGGTAATGTAATAAATTGTTGTTGTGCTAACAAAGCATGGCTCATATGTTATCTCTTTACATTCCACTACAAGAAAAGATGATAAAGTTTGGTTTAACTTTTGATTTCAACAACAAGTATTGTTCTTTTATTAATGCAATTTGTTGGCATCATCATTTGGAAAGAATATACTAATTTCACCATTATGTGGTATTAGAGATGAGAACAACAAGGTAATATGCTTAATAAAAGGGTAAAATAAGAAACAAATTGTTTAAGTCATATCATGGGTACTATTATATGGTATTAGAGATTAAAACCACAAAGAGAAAAGGTTAAAATAAGGAACAAATGATTTTGGTGATATTATACAAACTAGAATATATCTTTTAGTTAATTAAATAATTAATTATTCTTTATTAACTATAGTGTCTTACTTTATTGTTAAACTATATCTAATTTTAAGTGAAATCAACATCATTAGATTTTAGGTATTTTATTATATAATATTTTACATTTTACTCCCTCCTCTAAGAGTTGCATACGCACAATAATCATCAAAGCATTGTTTTATAAAAATACTATTTTCATGAGAATTTTGATATTTTATTAAATTTAGATTTCTAAATAAAAATGTATTACATTTAATTACATTATATTATGTATACAATATTATTTGGGATGTTATAGTTTTTTCTCCTTACAAAAATTTTGTTCTTAAAATTTATAATTATTTAGGATACTGTTTTGAACACATCCTAATTTTTTTGTTAAAATTTATTTATCAAAGTTTACATGTACAATACTTGATTTTAATTATTAGATTTGAGAACCTAAACTATTTTGAGTTTAACACATTTATGTGTAAGTGAGCTACCATTTTCTTTTATTATCTATGCAAAAGTAGGAAATTTGGAATGAATATTGGCTCTAATCCTACATACATATGAAGTATTATCAGAATGATTGTAATAATGGCATATAAGCTTATGATTATGACCATGTAAAATATCAACATGTCTATGCACATGAGATTTTCTAGTATGTGTAAGAAAAACTTCTCTACTTGGTTTTACTTTTGAAAATGAGCAAGTATAGTGCATCGATTTAAAATCAATGAATTTCTCAATTAAGGATGCATGTTCATTAACATTTTATTTTAAATCATCATTAAGCTTTTTTATATTCTCTAAATAAATGTTAATCATTAAGCTATTTAGTCAATTTTTTTTTGGAGTTATTTACCTCCTTCTCACTTGAGAATGCACTCTCTTCTTCTTCCTCTCTTCTCTACCCACCATACAAAAGAACCCTTAATTACTGTCTTTCTCTTCACTAGTACTAGTCATGTTTTAATCAATCCAAGCTACTTTCAATGCTTTCTTTTTTTCTATTTCTTATTATTTTTCTTTTCAAATCTTTCCTACATGACACAACATGTTGGTCTGATATGTCTTGGTTTACTACATTCCTAACAAATAATCTACTCTTTTTTCTTATTTTCTTATTGGACCTTTGATTTCTTTGTCTAATTGCAATATCAAAAATTTTAGATAAACTTCTAAAGATTAAAACAATATCTTTTTCATTAGTAGTTGCTTCTTTTAAAATGTCTTTCTCCATCTTTAGTGCTATTGTTTGTTCTTACTTCTAGTTTTATTCTTCAATATTAATTCTTCTTCTTTTCTCCTTTCTATTTTTAGCCCATTAGTCATGGGCTCACCCATCAAGTCATCTAATGTCATAATAGAAATATTCTTAGCTGTCTTATGGCAGTGGTTAATGGATCATACTCAGGTAAAATTCTAAGTATCTTTTTTACCTATTCATTCATAAGAATTAGCTTTCTCAAACTAACAAGTGTGTTAGTAATATTAATAAATCTTATAAATATGCTTTTAATGGATTCAATTGAAAGTATCTTAAATAAATCATAGTCATGTGTCATCATGTTTATTTTATTTTTTTAAGTAAAGAGATACATTCATATGTCATCATTAACTTATGTCATATTTCATAAGCTATATTTAAATTCATAATTTTATTAATATTTGTAGCATTAAAAGTATAATATAAAATATTTATGACCTTATCATTTAATTGTACAAAAATACCTTATATATTTTTCTTTATAGGAAAATCAAATAAAGCTTGTATTAATTTTCACATTTCTTCATCAATAGATTTGAAATGATTGGACATCCAAATCATCAATAGACATAATAATCATCACAAAAAGTCGTGGCCTATAGGAAAAAGCATCTTCACCCAAACTCATGGACTATAGGAAAAAGCACATTCACCCAAACTCGTTAAAGCATCAGTTTGAGTCCTAAATCAGCCAAAAAATTTCTTCTCACAAGAAATGAATCTTGCTTTGATATCAATTGAAGAGTGGTTCAACAAGAAAATGGTAAATTACTAAGAATAAAAAATTATATTTTTATAAAAATATTTAAAGAAATAATTTTCAAATAATTTTTAAAAAACTTGAGCAAATCTTTAAAATGATTTTCTACAAATTTTAATTTTAATCTAAAATATGTTATTTTTCTTTCAAATAATAATTTTTAATAAAAACTTATTAAATTAAAAAACTAATAAGGATTAAAAACATATACCAACAACTTTTAGGTGATTACACTTAAAAAGTAACCTAAGTCTAAAACAGACAAAGGCTAGGCAAAAACAAAATACTCAATATAAGAAAATTTTAATAAGAGATAGACTACTACAACTTTACAATAAAATAAAATGACAATAAAAGAATAATATTCAACTGCACAATCAAAATTAATTAAAATAAATTCTATGCTTTATGAAAGATGAACAAGGTACAAGTATTTTAATGAGATAAATTAGAAATAAAAAAATTAATAACTTAGCTAATTTGAGAAGAAAACAAAATTTTAAGAGTTTGATGACTCAAGAACGTAGTGTACGAAAGAGATGATGAGCATGAGTTGTTAATAGCCTAAATGTTATGACTTGAAAATTTTTCTTTAGATTATACAAAAATTCATCAATCTATTTTCTTTAAAAATTCTCTTTTTTATACACAATCTCTAACAACTAAAAGTACTTATCAAATAGGTAAATTAACTATTATAGTTTGTTTAGTATTCATATATTTTAATTTAAAATTATTATTTAAATAACATATTATAATAGTTTGAAATAAAAGACAAAAGAGCCACTACACAAGAGCTACTCAATCGTAAGCATTTGGGACGATTCAATCACAAAAATTATGTGATCAGAAGGATGTGATTCAAGAGACACTATTTAGAAATTAGATTTGATCAGGACTATTAGATCAGAATCATGATCTAAGAACTAAATTCAGATCTTACATGTGGATAAAACATGGACCGTTCGATCACAAAATGACATAATTAAATGGATGCAATAACCAAACATTGAATGAGATCAAGATCATTAGATCACAAAATTGCATGATTGGATGACTCTTGTTACTCCCACAATTTGAAAGTTTGTCGCACAAAAATAGAGTTGAGGTTTAGTCCCACATTGCAAAAGTGGGTTAAAAATTTATTTTTATAAAGGTTTGAATGATCTTTTAAGTCAACCTATTCGAGTTGGCTGTCCTCATGGGTCATTCAGAAAGTCATGACCTTTTTAGCTAGTGATGCATTATATTTGGTTTATAAATGATTTATAGAGGTGGGAGTGACCCAACACAATTGAATCTTGGTTTGGCATTGATTTCTCTAACGATATATTTTAATAAATAGGTTCAAGATTCATTAACCTGACCAAAATAAGCTATAATAAACCCATTATGTTAGATAGGTTTGTAAAATTTTTTACTATTATGATTTTTTTTAATAGGTTAATTAAGATTTTTAAAAATATGATTAAGAAAAAATGATGGCCAAGATAAGATACATCAAAGATATTAAAAAACCTAAATTTTTTTAAGATGATTAATTTTAATTTAATTTATGTGCATTGTAATAAATTTTTAAATCAAGTTTAACATTCTAATTAAAGTAAAATTAAAATACCTAAAATTAAATTAAAAATATTTTTCTTGATTGTTTGCTACTCTAACTAAGATGATTCTCATGAGATTTTATATTTATTCTTCTTCTTTAAGTTCTCTCATGAATATAAGTATTGACTATTTAAAATCTAAAAACTTAAACAAATTTATTAAATATTTAAGATTTGTTATCATCAAACAAAGAACTATGGATAGTGGTTAATATCATAATAACTTGCTCCTTTACTAAATGTCATTGGTGTAACATAATTGGGTTCCACTATAATAGATCCCTAGGAATCATCATAACTTTATTAATAACTCCCATAAATTCTCCACACTTTATTGGATCAAGCCTTGCAAAGTGACCCAATTCATGATATTTGAAGCATTTTATCAGTCTTTTTCTATGGCACACATCCTAATGTCATTTCTTATAGGGTTTATGCCTTAGTTTCCTACACTCTAGACCCAATGATAAAGTAGGATCCTATGATTTAGCATTAGCAATCATCTACTTCTTCTCTCTTTAGTGTTGTGATGTAGGATCTTTCCTTTATCCAACCTCAACATGAGTTTCCATTAGGCCTTTTCTATGTTCTGTTTATCGAGCTAATTCAATAGAATTTGTAAAATTTGAGAAATTAAAATGATTCATTACATCTATAATGGAACTTTGCAACCCCATCCTAAATATAGAATATCTTTGATCTTCTATCGCAACAAATCTAAGAGCATACTTGGCTAACATAACAAACCACTGCTCATATGTTTTTTCCATCATTTCCTATTGTGTCAGCTTATTTAATTCATCCTAATTCTATCTTAGTTTGATGCTGCAACATATTAATCCCTGAAAAATTTGTAGAACTCTTACCATGAAATCCATAGGCTTGGCATGCCTTTAAATTATGGTCTTTTTTGACTCAATCACCAATCCTTGGGACACCACTCAACATAATCACTATTAGTAACAACTATATATTTTGAGGACACAACATGCTTTAAAATAGAATATCAAAATCTTCCAATTAATACTTAGCTTGCATTGGGTCATTAACAATAAAAAAATGAGGCGAATGCAACTTGTGAAATTATTCTACTAACATATATGGTTGGTATTCTTTCATTTGTTTTTGGGGTTGACTTGGGATATTTTCCCATTTCATATAAGTTGTTTCTTTTAACATTAGTCCCTTTCCAATTTCGGGCTGCACTTCATGACTCTATTCGAATAAATATTGGTCGCTTCTACACTTTGCCCTTCTCAAGGATCCATTATGTCACATGATAAGTCTTAGTACAACATTATTTATTACATTTCAATATCTCAAAGAAGACATACAATAAATTAAAAATATCATAACCAACACTACTTGTGTGTGCACATTTCCCATTATAGTTGTCTATTCAATTCACATCAACTTATAGTAGGTAGCTAGCTCTCTTTGATACCAAATTTGTGATATTTGTCCAAATTAGAACTTGAGTATCACATATACCTAGCACTATAGTTATACTTATACATGCTAAAATTTTAATTTTTATAAATAATGAATTTATAATCATGCAATAATATTAACATTTCTTCCCTTTCCATCAATGTAAATAAACAAGAGACAAAAATAAAAAAAATAATAGAAATGTAGAAGTCATAAACAATCTCAGATGGCATACTATCATTATATATTTCACACTAATTGTTATGATTATATTCAATTACAACAATTTAATTTTAAAATATCAACATGTTGAATGATAGCATAACTTTCTCTTAATACTTTTCTCTTTGTCCTATGATGTGCATCATTTGTACCTAAACATATGTATCAATATATGTTGTCTCAACATAAAAGGCTTAATAGGAAAAACTAGCAAAATCTCACACATAATAATATAATAAAATATGTACATAGTAAAATACTGAAGAATAAAATCTTACAACAATATGTCTCATGTGACTCAATAATCAATTTATAACACAACTTTCCCTATTTAATCCATCCAAGTTATGTCACACCTTTCCAACATCAACACCACTCAGATCATATCCCACCTTATTATGGCATCATCATGACTCAAAGTTGCATTACATCTCATTATGACATCACCATCATTCAAAGTTACATCACAACTTCTTATGACATCATCACCTTTAAGCCTATGTGACACCTCATCATGGCATTATCACCTCTCAATGCTTTATCACACTTCAACATGGCATCATCATCACTTAGAGTTATATCATACTTTATCAAGACATCATTACCACTCAAGATAATATTACCTTATAATATACATAACATTAACCATCATGTTCTTCTAAGTCAGCATAAAAGTCACATTTTGATAATTAAACATACAAGTATATTAAAAAACATAATACATTAGTGTTAAATCACATACTTGATTGTTGGAGATTTAAGTATGTAATTCCCTTTTCTCTATCTCCTTCTCTTCTAACATTAAGCATACATTATATTTTCATATATTTATAATTGATATATTCTACTTTGTTCATTGCATTATTTAAGCCTTAAGGAACCCACTGAGCATAAGAAAATTCACTCTGGTTCGATTGTCAATTAACACAATTGGACTGTCTGATCCTTCTCATTAGATCGTTTGATGTGCTTCTAACATACCATCAAATTCTAGGTCACTATCTGGCCATTTGCCCTCTTTCATTGGATAATCTATGATTATCCCATGGACATTAGATCCTTAGAGCTTAAAATATATTTTTTATATAACACTATGAAGGTTCTATTGAACTACCTAGTCATTCCATTGGATCATCAACATTCTCAAATACAAAAACCTAAGGATTATGAACTATATGTCATCCTTTTCTAACTCTTATGCCATTTTATTAAACAATCTAATTTTCCACTACTGGTGTCAAGCCCCCACCTAAACCAGTACCTCTAAATAACAAAATTATTATCAAAGTGAGGATAATAAATAAAACCCATGTTGGGGACCCGACGGTAAGACAAACACCATCTCCAAAATCCAAAGTATATATATAAAGGCATATTTTTAAACATTTAATCACACCAAAACTTTCCCTCTCTCACACATCTCTTGAAAATGACTCTTCTATAGCAGCACCATTCTCATCTCTCGGTGTAGCGGTAGCATGACCTGTGATGTAAGCACTAATGAGATTTACAAATCTCAATAGATAAATCTACATAGTTAAACCAATATAAATGAAAATACATACCATGAATAGTGCAGATGAATCATATGCATAAAGAGAAAACCATGCCAGATATCATATATAATGTCAAATAAAAAAAACCACAAAAGAAATGCCAGTTCCTTATAGGTGTGTTATTACCAGGCCCAATTCCTTTTGACGCATTTATCCTCTGGATCCAATCATCATCAATAAATAAATGACCTCCAGCCGACATTCAACCAAACACATAACACTATGCAGATATCTGATCCAAAGATCGATACCCTGCAACACATGCTTGGCCTAGTGCCACCAGGCAGGTATGGTACCATACCCTGCAACACATGCTGGGCCTGGTGTAAATCATCATGGAGTCATTGCACATAAAACCAGGCAGATATCTGATCCGAAGATCAATACCCTACAACACACGCTAGGCCTGGTGTAGACACTAGGCAGATATCTGATCCGAAGATCGATACCCTACAACACATGTTGGGCCTAGTGGTGAGGATAATGTTCTCTGGGAATCCATTTTTACTATCATTTCTAATCATAATTCCAAACAATTATGCCATATCAAAAGACCTTTCTTTACATATTATTTCTTCCTTTTTATTTCATTAGCATACCATGTTATTTCTTCCTTTTTAGTTTTCATGCAAATGCATAAATAATCCATACCATAGTGTTTCTTCCTTTTTATGCCATAAACAACACATGCAATAATCAAAATACTATAACAATAAGAAAAGCATGTAAAAACATATAATATTGTGCTACATCACAGGGTTAGGAATTTATCTACCTGGATTTGTTGTACCAAATTTTCTTGCCCACTTCTAATTTGTTTTCTTGATGTCCTATAAGGCCATGTCAAAAATTAAAATATGTTTATTAACCAAAAGTGTTTTCTGAAAAGCTTTCTCAAACAAACCCCCAAAATAAATCCCAAAATCGGCTTACGTGTGCGCTGGACCACCTGTGCCCGACGCTGGACCGCACGCTCTCAGAGCGTTGGACCTGCTCTCTCGGCGCGCTGGACAGCCCGGGCCCGGCGCTGGACCACGCGCACTCGGCACGTTGTATCGTCGACGCTCAGCAGCCCGGTTCAGCAGCGGAGAACTCGAAATCTCTTGCGTCTCTCCCCGGCCAATTGACCGCCACTCACCGGAAAAACTTATACAACCCGACGACAAAGCAAACAAAAATTTTCACCTTAGTAGTTTCATGCCGGAAATCACGAAAATTCCTCGCCGCCGTGCCTCACCGTCGTGCCTTGCCGCCGTGTTCGCAGAAGTGCGTTTCAAATGCACATGGGTCGGCTTTTATAGCAGCGGTCAGAACTGACTTAAGCGATCGTTCATGAACCGCATTTTTCAAAAAACCCCTTCTAAATTTGGTATTTGCAAATATATCCTCCGCCAAATCGAATTTGAACTAAGCCGACATTTAAAAATTACAAATCTATCCTCCACGTTACAAATTTATCCCAAATCTTTAAAAATTCATACTTTATTCATTAGAGCTCCAAAAATTACAAATTAAACATCGTTGGATTCGTCTCAGAAAGCTCTTTCTTTTAAGCAAATAAAATAAATAAAATAAAGAAAACTAGGGCTGTTACAACTGGGTTATCTCATACCCATTGGATGACTATCAAATTATTTAATGAGTATTTGACACAAATTATTTTTCATTCATAGTTTTTCATCAAATAATTTGATTTCTTGATTGAACCATCAAATCTCTATAGCAGACCATCCAATAGTGTCTTGGAACTATAAGTTTTTCTTATAGGTTATGATCTCTTTCTCTACAAGTCCCTAAAATCCTTAATAACTCCATGAAAATAATTTACAAGTCTTTCCCCTCACTTCATGCACTCTACACATAAGTAAGACATCTTTCCACAAAATCTCTAAACAACTAAATTATTGATATAGGAAAAAAAATTTAGTTTGATTTGAAATAAAGATTTCCTTGCATTTGTTTCCTCCAAATTGAGTCCTCCCCTTAATCCCTCTTTTCCCAAGATCTTCTCCCTTTGTGAATCGATGATAGTTCAAGATCATGAGAGTTCCTTTCCATTTCTCTCTCTAAAACTCTCAACAAATGCATGACTTATCCATATATATTAGTTTATTAATTATTATATATCTTTTAGTTAATTAAATAACTAATTATTCCTTATTAATTTTTTGGTTTATTTTTTTGACATCAAAGCACATATTATTTGATTTAATCACCATCACTAGGTTCTAAATATCTACTTTATGGTATTTTGCATTTTTCTCTCTCATTTAAGAGTTGCATACACACCATGATCACTATGATCATTTTTAAAAAAAAATTATCTTTCACAAAAAAATCATGTTTTATTAAATTTAGAATTTCAAATATAATGGATTTCATTCTATTACATATATAGAAACATATAGGATTTTATAAGATGTTACATCATTGGACTGTCTAGTAGGCATTAGATGATCAAATTAATAGTGGTTAGACCTTTAATATTAATAATGCTAAAAATCAAGTTTTTTCACATACCATTATCATGCCCCACTTAATATAAATTGATACAACCCAATAAAAATATATTCATGATACAAATTTATTAAGAAAATTAGAGCTAGAAGCATAAAAATTTATGATAAAAGATTATAAAAAATGAGTGAATGTGATGTAAAAATTATGATAAATTTGAAGCATCACAACAATCATGCACAAATAAACAATTATCAAACGACATGAAAATTTGAAAATTGATGTCGATACAAAACTTTAAAAATAAGATAAAATGTCTTCTCACAAATGTAACATCACTTACATTCACAAAATATATTAGTTTCTCAACCTAAGGTCTTGAATTATCCTCTCCAAGCTATCAACTTAGTGAGTATCAATATCTTATCCTATAATATAAATAAAAAATGAGCATAATATACTCAGTAGACAAACTTAAAACTTCATGTAGTAAAATAGTATAAATAGCAAGTAAAATAGTTGAACTATAAAATGAAGTAAAAAAATAAAAAATGCATGATAATCTATAAAATGAGAATTATAACAATGCATATATAAACACATACATATATCTTGCTTATCATAATCATATAAATATTGTCATAATTTTCTTTTTTTGCATTCAATTTTAGCTTTCTTTTTTATTTTCTTATTTTTCGTATATTCATTCTTTCTCTAAACCTAAACATTTTTATGACTTCTATCCTAACACTTGAAGATCTCATATCATATCTCATCATCATAAGTCTCAGCCTCTAACATGTTATAAACCTATTTTTTAGAATTATGATACTAAAAAATGAATTATTTCATCATCACTAATCTCATCCCATTAATGTTAATATCCAATGCTAAGGGAAAATAAGTTGATCTAACATAGAGGAGCCCAATCTTTAGAGTTGATAACACCAAAAAGTGAAATATCTTATCATCAATAAGTCAAGACCTTTGACATGCTATAGTCTCATCTCTAAGTACCATAACTCCAAAAATAATATTTATCATATATATATATATATATATATATATATATATATATATATATATATATGTGTGTGTGTGTGTGTGTATATATATATATATCACATTTAATACGTCACAGTTAGATAAGGTCATGCTTTATTTTAGGCTATACTTGTTTTTTATCTTTCCTTTCTTTTATTTTTTTTTTTCATTTTTTTAGCTTATCATATGTTCTAATTTATAGCTTCTATAACTCATGCATTTATGTTTAGTTATATATATATATATATATATATTAATAATCATAAAGTGTTATAATAAAACTAGAACATATGCACAAAATATAATACCATGCGAATACTTACAACATCATGCATCCTATAATAATAGCATGAGACTTTTAATAACTCACATCATAATTAGTTGGTTTTCTTATCTAACGACTTTGAGAAGTCTCTTTCATCACTTTTTGTTTTTTTTATCAATTCTCCTTATTTTTTACAAAATTTTCTTTAATTATTATCAATAATAATATATTTTTATTATAAAAATACTTTATAAAAGTTCCATTAATCATGTCACAACAAATTTCTCTCTTTTTAATTATTATCATAAAATTGTATAGTATGATCGACCTATCATACTACATGATCAGGGCTTCACCATAATCAAATTACTGTATTACACTTTATCATACAAGTCCAATCTTCATGTCATACTAGTATGATCTATGATAGTCATAGATTCATACTTGGGATTAGTTAAATGTTCTATGATAAGAATGTCTAATTCTTATTTCATACTTATATAATTCATATCATATTGATATTTTTGTCTTAGTACCATAAAGTATGATAAACATATTATATTGTACAACTTATGGCTTATGATGACTAGACAATAAATCGTATAATCAATTTTTATTAAGTAGTGTGAGAGCTAATCTTACAAGTCTAGTATAGTACTCATACTATTATAATAACATAAAATCTCCAACAACTAATTATATTAATCCAACTTATCTTTTATACTTGTATGACCCATAATATATATGCATAATACCATATTCTTATCATAGTAGTCTAATAACAATATTGTATAAGTGCAATTCATAATCACATCCAATATACGTGTCATATTAGTACCATTCATACTAATATATATGTATATACAATTGGATGAGTAATCAAATAGGATGGTCTCTTGATTAAATAGGTCATAGTTGATCATATTATTTGATTTTCATTCTGTATTGGTACAATCCCAAACATCCACTCATGAATTAGATATATGATCCATGCTACAACCTTTCATACACCAAATCATATTATTCTATCATATAATAGTACTAGTAAGACGCCATCTCGAATACATACATGGGTCAAAAGCTCCTTACTAACCCCTATTATAGGTTCATCCTAAATGATTTGAGAAGTCATGAAATATGATTAATGTAGCTAAAACTTGTAACAACCTCTAACCATCATGATAAATAATCAAAGTTTGCTAAATCCATTTCCAAAGTAATTCAAACATACTATAATGGAAAATTGAGGTGAGATGATCTTTTAGTGGGGTTTTCAAAATCAAAGTCTAACACTTACTCTTTTTAGACCTTTCTTTTTCTTTTTTAATATCATCAATACAACACAAAAATAGCAACTTAAAAAAATACAAAAAATAATAATTCAATTTCCCTTCTCTCTCTAAGCTTCTCTTTTCCCTACCTCCTTACTTTCTCTCACTAAGAAAACACTACAATTGCTTTCTTAATATAAGAGTAGAAGCTTATCCTCTTATAAATAAGAGGATTATTTAACTATTTTATTAAACTTCTTTTATTATTCTAAATTTTAATAATTCACAAAAAATTTAATTCATCTCTAAAAATTACAAATCACATACTGACAGATTTCTCATTATGAGAGCTTCACAACGACATACTCAAATATGAAATCTAAGCACTAGTATTTCGTCATACTTTTTGAGCCACTCATAACTCAATATTTTTGAAATTTAGACTTGCAACACTTACATTTGATACATAAAACATACTTTGAGAGAATCTAAGAGTTTAATTAGGTAGTACAACTAATAGATCATCCAATGGATAGTCCAATCATCACCACCTAAAATTTGAGTTTTGTTACCATTAAACCATCTTATGGATAATTTAATCTTCATTAATGCATACTTGCATTGTCCATTGAACCTAGCAAAGCAAAACTAAATTGTTCACATTATATGATAGGACTTTAAATTCTAGTTTTATAAATAGGTTTTTGGAACAATCTTATATTTTTGTCATTGCTAGTGGGTCAATAAATGTTCAGTGAGACCCAAAACTTGTTGAGAATGCTTTGGAAAGTTTGTAAGAAAACATTAATGGTTTTTAGGAGATTTAAATTATTAATCCCATGAGTTTGATGATCATGAAACTAAGCTTGTATTATTTAATGGCTATTTTAGGTGATGAGAACTTATAGTGATTGTTGGTTAATGATGGCAAAAGAGCTACAAACAAATCTTGTAATGGATTGAAGCTTGGTGACATTTTCTTAAGGCTTGGCTCAATCTATTGATTTGAAGCTATGTGGAATTGCTCTTTATGACATGACTAAATCATTTGGAGCTCCTCATTTACTATATTAAAAGTAGTGTTGAACCTTTTCCCTTGTAAACTAACATTGAGCATTATCTTCTCATGCATGCATCCTAGACAACTTGAGTTTAATTAGTTATAGTTAGCATACAAGATACACATCATTGATATAGAGCATCTTGGATTTAAAACTTGCTTTAAGGTTGAAAATTGAACTTAAAACAAAGCATTATTTTTCACTATTTTATGATCATACAATATGATAATTATTATTGTGCTTGTATGGTCTATATTCAACTTACATTCTTAGTATAATTCAAAATTATGTCAATATTGTATATGTACAATATGGTAATTGCACAAATGTAATAGTCATTTAGGTTAATTTTGAGAAGCTTAAGTTTGGTCTACATGGTATCATTCATGTATGACTTTTGGTTGTATCCCAAGTGCTAAGAGTTTTCATGTATTATACATATCCAAAGCTCCTTTTCATAATAATATGATCATATTTTCTTCTTAAAACCTATGTCATGCAAAGCTATAACTAGATTATGTATGTATGATTCATGTATCATATATGTACAATTCCATAATAATGAATCAAGTAATATAATTATCATACCTTCATACTTACATGATAGACTTATCATACTCATATGAAGAATTTATAACAAGTTAACTAAAAGCCTAGGCCTAACACTCACATCATTATATTTATATGATTTTATATCATACAAGAAAAATTTGAGAGCAATGTAAAAATCATTGTGTATATATGATTTTATTATTAGATTTGTACGAAAAAGAAAACCTATTAGTATGACTATATCGTACTTGTATGATGTTCATGATCATCTTGTATGAATGTATAAATCCCTTGTCAATATGCATTGAATAATAATCATATATTACGATGTATTTGGCTATACTTGTATGATACATTTTAAGCAAAATTAGTAGGTCAAACAAGCACTTCATCAAGGAAATCAATTCTCCTTATTCACCACTTTGATACAATCTTCTAATCATATATGTATGAATGCAAATTGAGCTTGTATAGGCTAGTTTATTCACTTAGATAATACAATTTTAGTTAGTACAATTACTAATTGACAATAAGCACTTGAGGAATATAAATAAGTGTGTATTCAAAATAAAATTGGCTAATGAATCACTTGCTAACACTTTGAACAGTTGGAAGGCTTAACTTGCTCTACTCACTCTTAGCTAAAACTCTTTGTGCACTAACCATGACATATTTGTGCTCTATTTTGGTTCATCTTAATTTATATTATATTGTGAACATTGTTCTTATCATATTTAGTTATTGTGCCACTTCTATTCCAAGGGATTAAGGTGTAAGTTTGGTGTATTAATTATTTTTAAGAAGTTGTACTTGTTTTCTTTTAGCTATTATAACTCATTTGAGTAATTGTTAATGGTAGTTCCTCTAAGCACCTTTGTTAAGTTGACCCTTACTTGATTACAGCAAAAAAAGAGTGGTTATTTGTAAGGTTTATACGTACTAATTACAACAAAAGAGAGTGATTTAGTAAAAACCTGGTAAGCTTGATTGGGGATAGATGTAGGCATGAGTTTAGTTATACCAATTAAAATCATGGTTGTATTTGCTCACTTATTGTATTTTTTTTGCTTTCTTTTATTCCAAAATAATCATTTTGTCACAACAAGTGTCATGTAACAAAAAAATGTTTTAATGTTCTCAAAGGTTTGTAAAAAGATTTTTTAACATTCTTGTAATCACATAATTCTCTTGCCATGCTTCTATAAGCACAACACAAATAATTTACTTTACTTTATAGATAAAAGCTTAACTTGCCAAAATACATAAAAATTCTCATTACTTTAAGCATTGACACAACTCTCTTAAATCCAAAATTTTACCCTTTTTTTGCTTCTATTCAGTAAACTTTTCATCTTGCATTTCTTTCATGAGTTGACTTGCTTGTTAAATCAAGGAATATATGTAATGTCACTCTATTTTTTGAGAGGATGTTGTAAGTATCTATTATTGATACAATTATGCCTACCTATGCCTACTCCAACCCTTGTGGAGAAGAGGAAAACCTATTATGTGGGCTTTATGTGGAGAGGAGGTGCCAAAATTTAGGACTTGTGTGGAGAGGTGTATAATTCAAACTTTCTATGAAATAGTTGTGCATAATAACTACCAACCACTATATATGTCACTTCTATTATTAAAAGGCTATTAAATTTTGTTTCTTAGTTAATCAAGATAAAAGAACTCCACACCAACAAAAATCCCAAATCCCTAGATCTTTAAATCTCAAGCCTTTATCGTAATCCCTAACATCTAACTTTTATTTACTAGTCACTTTCTCTAATCCCAAGTTACAAAACTCTAAACATAAATGCAAAGCTCATAACATAAAATTTATAAATTTGGTTCCTTGATCTATATCTCTAATCTCTAATCCTTATTTCATTTTATTTCAACCAATATTATATATCCCAAAATTTTAGATATTAGCTAAAACCTTATACAACAAAATTCATAAAAATCATACCAAAAACAAATCTCTGATATCTAATTCCTATTTTAATAATCACTTCCCTTAATTTCTAGTTCCGAAAACCTGGACTTTTTCTTAAAGCTTGTAATACCAAATCGTTATGAAAAAACCCTAGCACAAATTGTTAATAAGTATCAAGTTGAGTTTGGACTAGATAATATTTATTATTTATTTGTCATAAATTTTTTTGTGTTTTACAGTTGTGCCTTCTAGCCAAAATGATGGAGAAGACATGATTAGAAAAGAGGAGACAGATGAGAAAGAGAAGAGAGTTAATTATGCCTTCATAAAGATAAAAATGAGATGGCTACCTATTTTTCCCCTTGAATACCAATGTATGCACGCATATCAAACCAGAAATTAGATTATCCAAAAGAAATAATCCTCTTCATTCCATATGGTGTTTAAATAGTCTTTACAATTCTCAATCTCTCTCTCCAAACAATTGATATATGAAAGGTAAAATAAAAAAACATAATTAATTCAAGACAAATCTAAAGACTAATAAAGAACTAAAAGATATAAATATATCTTTTAAATTTAAATTTTTTTACTTAAATCTTTATGTCATGATGTTAAAGTAGTCATGACTTATCTAATAAAAAGTAAACATATAGATAATCTTGAATTACTTAGCTGAATATTTAAAAGTTATATTTGGTCTTATTTTTAACTTGTTAGTTCCAAGTCGATGCATGAAATGATATGAAATCATTAATCATGATTTTGGGGACCTTTTCTTCATATATTTGAACTTTAATTAAACTCTTAATTTGTCTTAAATTAAACCTAATAAGCTTTGTCTTGCAACTTTTCTTATGATATGACTTGTTCTATATCACTTTCTCTACTTCAATTGGTGTGTTGAGAGGTGTTCTTTTGCTTTGAATTCTTAGTCTTATTTCCCTTTGAGGCATTGTTTTGATTAAACAAATTATTACTATTAATACAAGACAAGGCCTTAATGGATTATGGCCATAGTTTATGGAGATTGAGATCTTTATGCCCCTTTGAAACACACTCTATTTTGGTTTTCCTACAGTGAAATTAGAATATTGTTTCTTAAGCCTAACTTGTCTTTTCTTAGGGGCTTCTTATTGCCATTCTCATTCATGAATGTGCTAGAACTCTTAGATGTCTTTATTCTTAGAGCAAGATTAAAGTTGAGATCTTTTCTTGTTGTTAACCACCTAAAAGTATTTATCGGCTCTCTCCAACTTAAGGAGGCTAGTGGTTTGGGGCTTTTGGTGGATAAGGAGAATGAATTTTTTGCTCTCATGCCCAAACATTATTCTTCCATTTTTTGATTTGAAAGCTAGCAAAGGTAGAGAACCAAGGTTTAATGGCTCTCTCATAGGGGCCACAATTCCTCCTTTCACAATTTGCCATTGTTCATAAGCAAACCAATCTAATTACCCTTGTGGATGCTAATAATGTTTCTTGCTTTACCTCCCAACATGATAGAGGATTTTTCTCCAATTTCTTTGTAAGAAATGAGGACAAGGCCCATCCTTTCTATGAAATTTCTCTTTCATAGCCCTTAAGGAATGCTCTTTAATGACTAGGTCAATAGTTTATGTGCAAATGTCACTAAGCAAGAGATTCTTTATGGTGTTAGTTCCCTTGCTCCCAACCGTGCTTTTGGTATTTATGGGATCATGGGCTCCTTAGTTAAAAATTGATGTGATATTATTGATTGTGTTTTTTTCTACAATCCATAACTTCTTCCACATTGGTAGAATGTCACAACATTAGTAAGAAATGATAGTTGTGCTTATCCCAAAGAATAAGCCTAATCATTTTCACCTCAGTAATTTGTGCAATATAGCCTATAAAATATATTTATGGAAGTCCTTGTCCTTAGGATGACTTCTTGCTTAGGCCAACTACTGCTCATGAACAAGTGGCCTTCATCCTTAAGAGATCCATTGTCAATAATTGTATCCTTGCCAAATACTTTTTTCATCATTTGGAATCACTTTATCTTTAATTGATCTTATGGCTTTAAAGGTGGATATAGAACAAGCTCCAAATTAGATTTCATAATTTTTTTTATTCCTATACTTAAGGACTTTGGTTTCCAAAACAAATGGTACATTTGAGTCCATGAGCATTTAAGTCCATATGAATTTTTTTATTTATGGAATTCCTTGTCCTTAGGATGAGTTCTTACCTACTCATGAATAAGTGGCCTTCGTCCTTAAGAGATCCATTGTCAATAATTGTATCCTTGCTAAATAATTTTTTCATCATTTGGAATCACTTTATTTTTAATCGATCTTATGGTTTTAAAGGTGAATATAGAATAAGCTTCAAATTAGATTTCATGAATTTTTTTTATTCCCATACTTAAGGACTTTGGCTTCCAAAATAAATGATATATTTGAGTCCATGACCACCCCCCATAAACACACTTCTTGTACTTTAATGGATGCAGAGCTAATTATATTTTGAGAAGAAAGTGCTTAAACAATGATACCCTCTTTCTTCACATCTTTTCTAAATCAAGAGATCTCTCAATTATTCTTAACACTTAACATATTATCTCGAGGCAATAGGTCAACAAATCAAAATCCATAGTATCTTTTAAAAAGAGAATCACAAAAAAATGTATAAAAACAATTCTTGTCAAGCCTCACATTTGTTCCCAACCAAGGTATAGATATCTTGAAATTCTACTCACTACCTCCCAACTTGTGCGTAAGAACTACCTATATATCATTGATATAGTTAGGTCTAAACTTGATGTTGAGGTTTTAGGACTTTATATTTGGTTGGCCATTTGGTCATTAATAGTATCCCATTGTCATTCTCTTGCAATTACTCATTTTCTAATTTTATTAAATATCACTCAAAACCATTAAAAGGTTGACATAACATTTTTTTATTATGAAAGCAGTGCTAACCATTCTCTTCATTATCATGCATGGGAATATCCTAAGGATTATGATGTTTTAGTTATTTATAGATTTAGAGATAGAAGAACCATTTTTTATGTCTAATCTTTCAATTCATTGTTAGCTCTTCCACCTTGCGAGTAGACTATCTTCAATCTAAGTATGCTTCTTTATCTAATCACTTTGATAACACTCCAAGGTGTAAACTACACAAAAAATTAGGAATAGTACAAAGACTTGTTTTAACACTGACCATTAGTATATGTTAACTTCTTTGACCCATGCTAAAATTTTATTGATAAGAGGCTTCTTCTTGGTCCACCTGTTTCTTGACCTTTTGATGACATTGAAGGATTGATGAGCTTTCTCATTTCCTCCAAAGATCTATAGTTTAGAAGATCCTTTTGTTTGAACGAGTCTTGCCTTCTAATAGGGACAATCTCACCTGGATTCTGGTGGACACCACACAAGCCCTCACCTCAATGTTGTACAAAATCCTTTCTTAAATGCTAGTGGTAATACACTACACGGCCTCATCTTTGTGGCTATTTGGACGATTCACTACCCTTGAAAGTGTTACCTCTTTTGCTAACAAATTTTTTAGAAAGATTGCTTATTTATTACTAGTAATTTTTGTCAATCTTTTGAAAGGGGAACCTGATTACAAATTCAAACCCGCCGTCTCTACTGTGTCTTCCACCATATGTGTAATAGTTATTAGATACTGTCTTCCACAATGTGTCTGTCATTAGATATTTGTTAACTTAGTTTCATGTCACCCAAGCCAAAGAACAGATTTCCCCAGTATATCAAATGCTCCCTTCGTGAGTTCCATAATTTTTTCAATAAGGTTAAGGTACCCACATTTGTTTAAAATCTAAAATTTGGTATAAGTATTGCGAACCATCGACACCCAAAAGGAAGTATCCCATTCCGACATCATACGCCCAGAGGCTAAATCGTCGAATTAATCAAAACCAAAAACGACAAAAATGCACCGACGAAACCAACAAGCAGCAATGAACATTATAGAAGCCCCAAGCCCAACAAACCAAACCATGCGTTCATTTCAATCATGCATCTCCTACAGAGAAGGGGAAGTGACGTACTGTCTCGGAACCCTAAACAGATCCATCCCCTCGAATGGATTACTCCACTCCCTCGACACAACAGACGCCGAGGGATCGGCCATTAGGTCACTATCCCCTTGCAGCCCATAAAGATAGGCTCCAAGGTGACGGTTCTTGGGAGGAAGCATCGAATTTCCTCCCGAAAACATCACCGACCATGTGTCCGACAGGTTTTTAACCTTAAACGACGGTCTTAATGGGGTTAAATCGAGGCTCCAATCAATAGCCGTGTAATCCGGGTGGGATGTATTACCACTAGCTTTCCAGTCATTCTGAGCCGATGAGCCGGCCGAACACCGGCCAGTGAATAGTCCAAGAGATGACGGCGTCGCCAATGGCAAATGGTTACCCGATGCATTCCCCATGTGACTTCTCCATTCTGCTGATGCTGAAAACTCTGCAGGAACTGTTGAAGACGCATGCGTGCTGTTTTGATGGTAGAATTGCTGGGGGGTAGAACCATTGGTTCCAATAGTACCGGGCAGGTTATGAACGAAGCAAGGATTTGCTGTGGTCAATATGTCTATGCTGGGAGCACCACTGGAATTCCAACCGGCGGAAGATGGTGGCGAGAGGCTCAAGCCAATACTTGACGATGGCAAATTCGGCTTTGGTTGTTGCATAATAAAGGGCTCCGTTGGTTCCGCTTGAAAGCTCACCTCATTGCCCACTGTTATCCCGCACCAGGGGCTGAGCTTTACCTGAGATGGTAGCACAGTGGAAGTAAGGGGTTGCAGAGAAGCTTGCACCGTTGAATTAAGGGGATGCGAAGCAGAAGGAGCACTGCTTATCGTCAACCACCTTTTATCAACAGAAGACACCTGCGGTCTTGGCCGATCAGTTGACTTGACTTGTATACCCTTAAGCGACTGCTGTGCATTCTTATTTGCAGATTCTTGGGGCAAATTTCTAGGGGTCATTGATTTCACATGGTTGGGATCTCTTCGGTCCTGTCTCAGTTGTTGAACTGTCATAGTGTCTGCCGCCTTCATGGGAGTTCTTAACAAAACAGGGCATTGACTAAGCGCTGCCATTTTATCACTTGACCCAATGGAATCAGATTCACCAGATTTTTGAGCTACAGCTGAGGGAACACATTGTTTCTGCAAAACTAAATTGTCCTCAGCCCTCAACAAATCACCTTCGCAAGTAAGAACAGCCCTTTCCACATCCTGTTTCGAACATTTGTATTTAACCTCCAATTCAGAGATCCTTGCAAGCTCATTTGAGATGTCAATCTTCAAGGTGGATTTGTTTTCTAAGTTAACCTGCTGTTTGTTACCTTCTTCGACTTCATGTAGCAACCACGAGACAGACTCTTCCATCCGTCCTTCATTTAATATGATGGCTACGGTTGCCCTATCGGAAGGAAAACCCATAGCCACAAGCTGGTTGGAAAGAGCCTCAAGCTTCCTAGAAATCAATAATGCACTACAACGCTCATGGAGCTCCTGAGCCCGCCTCTCCCTTTGTCTTTGGTGCTTCCTCTCATTCTTCTGACGTATTTTATCTCGCTTGTCATTCTCACAACCAGGAATGTCTACACGGGAAGTGGGACTGGTTGATTTCTCCCTCGGGTCTTCTGATTCACCAGATAGTTTTTCCTTCTGGTCTTCAGAATCACCAGAACTGCTATCATTGTTCGACATTGAATCGTACTCTAATGTGGTACCAGGTGAGCTCCCAGAATGATCATCTGGATCATCAGTACTTCTAAATCTACCACTAATCTGAGGTGGCGATATTTCAAGGTTGCGGAAGGTTCCCAAAACTGGATTATAAGCATTAGCAGTTGGAGTATTTCCATTATTTGAATGCAGAGTAGGGGGTTTCATTATTGAAACCTTTGATTGTTCCTTGACAGCCCTGGGATTGGACCTATCTTTGGACTTTGACTTGGAAGCTGGAGACATATCCGAACCTTGAAGACACTATTTACCTGAAACTTGGCTCAAAAAAAAACAAAAAAAGAAAAGCCCAAATTTAAGAACGAAGAAACCTTCTTAAATGCAGATATTTCATTTATGCAAACTGGTACAGAAACTTCTGCTGTTGCGGGTTCCAAGCATGACTATAGAAAACTACGAAACATAAAAGTTCCCCTCAAATGTCCAGTATAAAAGTTCTAGAGCTAGAGTTCTAGCTTCTATACTTCTTCCAGCGAAGCTAAAGCTCTCATTGACTTTCCAGAAATCAAGACTCTGAGCAAACAAATCATACCAATAACCAAAAACTTATGCCAAAAATTTTAGATAGATAATAAACTAAAAAAAAAAAAACAGATCAATAATAGTTCCGCATCTTCACAAAGGTTGAAAAATATGCAACAGGATGAACATTATCTTTGTCATAATTTCCTAATGGAACCGCATAGGTGTTGTAAGAAAATTTAGAATAGGTTAAGCATAGATGAACTAGCAAGTAGGAAAAGAAAGCACCAATGATTCAAGATGAAACACAAGATTTAGGAATCAATTCTACAAAAAGGAATGATGTTGAAACCAGGAGAAATATTATACGACAAGCTCCTACTCACTGGTGTCGTATACATGATGAAATGATAACAAGAGGGATTTCAGGCCAAATTCTAAAGCAGTTAAAAACTTCATTATTCTATCTATCAATTCAAATGCCAAGCTAGAATATGTCAAAAAAGGCAGCTTTCATGAAAACATTTGTCAAAAAACAAAGGGACTTCAGCTATGCACTTGTGCAACCAAAAGTTGGCCATGCAGACTGTAGGATATCAACATATAACGTCCGTGGGAGACATCTCACGTAATTTATGAAAGAACCACGTACCTGAAATGATGAAAAGTCATGTGCCAATCAATAAGCCATACACCATGCCCCAGTATAATTCAGCCCATGCTCTCATGGAAGTCTAAACTACTCAAATTAATAAATAAAAGCATTGCACGTGAGAATGCATGAAGCACACATGATACACAATGCTCTTGTGAACAACATGAACCTCTCATGTCCATAACCTAGCCGCTGTCAGTCACCCCCCAATGATGCCTAATCCATGCCATGGAAAAAAATTGACAGAAGCATGGTGAAGGTGTCCTGAAATGTCTTGCTTGTAACTCTGTTGACACTATGGTTCTTTTGAGCCTCTACAAGACTCCTCTGACATCTACAAAACCGACCACAGCTCAAAAAAAAAAAAAAAAAAAAAAAACAAACTACATAAATGGATGGCCCTCCCATCTCTTGTGGAAGCAATTAACTCTAGTGAAACCAAATTGCATGCATGATCATTCACTTCCACCTCATGAAATCCCTCATTGAAAACTCCGTAGATAATCTATGATTCTTATAAGCCTCTACCAAACTTCTCCGATCTAAGGAACCAAAACTATATCATAATCAATAAAATCCAATTGTATACACGCACGGAAAGAACCATCTATCATGAAAATTGTTATCTTCTATGCTTGCAAAATTCACAAACAACACCAGCATACATGGAGATTGGGATTTTTGTGGATAGCATATTAAACTTGATACTCAGTACCAACACTAGCAAATGCCATGTGAACAAAGTTCTAACTGAATTTGGTTTAACACTTGCAATTGCCTAAAACTTCATTCTATCTAGACTGTCAACATTTGTGCAAACATTCAGAAATTTTTACAAGATACCAGCACAATGCATATTGTACTATAAACACCCCATTAAACCTCAAAAGATCCTGAACCAAAATCACCATTAGACCGTGCAGGATGGATAGATGACTAATCAATAAAATCCAATTTTATACACGCACGGAAAGAACCATCTATCATGAAAATTGTTATCTTCTATGCTTGCAAAATTCACAAACAACACCAGCATACATGGAGATTGGGATTTTTGTGGATAGCATATTAAACTTGATACTCAGTACCAACACTAGCAAATGCCATGTGAACAAAGTTCTAACTGAATTTGGTTTAACACTTGCAATTGCCTAAAACTTCATTCTATCTAGACTGTCAGCATTTGTGCAAACATTCAGAAATTTTTACAAGATACCAGCACAATGCATATTGTACTATAAACACCCCATTAAACCTCAAAAGATCCTGAACCAAAATCACCATTAGACCATGCAGGATGGATAGATGACTAATCAATAAAATCCAATTTTATACACGCACGGAAAGAACCATCTATCATGAAAATTGTTATCTTCTATGTTTGCAAAATTCACAAACAACACCAGCATACATGGAGATTGGGATTTTTGTGGATAGCATATTAAAACTTGATACTCAGTACCAACACTAGCAAATGCCACGTGAACAAAGTTCTAACTGAATTTGGTTTAACACTTGCAATTGCCTAAAACTTCATTCTATCTAGACTGTCACCATTTGTGCAAACATTCAAAAATTTTTACAAGATACCAGCACAATGCATATTTTACTATAAACACCCCATTAAACTACAAAAGATCCTAAACCAAAATCACCATTAGACCGTACAGGATGGACAGATGACTAAACATCAAATGAAGAAGCCATCCTACTTTCCCTCAGCATCTAAAAGATCTTTGCTTCATGATAGCCAGATCTAGCATATTCAATTTAAAAAAATACCATTCAAGACAAATAATCACAGGGGCATGCATGCAAATGGGAAAATCTATAGAATTAATAACTTCCATGAGTAAAAACAAATAAGAATTATTACAATGAGCATAAAGAAAGTCACAAACTAAAATCAAACAAAGGACTATTCCTTATAAGACTCCACAGACATAGGCAACTAATATATTGTTTCCAATTGTAAGAACATGGGACGACTTTAATGTGAAAAAATGTGAAGTCAATATGGGCTAAGAACAAGTATGTATATCCAAACGAGTAAAACATATTGATAGCAACAACGAATAATCATAATTCAACTTAAGAAGGGGGATTTCAACAAATTAAAAATTGCTCGTGATTTAAACCCTTGAACAGGAATTATTTATGGTTCTAGATACTACAACGTGAGAAACAAATAAAGCTAATAAAAGCAACAAAACAGAATGTCAATTAAAATTAATATAACTGGCAGAAAAAGGCAAAATATATGCCATCATTCACAATGACAAACATTCTTTTGGTTGAGGAAAAGGGAAATTTGAACAATACAAAAAAATCATTACAAACAGGGGCAAAAGTTACCATTCCAATAAAATGAGCACTGCATACAAATATCATATGCTGATTCACAGTGCAAAACGAGAAATAAATGATAAGTTCCATTAATTCAGCCAAGGATCATCCATACAAATTTCGAACATTTTTGACAATTAAAACAGAAAAAACTGAGCAGGCTGCATTTGGAAAAATAAGCACAATGAACTGAAACTCAAAGGGTGACATATTTACCATGAATATGTCTTAAAACAATAATAGACAGGATGAATTGATTAGGAATATAGAACAAAGAATCATATGTCTGTCAAAAATTAACTATATTGAATAATTTGAACAAAAATATATTATTTTACATGCATTCCTAGTCAAAATACTAGATAACCCAAAAATTTAGGAAAAAATAGAACAAAGCTAAGTTCAGTAAAAGTCATCAATTTGAAAATACTATATAAAACCACAGCAATTGCTATGAAAAACTAATTGAAAAATGTAATAAATTCAATAACAGAAGACATTGATCACTGACATCATCCAAAAAAAATCTAGCAGGGAGCTACTAACTACAAAAGAATTTCTTTGAATAAAACTCTAAGTGATTTGCTCACACTGTGCCATTCAAACTAGTCAACATAAACCTGCCAACTTAAAGGCAAAATTTACAACAAAAGAGGGCTTCCTGTAATACATTATGAACCCAGCTTATTTCACTTCCAAATGAGAATTGTTTGACCACTCTCATATGCATTCAACACAGGACGAAAACATTCCTACCAAAACTAAACTACAAGTCAAAGGTCAAAATATTTAGATTCAATTCACAATTCACATGTATGCAAGTATAAACACACCCAAAATCATTCAAGATTTCCAATGAGTTGAAGCAAAAGGTTAGAAGGAAATATTTCATATGTGATTTTGCCTAACCAAGTAAAAGCATTCCTATCATTAAAGAAGGTAAATTAATATGATCATCTGGGCTGATTACCCTAAGTCCTCCAAAGCATTCAAGAGGGAAAAAATTGCCCCATTGAAATAGCACAACACTAATAATGTGTATTGCAGTATAAAATTAACATCGAATATGGTCAATAATCATTGCGGTAACTAAATGGAATAAACAGGTACGACAACCAAGTCTCCATACAAAAATAAACAAAAAGAAATCTTGATATATTAATGATAAAAAAGACAATTCAATCTGCATGACCTTAATGACTTAAGAACATTCACTTTTCAGTGAAGAAAAAACACTTTAGATACCATTTTTTATATCTTTATTCTCTTACAATAAGAGCTAAAAATATAAAGAAAACCAAAAAGAAGTGATAATTTTCTGGGAAACAAATAAAAAAGGTCAATCTACAATGCAACAGAAGGGTAAAATGCACTATTATACAACAGATTAAAGAAGAAACATTTAAAAATGTTTTAAGAGAGTACTGGAAAATAGAAAAGGTTGGTTGGCTAAATCAAAATGCTTAAAACATGTTATGCAGCTCAATCATATAATTTCAACGTAAACAATAAGAACATTTTATAATCCAAGCAATATTAGATTGACAAACGAGATGAATATCTAATGGAAAGATTAAAATGACACAAAATAAGAAATTAGATTTCAAAATAAAAAACAAACGAGGAGAGCTAAAACAAGACAAACAAAAAATTTACCTATCACAATACAAACAGGTTTACACTCTAAAAAATTCTTAGCAAATGTAAACAAAAAAATGTAAAGATGTACAGCAAAAATCTTCAAAAGAGCAAAACAATCGAAAAATATATATTTCTAATTCCACTTCTCAGTTACAATTGAGAAGATAGATAGTCTAACTGGCTTGATCTATAGATCTACTCAAATCATTCTCCCCCGATAAAGCACAAGACTCTTTCAAATATCAGATAATCGTTTGCATAACAGAGGCAGAGACATGAAAAGAAAATTGTAGCTAATACGATGATATGCTATGTTCCAGCATGAAAAAGCAATCTGCCAAACCTTCTCCGGCTCACGCAAAATACATCGCATCCACGGTTAAAAGAGACGAATCAATCAAGAGAAATACACAGATAAACGACAAGAAAACGCACGCCCCCGATGGTGCACATCAGAAACAGGCCAAAGGAAATAGCAATCACCATTACCAACCTTGGAAGAGGACGGGCCGGTATGCGGATCCTCGGATCGACGACAGGAATTAGGGTTTCTGGGAACCAGAAGAGAGGACAAGGAGAAACGAGCGAGGCCGATCTCTGTTTCCTGCTCTTCTTTCTCTGCGGACTTCGATTCTCCTCCTTCCGTGCACGACGCCATGTATAAATCCTAATTGAAACTGGTTTGATGTCCGTCTGTTTCGCCGTTTGATATGATCCTATGCGGCTTCGCGCACCATTTCTTTTTCGCCATTTTTTTGTTTTTAATAAGAGGTTTACCTACATATATATATATTCTTTAAAATTAAATATTATATGCATAAATAATTTAATTTGTTAATATTTATTTTATATATTACTTAAAAAAGTATTTACATATTTATCAGTTACTTTGCTAATATTATTATAATAATAGTTTTATTATTATAATTATCAATATATCATTATTAAATATTTTATTATAATTATATTATTTGAGTGAAATAATATATCAAATAGTATGGACATTGTCAAAACTAGATATTTTCATTAATTCAACTCTATCCATAATTATAATCATGGTCATTATGGAGCTTTATAGAATAAATAATGTTAACAATAACAATAACTTAGTAATAGCTTAACTCTAATACTTTTGTCTAACTTGTCAATGTTCTTCTGATAATTATGTCAATACTTCTATCTTTAACATTGTAATTATTATCTCATTGATTTTCAAGTCGAACATTATTTTAACCTTTTATTTTTTTCTTTTTCATTATGTGATGTGAATTTTTAATGAATCAGTTTCATTTGTCGATTTAATATTTTAGGAACACTTTAAGTTAGTTTAGTCTTTTTAATAATATGTTTATTTTTTTAATTTTTGTATCTATTAAAGGCTATTATTATATTTCATCGTTTTATATGAAAATATTACTTTTCGTCATTCTTTAATCAAAATATCCCATCTTTTTAGTATTTTCAACTATCTCTTTTTGCTTGTGAAGCTTTATTATTTTGGTTGTATCTTGTTAGTCTATATTTTGATTAAAATGATTGTGTTGAAAAGTTAGGAACAAAAGTTTCAAATTTTTAATTCAATCTCAACTAAAATCATACTATATCAAAGAAAAAATAATGATTAGTTATTGACTAATTAACTATATTTTTATATTTTTCTTTCATATAAAATCTTTTGTCTCATATATCAAATATACATTTTTTTACTATTTGGCATCGTATATAAAAACTAACTAGTCTCAATATGAGATGTCTTTTTATATATTATTTAGCTTAACATCTTACATGAGTTTTGTGCTTATACAAATTTTAAACAATTTTTTTAAGTATCATGATGTTTTAACTAAACTCTAGGAAGAGATATCATGATGCTCAAGTGTTGAGATTATCATCTCCAAGTTATCAAAGTTATAAGTATGTGTTTCTCAAATATGTCTTTTTTCTAAGTTTTTTGTCACTTTCCTTTGTTCTTTAGTTGTTAGTTTTTCTCTTTTTGTTTCTAGTTTTTTGCAATAGATGATTATACAATGCATGATTTTTAAATATGATTGCTTCCATTTATGTGACCTACCACTTTTACACAAAATTATGTTTATTTCATTTGTATTGTAACCTTTCATTAGCTCTTTTACTAGTTTATTTAGATTGTTGCATGCCTAGATTTTGGTTAATAGTTATATGCTATCACACCTCACCTAAACCAAATCCTTAACCTAGAGAATAGAAGATAATCAAATGATAATCACAATGGAAACAATAATCCATCTAGGAATAGAATTATAATGAGATTAAATTAATTTGTAAATCTTAATAATCCAAAGCATATGATTATATCACTAAAATATATAAAAAAAGATTATTCTTATCAAAATTCAAACAAACAAAATTTTCCCTAATACATTAACAACAATCATTTCCTACACTAATATATCTATAACCAAAACTATAAACGTAAGTCATATTCAACTCATGGTAAATAAAAATAGTACATAAATTTTGAAAATTAATAATCGAAACTAAAATAAATATACAATCATCATGTAAAAGACATCCATAAAATCTATTATAAATAAATACAACTCATAATTGTAAGGTATACAACTTATCACCTCACTATCATGACAAAACTCCAATCAATCCATTTCATCATAATAATCTTATTGAATCCCATCTTAACGCTCATTAGTGACATAACTTGTGATCATAAAATTAATTTGATACAAGCCTTTGTATTTTCAAATGCTCATAGCTCAGTTATGATGGCAAATACAATGGTTATTAAGAAATGTTTGTAATTGTGTGAAAGCAACAATCTGATTATGATTAAAATTGAACTTGTTTGTATCATATTAATTAAAATGATCTAATGGAGCTTAAAAATCATATTAAAAACTAATTGATAATATTTAACAACTCAAGCTTGAGTCTAAAGCAATTTTAATGGAATGACATTTTATTTATAAAGATGGCAACAAAATAGCTAGAAGCATTGCTAAAATAATGGATCAATTAAAGAATGCACATACATGGGTTCCACTTCAATGCAGAGCCCTAATGAATATGAAAAGAAACATGTTTGCCTAACATTCCTTCATCGTACAAAGTACAAAATCTAATCAGCCCATGAGAATATTGATATATTTCTTAAATTCAAAAGCATCAATGTCATTGCTAAAATAACATACAAAACAACCAATCGCATTATATTAGATGACATTTCAATTCCTCTTTTCCTATCTCTGAATAAATGGATCGTTTACCTCATTAAACTTATATGGCTGAAGATTGCTTTTAGAGAAATGAACCTTATGGTATTGATCACATAGGTGGCTTCTTAAACTTGAATTACTATCACTTTGATCATTTACAAAGCAAGGTTAGTATTATTCAAAATTTGTGATCAGCATAATAAGATGATTGAATCACTCTAATAATTAGATAAACAAGTTCAAATATAAAAAGTTGGAAAGAAAACTACATCAGACTTACGCAATTATTATTTGCCTCTCGATGATAGAGTTTGCAGTGTTGTTGTTCATCAAGTCGTACCCTCAAACTAAGTCAATTATCAATTCATTATACTATGACATAGAGTTGGTACTATTTACTTTTTTGTGCTTGTTATTGTTGAATGAATTGCTCAACACATGTATCAAACAAATATGTTAACATACAATAAATATGGTATGATCACTTTGATACATCACCATATTCTAATTAATCACACTCTTACAATCACTAAATTGGGTATGAACGATGCACTATCTAGAGCAAAATTGGGATGTTCACACATCCTACCTAGAGCATCATCATTATTCATTTCTTCAATGTTTATGTATAATGTAAGAACCCCAAGTCCATAAGTTAGTGTCAGACTATACCTTTTGCAAATCATAATATAAAAATATCTTTTAAGTAAAAAAACTTACAATATAATTAGGTAATAAACTTCCAACAACTCAGTAAGTAAATTATTAAATAAAAATAATATCTCAATAATGAAATGTTGTGTAAATTTCATGCTCAACTTGCCATTTCTACTTGATTATACAAACAATAATATAAAGTTGGTATCAATTAAATTATTAATACACAAATGTAGGACACTCTTAACAAATTTAAGCAATGATGATAATAAAACTCAGTTTTCAAAACCATTTCTAATATTCAAATAAAATTATCCTATGATACAAAACACCATTATAAATATCATACAAACATATCAATTGTAATGTATAAGTATAAATATATCACAAATATAATGCTAATACAAAAGCACTCCATTTGATCTCACCACCTACATCTCTCTTAGAACACTCATATCTCATGCATTTTAATCTCCCTCTCTTTATGTATTTATGACATGACTTATAATATAAATAATGAGCTTTATAATGCTCTTCAGATAAATTGATATTTATAAGTAATGGCCTAATATGAAATGATAGCTAAGTACAATAATTAAACATGACTTCTATGTAGTACTCATATATAAAAATATAACAATTATGTAAATGAAAATCATGTTCTTTCTTATACATATATACATATATACATATATACATATATATAAACATTTTATTCTTCTCAAAATCTTATAGTAATTCACATTGTGGATCAATCATATCAAGATAAAGAGTCTAAGGTTTCTCAAATGATTTTTATGTTAGTTTTATGGATCAAATCTCTTCTTATATCTATTTGGCTATTTATCATCTCATATCTGAATCTAAGCCTATGGACATATCATGGCTAGCCAACAATCTTAATCATATAATCTTTATTTATCAAACCTATATAAAGTACTAAAGATAGTTTAGCTTAGCTCTCAATCCTTACATAAAGTACTAATGAGAGATGAGAAAGAGATCACTAATGCCATCTATGGAATAATCAATAACTTATGCTTATTAAACCCTATATAGAGTATTAGTGACAACTCTATATGATGATAATCATGGAATAACAATATAGAAAAATGTATCATAATTTCTTATTTCATATTATATCATGCTATCTCATCATGTCATATTATAATATTATCATAAATAACATGCACATAAAATTCACATTATTATACTTCTTTTGTATTATCTATTAATTATCATAATAATCAGAGTAATTATATAAAAATATAAGAATATAAATAATTTCTCAAGTAGAGAATGATTGTATTACTTCTAGTTCTTATAGTTTTTTATTAATACAATATTGCATAACATCAATAATGCTATCAATTATAAATTTAACTTATACAATAAAAAATCAGTAACTTTTCTATTTCTCCAAACTTGAATAGATATACTTTATCCATCAGAGGCTGATGAGCACTTATTTATCCGCATTGTCACTCTAATTTGCTCTTTCTTGTGTATTGTTAAACCTTATAATGATTTAAAATAATAATAAACATAATAGTTAATAGACAAATCTAAATAATAAATAATATTTAATGAAAGTTACAAAATAAATATTTATTTAATTAAATAAAGTATCATGGCATTAATAGCATATTATATTACTTATATATAATAATAAATCACTATACTCTAATATGATAAGATAGAGCTTAGAGTTAGATATTTTCACATATATATAATCATCGCTATATGCCAACATACATGTGTGTGTGTGTGTGTGTGTTGGGGTGTATATATATATATATATATAATTTCTTTATTTTCTTATCATGACATGCTTGGTTTTTTTTTGTTTTTCTTTCCTGTCCCTTCATATTTTTATCGTTTTCTTATGAGGGCTATATTTTCCTTTAATATTATTTTCTTATATTATTTTTATTTTTTGTATTTTTTTTTATTTTTTTATTTGACATCTCATCATCATATATTAACCTTTACTTGTAGGCATATATATCATAATTAACCTTTGCTCATAAGCATATCAGAGTTAGTTAATCATTTTTTAATAATTCTATTATTTTTGTCTTGTTTTTATGTCGTATCATATATATCCATTAATGAACTATATAATATGCTAATGATGTCAATCTTAATCATAAGCTTAGTGCATCCACTTTATCTAATGGCATAAGTGATACTTGAATATCATAATCTCATCACTCCATACATCAAGGCTCTACATTATGATAGCAATGTAGGAGAAGGCCATCTTTGATGCTATACATAACCTGTTATACAAGTGCTTGATAATGCCTTATATCTTGTGCTAACTTAATTTCATTTTCTTTTATTATTAGATAATGCATTTGAAAAAAAACATATTTTATTTTCTTATTTTTATGTTACCTCATAACATAAAAAAATAATGATGAGACCAAAAATCTTATTTAGCTTTTTTTTTTAAATTTATTCTATTCTATTTCATTCTTTACCATGTTTTGTTTTCATCTTCTTTTGTCTTGCAAAGCAAAAACATTTAGATAGACATAGGCATATATCAATTACACATTTATAAAATTATTCTAGATATTACATGTGTGTTATGCCATGCAATTATGATGATATGACAATGCACATGCCATTATTTTTTTATTCTAATTTTTTTCTTATGTTGTCAATTTTATATTTTTCTATCTGAGGCCATGGAGGAAGGGTTGTGTTTCATTCTTTCCTTTCTTTTTGATGATTGCATTGTAAATCAAATGCATTTTGATTAATAACAATTTTTTCATAACTCTTTACATTCTTATTACCTTACTACCATATTTCTCTTTATTATCTTTTTATAATACTATCTTATTGTACCTTACTACATAATTAATAGATAAGACCTCTTTCAAACCATCATAACCTTCTCTTAGATCATTCCTTCTTAAACTAATCATAATGCTTGATGGTGATATTGTATAGTATGATGAGATATGAAACATTTCTCCAACTATTGCATCATTCAATTGCATCACACATGTTACAACTTTCACCTTCGACTAGCCTAGATAGAAGTTGGATGGCAAGATATGTGCCTTTTATCTTGATTATTGTTGTGCTAAATTCATTCATGTTAATCCAATTGAATTAATTAGTTTTTGTTGCTTATGCTTAAGGTAAGGTAATTAATTATGAGACTAAGTTGACCATGCACACTTCATTAACCCTAAACATGAGGGAAAGAATCCAAGGTGGCTTGATGAACTCTCTAAAAAAGGCATTGTGGCTGTTTGGATTGGAGTAATTGGAATTTGAATTTAGCAAATAAATACTTGTAAATAAGGAATGAAATTACATTTCTTTTAATCCTAACCATTGGATCCACTTGGTGCCTTAGATTTTAATGCTTGAAACTAGCCTTAGATCAATGAGGTAGTGGTTTCCTTCTAATATTTTTGAGGGGGAGCCATTTGATTACCTGGATTTAACCCTAGCCAATCACTTCTATGGTAACACATTGATTAAGGGGTTTGATAGGTGGGTATTTTAGTCTCGATGTATATCTTTGCTAGAGATTTTAACAAATCCTTGCCATGAGTCATAGCAAGGGGCTATACCTAAGACAAGTAGGAGGAGAAGGAAGCTTAGTCATGAGTAAGAGGAGGAAGTGATCTCAAGTCTTGAGGGAAGAGTTACTAGTTCTCATTGTAGTTCTATACAAGATTCAAGAGGTAAGATAAATCTTAAAATTGTAAACTTTTTTCACACACACACACACACACACACACACACACACACACACACACACACATATATATATATATATATATATATATATATATATATATATATATATATATATATATATATGATTACAAGATTATTTAGATTATGACATTAGTTAATGATGCTAATATCTATTCCGCCCTTATAAAGTGTGTAAGTGCCTTGTGTGAAGCAAAGAATGTGTCAATATGAAGGATCACACCAAATGGATTGACTAATTGGTATGAAATCACATTAGCATGATTAGTAGGGGCTATCTAATGAAAACGTATAATGGCATAAATGTTGAGTTTACTGATCATATAGGTTTGATAAAAGTAGTGCTAAAAGAACTTTTGTATGATGACATGCTTGAATGAACAATACGCACATACAAACAACATACTAGTTTGGTATGCGACTTAGAAACTTTATAAGAGAACTATCTTGTCCCTTGATAAATAGTAAATGTAGAGGTTGGATGCACTTATCTAATATGGAAATTAGTTGTGATTGTATTAGTCTATTGAGAGGAATCCAACATATTATGGCATACCAGTGTTAATTCAAATAGGACCTTAGATTAACAGTGCAATAGTTATTCTACAACTTTTGTTAATTATATTTAGACTATATGAAGAGTCGCATCATCATAATAGTAATACAAGTATATGAGTTGGTCAGTGAATGTTGCCCTTTCAAAGAACGAAGGAAGACACACTAATATTGCTAATCCTTGGTGAGAATAATGAACTAACATCCCTATCTACTATTCTAGCTACCTAAATTGGCATATTATGGTGTAATGGCCATGACAACTTATATTGTATCGTGCAATATAAAGCCTGATTTCATATTATATGATAAGTTCCCATCCTTCAAAAAATTCAATGTTTTCCCCATAGTGCAAAGATTAGTTTGTAAGGTGATGAGGTTTCATACTTTCTAAAATGTTTAGATATTTGGATATTAAAGTTTAGTTAAGCTTATTTAGAGCCTTGTAGTATGTCAGAATTAAATACGAGTCTTACGTTTTTGATGATAAATCTTTAGAAGTCAATATTCTTAAAGATCTCATCACTTTATTACATTCTTTTGGTAAGAAAGTCCTTTGTGTGTAAGTAATTCCTTTTTTCATCTAAGTTTTTGGATGATGTTTGAAAACTTCCTTGGTGTGTCTTTTAGACCTTGCACAAGTCTTAGAATATCTTCTTAATCCACTTCAGTTATCAAATTATGTAAATCCATTTTGTTGCACAATTTAAGACCTATTTGGAAAGCATCATATTTAGCTTCTATCAAAGTTTTATTCTTAATAAACTTAGAGAAGACAAGCACTATATTCTTTATATGATTATGAATGATTCTCCCATAAGATGCAATCTCGTTCTTATGCAATATACTTCCAGTGATGTTTAGTTTTATTATTTGTTTCATAGGGGAATACCATTTATCTATTTCAATTACTTTGACTTGTCTGTAGACAATTCCTAAATGAGTAGGCATATTATCTTCAAAAGATGTTTGAACTAGAGGAAAGTATTAAAAATATTGAATTTATTAGCTATAATGTTGTTGATGATGAAGCTTATTGTTTGGTTTATCTCTTCATAGGTCTTAGCATTTTTATCTTTCCAAAAGTTTGAACTTATAATAAGTAAAATAGTGTGTTATTATATAATTAGTCATGATAGAATTTATCTCTAAAATATTTACTAGTTTGATTATTTAACCTATCACTTATTTACATATGATAATTAAAATGTATAACATCATTCATTTACATGCATTATTATTGATTTCTTAAGGATTATCATTTTAGTAGTTATACAAATATTTTATTATTTTAATAGCTATAAAAATACTTTAAAAATAATAAAAACATAATAAATATATAAAAGATAATTTTGGAAAAGAAAACAAAAAATTTGACTTAAGAACCTAACATACGACCAAGCCAAAAGGCTCGAGCCAAGTGGCCTGAAATGTTGGGAAATAGGCCTAAGGGATTTATGGGTAAGAAGATTAGGTGAACTGAGTTAGGTCAAGCCCAATTCTTAATCAGGGAACATAAATTCTCTTAGCATCTTGGGTTAAATCGAGTTATGAAATATCTTCTGAACCAGTGTAGGCACAATGAGTTGGGTTCAACTTGTAAAGTCTTAGGTAATTGAATCGAGTCAGATCATACCTATATAAATATGCCTAGGTGACTTGGGTCATGACCTCTTAAGAGCACCAAGGGGGTAACCAACCCCATTAGGTTGACCTAAATGCTAAGATGAAGTATTATAAACACCAAATATCATATACAAGCTTGTGATGTGGGATTAAAAATCAACCCTATTGGCTTCTAAACTGGAGTGAACTACTATCATCTAATCATGCATTTTCATGATCAAACAGTTTGGATCAAATAGTAGATTCCATCTAACTGTCTATTTGATGAGCCTGATCAAATGGATGAGATCAGTTCTATCATTTTGAATAATAATTTTCATCTTATTTTTCATCTATAAAACTTGATCAAATAGCTATGATCTTTTTCACATTTATAAATAGTGTATTTCATCTAGTAATCCATCCATAAAGCTGGATCACATGATTGAGATCATCTCTTTGATTACGAATAGTACTCATGTACATCAACACCATCCATCCAGCATGTGGGACCTAACGATCTAGATCAAATCTAGTTTGGATTGGATATGAACCTATTATTTAGCATTTTGATCGACCGACTCTTGTTTCGTTTACTTAGATCAGATGGAGGTATTTGTTCCTGCTTGTAATCTGCATTCCAAAAAGTTGTTTGTGTTTGTTTAAAACTTTAAAATGATAACATCTATTTTGAGTGACCTTTGTATCCATTCAAAAAAAATTCTATTTTAATCTAAAATATTCCAATATAAATACAGGAGCCTTAGGAGTTCAAAACTAAGAGGATTTTACTTTGTTATATCAAATTTTGGAAAGTGAAGAAGCAAAATTGAAAATTATAATCTAATTTTGATGCCTTTATTGAGTCATGTTTGTGACTTATTTTCCCCTTTCTTGCTTTAGTATTCTCTTTAATTATACGTCATATTGATGATTTTTTTATAATTAATTATTTATTTTCTTATTCTTTTTTTATCTTTATAAAAAAGATTATATTAATATAAGATCTTTGTTAATTCTATTTTTCTTAATAATGTTAGTATATATTGATAAATATTTTAGATTTAATATTTCAAAACTATGTCCTTTAAGTTATTTTAACTTTTTTATGTGTATTTATATTCTAACATCATAATCCATTGACTTATGTTATATATGGTTTTATAAGTTAATAGTGAAACATTGAAACTAATTATTGTTTTGTATTGTGCTTCAATTTTATAAGTTTTTATTATTAAAATTATGATGGTGAACCCCTACCTACTGTGACAAAAGGTATGGTTTATAAATTTACATCTGCATACTATGATGAAAAAGAATAATAGTGAAAATTTAGTTGGATTGACTAAGGGTGGATGTAGTCATGGGTTAGGTTTAACTAACTAAAAATATCTTCTCTTTTATTTTCTTTGTTATTATATAATTTTTGATATTTTTTATTTAATAATATTTAATCAAAAATATTTATAAAAGAAAATTTCAAAATATTTTTATCAAGCATAAAGCATTTTATTAAAACATATTTTAAAATCATAAAATTTATATTTTTTTTACATTTTTTAACAAAATATTAAGTCAATAATTTTATAATTACTAAAGGTTAATTTAATAAAATATTTTTAAAATAATAAAAAAGTTAAAAGCATAATTCACCTTTTTCTTATGCATTAACTTGATATAGATTATATCAAGTGTGATCTCTCATTTAGTAGAATTTTTATTATTTAGGAGCTTAATTTTAGATTCATTAAACTACAAAATTGTGAAAAAGTAAGGGTGATGACAAAACGTTGAAAACATTTATAGCAATACCATGTAATAAGGACCACGTGCATGGTCAAATGTAAAGGCTTGCTACAGGAACACCAGAGTGTATGTTGTAGTGTGTAGGCCATGCATTGCATACGAAGGTATAAGTGCACACGTGAGAAGGCATGGCCCATCAGATGCACATTTGCATGGAGTGCACATGCACGTGCTTTGGCCTTTTACCATGTAGATAATTCACATGTACCATAAGATACATCCATGCCGGGGAATAGAACCCACTCATTGAACAGTACCTTGATGCGGTCACCTATGCATGTGTAGTGGCTTGCACGCATGCAAACAAGCTTATTGCAATGAAAATATGTGAAAAAATTTGAATTAATTAGTAATATTATGATATTTATAGACAAAGATGAGGATGACATCTATCTTACTCTTTTGATGCACATGAGTTGATAACATCTTTTCAAAGTAGATGTTATACTTTATTTACTAATTTATGATGGTATAGTTGCTAAAAAGAAATTAGATGCATGTTTGGAGTAACTAGAGATATTTTTTTGTATAATTTTTTATTAACTAATAAAGTGGCATATGCTTGATTAAAGACGAGTTATGTATTAGCCTAGTAAAATGCTTACTTAAGAATCAGTAGAATTGCAAAAATGATATGAAGCTAATTTAAGAAATTAATCTAAGAAGAATTTTATCATATGGTTTACATGAAGAAAATGTGGACGCAGTGGCTTAGATTACAACACTAAAAAGGGCAAAAAATACAAAAATATATCACAGAATTCTAAGTATATTATAGTTATTTATTATCTTATTATCAAGTATATTTTTTTAATCTTTAAATATGCCAGTACATTTATAATAGTTATGAAAAGAAAAAATGAACGTAAAGGGTCAAAACTAGAAGGAAACTAAGATGTTTGAGTATAAGTCCAAATATTGGTGACAAAAGAAAGAGTGTTATCTAACAAAATATGTTACAACAAAGACTATAAGCAAAACTCATATGTATTATTATTAGTGCAAGAAGAGAAGACACAAATAACAAAAATACTAAAAATTGTATCCTAAATTATTTTCAAAAAAGTTTAAGAATATAATACTTATTATAATTGAGATTGAAAAAATATTTAAAACTCTTTTACAAGTTGATGAAAGCTTAACTCTCATGATGAATCCAAAAGAGATATCTCATGAAATAAAATATAAAGAAGACCTCTTTATCATTCAAATACATGTGAAGAAAGAGCTTTTTAGTTTTATCATCAACACTAATAACAAAAAGTATAGTGTAGAGATTAAACCTAGAGACTACATCATATCCAAGGCCTAATTCTTTAAGGTGGATTCATAAAGACTTTAAAGAGAGAGCAAAAAATAATAGAAATTAAACTATGTTATCACCAAAGATAACATTGATAAGGTTATACATACAGTAATACCTCTAGATGTCTATAAAATTATATTTGAGTTATAGGCTCAAGATGCTATCTACTATTGATAAGCACAATAATATCGATTTATGAAGAATGGACAACACTTCCTTCTAACATGAGATAAAGAAGTATTGATAAAATGTGTTTTTTATATTGACAAAGTAAAGAAGGTACTGAACACTTGCAAAAGTTATGTATCACTAGTAAAAAAAGTCAAAGAAAATCACTTGATAGGGATGATAAAAGTCTCAACCTCTCAAAAAAGATAAACCAACTAGATCTTACCAAGACTTTATTTAGATATGAAGATTTTATAAGATTTAAATCATAAAAAGAAATGATCTATGATCAAGAGTTTAATTCTAGGTTTGTTAAATAAAAACATTATGAAAAAAAATCAAGAAAGGTAACAAAATGATCAAAACTATCGTAATAGTACTACACGGTAAGAATTGTGTGCATGGCCAAGCATGGAGGCTCACTGTAAGAACTTAGGAGCATGTGCGATAATGTACAGGTCCTGCATCATGTGTGAAGGCTCAGGCACACACGTAAGAAGGCTTGACCCATTAGACGCCTGAGAGCTCAACAGTGTGAAATTTGTGCACTTGTAGTGCATGTGCATGTGCATAACGACCTACCACGACCAAGGTCTATGCATGCCATAAATGAACTTACCATGCTGAATTAGTCAACATGCATCTGGTAGAGCTTGCTCATGGCTAGAACTATGCTCACGCACATGAACAGTGCCCTAAGGTGGGTCTTACAAACATGTGAATAAACTCATTACTGAGTGAAATTTATAAAATTTATGAAATTTCTATTTTTGGTAAAAAATCATTTTTCTTATGAAAGTTAAAATATTATATAATTTTTTTATATAAAATATTGTATCCAAACTCTTATATAAAGGGATAAGAATTATGAATAAGGTATTTTAAAGCTTTATAATTTTTGAACTCCTTGAATGAGAACTTCTTTGGAAATTCCAATCCCTTTTAACAAAAACCTTCTTCTTCTTCTTTATTCATTAGTTTTTTAGCATTTGCATGCTTCATCTTCTACTATTATGACCCTAAAAAAAAACAAGGTCTATTGTTGAGGGCTTAGGCTAAGAATACACCATAGATAGATCACTTATTCCCTTTTTCTATTATAAGGCTATTAATTTAGTGGTGTTGTTTATATTAACTTATTGAATGTGTAATTTAATATCAAATGTGGTCTATACTTATTTGACAATATTGAAACTCACTAAAACATGATCAATTGAACCTTCAATTGAACAAAATGGAAGTAGTTTATTAAAAATTCTCCACATAAGTATCACCATTTTAAGTGGGCACCTTGAGTTCCATAACAATTATCTTGATTTTAAGATCATACTTTTTCTACTTATGAAATGGTTCATATTTTTTTCAACTCTTTGAAGTACTGAGTGTGAAGGATTTCAAGCCATTAGTGTGAAAATTGGAATGGAAGCTAGTACATGCTTAACTGGAATTAGTTTACCACCTATTGTTGGCAACTTTTTCTCTCAAGAATTGTAGCTTTCTTCTTTCTTGTAAATAGTTGGCATCCCAAGTATGTTATAGGAAGCATAATCTTAATGTTTTATTAATTTTTTGTATTTGTTCTTGACTCATTCTATTGTTGTAGATGATTTTGCTTTTTTAGTGATTAATATGGAGCATAGAAGTTCTTTGAAAATACTCTAAAAACTTGTTTAAATTATAATTAATTTTGGGTTACCTCATATCCTAAGTGGTTTATAATTGGATAGATCTTAGGTTGGGCACATTTGTTAACTTTCTTTTATGCAAATAGCCTATTTAAGCTCCTATTGAACATTTCAATGGCCAATCTAAATAACACATGAGATATAAGATTACCTTGTTTGAGTTTCATTGATGCTTAAAAGTAACCACTAGCTTACTATTAATGATTATGGAGCTCCAAGTGTTGTATAGGTTATTTGTGACCATCTTAATAAACTTATCAAAAATCTTGAATTTGCCAAGTACCTTGCTTAGGAATTCCTATGAAATATAGTTGAAAGCATTTTTGGGGTCCAATTTGATTATATAGTTGTAACCTTTAATTCTTTTATTTTAGATTGATTGATTCTTGAGCCAATAAGATGTTATCTATGATTCCTTTACTTATGAAACATATTTTCTTTAGAGAGATTATCTAATAAAGAATGCTTTGCAACATATTAGCCAAAATGTTAAAAAATAGGTTTTTGATGAAGTTGCATAGGTTGTTAAGTTTGAAGTCTTAAAATGTCTTAAGATTATCTATTTTAGGAGTTATAATAAGATTTTATCTTAAAATTCATTTGGGAATTGGGGATCAATTCAAAAACTTCTTTTTTTTGCTTTCAAACATCATTCACTATTATATTCGAACAGCTTGTGAAGAACTTCCCATTATAACCATTAGGGTCTTGGGTGCTAACCAGATCCATTTGGAATATTTTTTCTTTTAATTCTACCATCATGATATATACTTCACAATGAATTTGTTTTCTTCTTTTAATACCAATAAGGGAATGCAGCTTAGTAGAGTCACATTTTCTTTTATTTTGGTAACCTTTAAAAGGTTATGAAAATGAAGAATAGCAGCTTAAATAATTTTCTCTTATTAAATCCATATTCCATTAGAGTCTTTAATCTTTATGATATTCAATTGTTAGCCATCATATGGAAGGACTTATTATTTTTTTTAGCCTCTATGAACCATTTAATTCTAACGTTTTGTTACCACTGGGAGTTCTCTTTATTAATATCTTCAAATTGAGTTTTGTTGGCCTAAGGTAACTCCATCATTGAATCATCAATTAGGTTTGCTTGAAATTGAGATTCTTTTAATTTGATTTCATCTTCAATGCACTTCATAGCCATAAAGATGTTGCCAAAAGTTTGTTTGTTCCATTCCTTTAGAAAAGTTAGTCTTTTTAGTTTGATGGAAATAACCTTCATGCCAACACCATTAATAAATAGCTTCTAATTGTTTTCCACTATTTACAGGAATGATTAATGCTCTAATCACATGTTTTGAAATCTAAATTATTTAGGATTTTTTGTAGGAAAATTAACCAAGAGTGGGGTATGGTCAGATTTGTTTTGCATAGGTGCCAAATTACTATCTTGACGATTTGATCCAACCATTATTGATGTACTAGCACCATAACTAAACATTTCAAAACTCATCTACCCTTTCTCTTGCTAAACAAGGTAAATGGAGAGCCTATGAAAGAAGGTTGAATAAGGCTACGTTGGTGAACACAATTTTAGAGATCTACATAGCTTCTATTTTAAAAGAAGAGCGCGCCTTATACACATTTAGAGAGCCTATTTCATCAAAGTCCCCACCAACCTTCCATGGCATGTTGAGATTCTTAGCAATTTGAGTCAAGTTATTCCATAATATTATTCTCTCACTTATTAAGCTCTTAGAATAAATAAAGGTGTAATTGGCAGGGTATTTCCAATCATGGTGTATAATTAAGAGATGAATGTGCAATTCTTCATCCATAACCACCTGACAATTGAAATGTTTTTTCCAAAGCACCGAAATCTTATTTGACATGTCGTTAATGTAAGCCATAGATTCCAATAAAGCCATTAATCCAACGTTTTAGGATTTTACTATGTTATTAAATTAGGAAACTAATCATTTATTTACAACACCTTAAATTCCATACAAGGATATTAAGCATTATTCTTATAAATGTCTACAATTTGAACCACCTTAGAGCTTCTCCTTATACTTATAAGATTTTTTTATTTATCTAACATCTTTCTTAGCCTTTTCTTTGCCCTTTTGCTTTGCATAGGAGTAAAGTCATCATCTGTCTATAGCATTATACCCAAGACTAGTGCTCTTTCTTGTAATTCTGCATTGAATGTTGACATTGCAATTTACCTTGAGAAACTCCTAAATCAAAAAGAGACTCATTTCTTTTTCTTTTATGTTATACTTTTTTAGAATGCAGTCATCTAGTATCTTATGACTCATCTTGTTGGTTCGTTGTAGTGAACTAATTTTTATGTTAAGAGTTGAGCACTTCATTCGTTTTAGACATTATTAGAGAAAAAGTTGTTTGACTGTTCAAATTAGAGTGTCCAACAATTGTGGTTACACACAATCTAGGTAATAAATTATTGTTAGAATTTCTTTAAGAACGTGTTGTTGTTTTCCTTCCTTATGTTCTATCATTTGCTTCAACTCAAAAATCTACCTGAGTAAGTACATCTTATGTACTAATTATCTTTTGCAAGTTTATAACAAGTTTTGGATTAGCTGCAAATCTATTGTGCTTGCAAATAAATTTTTGTTTCATAGAACTAATCATTATCCAAGAAGGGGTGCAATTGTTTAATGAGAGAGACTTATGGTAAGAAAATATCATTTGGAAGGGAATAAGGTTTTCTCTATAAACTTTTGAGCTTTGAGGAGTTTGAAAGGGAGGAAAAACTATCATAGTATTGTGGGAAGAGTAAGAAAGAGAAACTTTGCTAAGAACATGCAAGTTGAAGTTCTTAAGGAATATACATTAGTTTCAAAAAAATAAAGGGAGGAATTCTATATATTTTATGAATTTAGTTAATTATTGATATATTAGAGTGAAAATTTATCTATTCTTATTTTTTTTAAAACTCATGTTGAATTTGTTTCTTGCAATGATTGCATATGTATGACTTATTTGTAATAATTACCTACTTATGCTATATAATTTATCATATTGATGCAAATCATATGTATAAGGTAATAGGTGAATTTTAATGTAATAGATATAAGTTTATTAAGGCAAATAGCATGTGTTCCAAAATTTTAGAAGAGCAAGCAAGAGTTTATCAAACAAATTTTGTATGATTTGATTCTCTAGGAGAAAGGCACCTTATGTGGCAACCCCAAAAAATAATGTAGTATTCATTCCAAGAGAATTGTGAATGGAGATGATCACTAGTATTCATTTACTTTGATTCCTACTTTAAAAAATATTGAATTAGGATTTGGTTATTGGTAATGTAATAATGTTACTACAACAATAAAGATAGGAGTGTTAAATTAATTATTTATGTATTTCATGACAATAATTGTAATAAATGGTTTAGACATTAAAACGAAAATCTATTTTCCCTTAATTTCATTTTATTACTTTGTTTGATTTAATGATAAAAAAAGAAAAAATGATCTTAAGATTTAAGAAATGCATATGATGGTGTTGCAGGTATTAGAAGGAGGTATTAGAGTAAGTTAGATGGTCATCATAGGAGCACAAACAAATATAAAGCAATATCTCAGAGAATTACATGGGTATGGAACCTACCAAAGTACAAAATAATATATGATGGAATGACATCTTAGGTTATGTGAGATGTGTAAATGATCATAAGGAGAACACACATATTTTCTTACATTAAAAATTGTAATGTATGTTTGTATAATATATAATAATTACCTAAGATAGCTTGAGTCATAAATCTAAACAAGTTAAAATCACTCTCAAATAAGAAACTGGTATGTAGACCTTAAATGAGCTTCATGTATAATGTAATTGAGCCACACATCTAATGTGAGGTTTGTTAACCCTATGGCCCTATAGGAGTTTGATGATACTAGAATCATATTGCTAAGTTTGATAATATATTGTTTGAGTTAATGCCTTAGAATGAGCATTTCTTATTTACTTTTTGGTATGCTTACAATTTTAAGGACTATGTACTATTTTCTAATGGCACTTAGGATCTCAATCATATTCATATTGACTTTATATTCCATCATAATTTGTGATATATTTCTAATTCTTGAGAATCCATCTTCATCAACTAAAACTAATCATATAGCTATGTATAAGACAAAATTAAAGTATTAGATAAGTTAAAATTAAATTAGTAACACAATACGATATACTTATTATATAGAATGATTAGTATTAAAAATGTTTCATGATGTGTGTATTCAGAGGAGCTCTATTACATTGTATAATATGATTTTTCTTATCCTAACAAGCTCTATTGTAGAATTAATACACTCAAAACCGAAAGTAAGAAACTTTTTGCCAATTCATGGTTTAAATATAGTCATACTATATAATATTTATCTTCATAAAACATGATCACCATTTGACTTAAAACCATGAGAGAAAATATAAGAGCTAAAAGTTTCTTATAGTACAACTACAAGTCATCATAAAGAATGAATAATTGAGTATAGAAAGATGAGTTAAAAAACCTAAGAATTTTATATAGTACAATATTGTTTTATCATGCAATATGATTAAGCCAAATAAATGAACTTAGCCTTATCACAATTAAACCATAGAATTTGGTATAATATGATACTTGTTTATTATATAATATGACTAGTTTCTGAATCTTGTAATACTAAGAGACAAAGGATGTCATATAACCTTATCTACTATTTGAGTAGTTTATTTAAAATTATCATATAATATGATCCAACCTATCATATAATATGATTAATGTTGAAAATCTATAGTGATTAGTTTAACCATTTCAAAAAATGGATTATAATTATTGTTGAACCATTGGTAATGTCATATTCAATTCTTTGAGAGATTTTTATTTATAATTAAAGGATCAATTTCATCATGCATGCTGTGTTGAATGAGCTTCACTTATTTTAGATATCTTGACTTCATGAAAAAGCTTTTGTGCTCTCAAACATTGTATCTTTCCTTTAGCTCTCAATGGGTGATATCATTGCATATCATTATTTAGTATTCCAGTTGTTATTTAGGCTAGTTATAAGCTCTTGTTGTACTAGTTTGATTATTAAAAAATTATAATTTTCTTACTTTTATTTATAGAATTTGTTGTTGTATTATGGCTATTATAAACCACATTTTGCATAACCCTTTTGGACTACTTTTGATCATTGCATATCTTTTTTGGAAGGGTATTTCACTTACTTATCTTTAGATAAAATGTGTAGTTGATTTAGTATGCTTGGCCTTTCATGGTTGGGGCTGGATGTAAGCTTGTGTTTTGGCAAACTATCTAAAAATCTTTATGTTCTTTACTTATTGCAATCACACGCAACCTCTTTCAAAATTAATTAAAATTTTTCTTGTGTAATATTTAGTGTATATATTAAATACAATACTACAAAGTTTGTAGTAAATTTACATGTGCAATTTTTATAAACCATATAAGTGAGTCTCATAAGTAGGTAGCTCTTACATTAGTATTATAATAAGCTGCCTTGATGAGAGAAAATACTCTAAAAATAAGATCCATAAATGGTTCACAATAGCATTGATTTCTCTACCACTTTGGATGAAGCTACTTCCTCTCACTATCCTCCTTTGTTTACCAGAGAGTTATATTTATATTGAAAAAATAAGATGAGAAGTTACTTGCTTTCAATTGATTTAGATTTATGGGTTATTGTACAAACCCTATTTGTTTATCCTACTAAAGGTGTTAATAATGTCATTGTACAATTTTTTTTGAGTTAAATGTTCAAGAAAAGCATATAATTTGTTTGAATGCTTATGCAATAAACATTTTGCATTGTTTCTTAATTTCATTGAATCTAATAGGCTCAATTAGAAACTACACATGAGATATGAGACAAACTTGAGGCAACCTATGAGAAAGTCTTACTAATAGAAAAATAAAATCAATATGCTTACCCATGATTATGAACTATTTAGGATGTCTTCTAATGAAACAACTAAATCCATGTTTACATATTTTACTAACATATTAATGGTCTTGCAAGTCATGGGAAAATGTTTTCTAATGAAAAAAATAGACACACAAATTCCTTAAAGTGCTTCCCAAGAGTCCACTAGTAATTGGCATCAAAGCTATGAAGAATCTCTCTATGCTCTCTTTTGATGGCGTTATAGAAGAATTAATGATGAATGAGATGAAAATGACAAGGGGAAAGAAAGAAAAACTTTTATAAAGAAGAGCAAAACCACAAAAAAGCAAGAAGCCATTTCCTTGAAGATTGACAAAACTTCAAATTCCAATAACTTAAGAGAAGATGAGATAGCACTAATTATTAAAGGACTAACAAAATTACTTAAACATCATGGTGCAAGAAACCTAGGTGCAAAGGATGGAGATTGAGGCATAATGTAAAGAAAAAAAGGAGATTTTTTTACATGAATGTAAAGTTCTAGGACACATCCATCTTAATGTCCAAAGGTGGTGAAGGATTGGAATAGTCTAGGAGCAACCAAAAAAAGCCTATGAAGGAATATTGGAGTGATTTGAAGGAATCCTCCTCAAGTGTTGATAAGAAGAATGAAGGGTGGATATGCCATATTGTCCATAGAGATGACGTTTGTTGGTCTTTCTTTGATGATAAGGTTCTCCTTGCACATTTGATGAATTAGAAGATAATTATCACTTTTATGATAAAAGTATGAAAGTTTATTATGGAAGAATAATAAATTAAAGAAAGAGTATGATAATTATCTTGGATTATGATCTAAATAAAACTAATGAAAGATATCTAATTGACTTGAAAAATTGTAGAGATGAGCTTGTTACTTCTATTTCTTTGCATACTTTATATGTAAATGAATTTAATGAATATAAGAATTTCAATTCAAAATTTTCTACTTATCATTAACATATGTAATCAAAGAGTACCACATTCACTTATACTTATGATTTTTCTTGTAGAAGTAAATGTTGTTGTGACTATGTATAAGACTTGAACAAACATCTCAACTTTGCAGAATTAGAATAAATGTGTATTCTAGATATCCTAAGTATATGTGGCTTGTGAAGAATGCATTATGTTGAACCATTAGGTCTACTTCTAGTAGTTTTGGACTCAAAATGGTTTGGGTCCTTAAGATCAACACATATATTTCTTTGTGTAGGCATGCTTCCATAATAGGATTAAAGAGTACATGTGATACATGGGTAATGGATATTCAAGACACATGATTAAAAATTCAAAGTTTTTCACTCAGTTGAATGCAATTGATGGTGGATAAGTCACTCTAAGAGAAAACCCTAAGAGGAGAGTCATTGACTCTAGAAGCATTAATAATTCCTCTTTATTTATAATAAAGGTGAGTTTAAAATATAATTTATTAAGTATTAGCCAATTATATGATTCAATATTTGAAGTTGCATTAGATACTAAATTTTGTGTGATATGTAATAATGAACAATCTCTAGGAGAAGCAGTACATACATACTAGATTTAAGGAATGCAAAAACTAGTGAAATCAAGCATCTTGCCACTTAAGCCATTGTTGCAAACCTTCGGCATAGAAGGCTTTGTCATGCCTTAGCATTGGATAAAATAGTTAAGTATAACTTATTTAGGGGGTTTTTCTCAACTTAAAATTTTTTGGTGATAATATGTTATTAATCTAGATATGCTTGGGATTTATTTCTTAATAAAAAGAGTAAAGCTTTTGAGAATTTTGTTGCCTTGACCACTACCTTACATAATGAATATAAAGTGACAACAGGAGTAAGCATGGTGGAGAATTTAAAAATGAATATTTTATTAAGTATTGTAATGTGTATGGTATTATACATACATTCTCATAAGCTAATTGTACAGAACAAAATGTAATTGAAAGGAACAATAGGACTCTAGTTGATAAGGTTAGGTGCATGATTAATGAATATATTATACTTAAATATTTTTGGGGTTGAAGTGGTTAGTATAATATGTTATGTCATGAAAAGTGTTTTTACTTGACCAATACTAAAATTAACACCTTATGAATTATTATACTTTAAGAAGTCAAAGGTAGTTTACATTTTTTTTGTAAATACTATATTCTTATAAATGATAAAAATGAATTGGGTAAGTTTGACCCAAAGTTTGATGAATGAATATTTTTAAGATAATCACTCAATGGTAGGCCCCATAAAATATTTAATAAGAACATAATCATCCAACTTTTGTATTTACTGCTCAAGGTTTATCATACAAATATAGCAATAGTGATTGTACTGTATGATATAACACATTTCTCTTATTTTTAGATCTTTTTACAAGATGATTTCTTAGATCATACAAGTATGATATACTTATTACATTAAGTTAAGATGATCATATGCATAAGATTAGCTGATGTTCATCATATGATAATTTTTGCATAATGTACTAAGCTCTTGGGATTTTTTGCATGATACAAGCTTAAAATAGTACATGTTTTAGTTGACATGTAGCTTACCAAAAGGATCATACTCATATGATATATGAATACTTATTTGTATGATAATATTATAATATATTTATCTTAAGTCCTTTAATTATTAATTAAGGGAAATGAATTGTACAAGTATAACATACTACTTCATATTATATGATGTGAATATTATGAAAATACACAAAATCGTGCTTGGACCTATATATGAATGATACTATGTATAATTAAGTAATAAATGGTCAATCTAAGTTAAATGAATAGTAGTACTAGTACAATGGAAGACATTATACCGTCTGACTCAATTATGGTTTAATCATGACATGAATTCTAAGAAAACATAGTTGCTATACACATATGAATAGGAATTTGTATAAATATGATATATTTAGGTGAGTTCAACTCTTAGAGCACACAACAAAATTGTACAAGATTGATACCTTGTATAATCGAGTATAGACTTTATCTTTTTATCTTAAATGATCATCAAAATTGTATGATGAGATAATTATCTATATACGAGACCTTTGTTGTGGTGTTGATGCCTAATCAAGATATTTTATTTGATGATAACCAACCTCAAGTGTTTCTAATGGATTTCGTTGAGTGAATTTTTAGATTATAGGTAATTGATGCTCATGTTCATGAGAGAACATAAAGAAAAAGAAGAGTAAAGATAAAATCTTATGATGATCATCTTAGTTGGAGTGATAGACTATGAGAGATTCATTTTAAGTATAATTTTAGATATCTCATTTTTATTTTGATTAGAATATTAAACTTGATTAAAATAATTTTTACATAATATAAAAATTAAATTTTATTTAAATTAATCATCTTAGAAAACTCTAGAACAAAACATTGACCATCTTAAGAATCATTTCATCACGATTATATCATTCAAAATCTTCTTTCAATAACTTGTTATAAAAGTACATCATAATAATAATAATTAATTAGTAAATAATAATAATAGTAACAATAATAATAATAATAATACATATAAAAAAATAAAAAAATGGAATTCCTACCTGAAGATCTCAGGTTGGGGCATTACTCCTGAGCCTATCTATTGTAGTAATCAAGTATGGATCAATTCCAAACTAGTATAGAATAGTATCATATTTTAACTCCAAAATCATTAATTGACTACTAGTAGCATGAGTGATGAACTTTTGAGTGAACTAGGGAGTAGCCAACCCCAATATTGGGCTAACTTAAAGGTGTAGGCAAATAGTTATAAACTAATATTCTTAGATCAAACAAGAAAAGTAAGATTAAACTTAGTATTATTTTCATATAGCTACTTTTAAATAATGAGATTGATGTGCTTCATTTGATCGAGTAGGTTCATCATTGAACGGTCATCTTGTCGTCCAATTTCTAGGCATGTTAACTTGCTTAGTCATCCAATTGTGCAATTTTACGATCGCACGGTGCAAGTTTAATCTATTCTTATGATTTAGATTCAGTCATTCAATCATAATTGATATCTAACAGTCTAGATTAATTCCTTTCTAAACAATGCCAATTTAAACTTAGTTATTCAATTGTGCAATTTTTGTAATCAAACGGTCAAGATACTTCTAATTTTGTAGCTCTCATTGCCTTTGATCATGATGCTATTCAACGAAAAGTTTGCTTAACGACTATTATATCTATTACTTATGAGCTATTCAAACCTTTATTCCAATACATAAGTTTTTAATTAAAAACTCATGTAGACTTAATTTTAATTAAAATAATTAGTAACAACTATTTGGTCTATTTTGTAATTATTTTTAATCATTAAAAAATATCCATAAAAAGAAGATTTTTGTATCATAACTAATTGATGATTTTTTATTAATCATTGATTAAACTTTGATAATAATGAAAAAAAAGTTTAAGTCAATAAAAGCATTAACAGTTGGTGTTCATTACACTTTCATTCATTACTTTATGATCGAGCTCCAAATTCTCATTTCTTTTCAATTCTATGTTCTTAATTTTATTACATCTTAATTGATTTAATTAAAATCATAACACATTTGCTTCTCATTAAGTCTTTTATTAAGTATAAGATTTTTGTTTGTATTAAGTATGATTTTATGATTCTAAATTTTTTCTATTACCAATTTTATTTATTTATTCGACCATTATAGCTTATCTCTTTTATTTCGTTATTATGAAAGTTTAGCCTACTCATCTTTCGATGAAAGACTTATATTAATTATTTTTATTTTTTCTTGATTTTTGTCAAGAATAGATGTAGGTTTGATTTTAAGCAAAATTATCTAAACATTATTAGTGTACTTTGTAATTATTTAATAAATTTTTCTTTCATAATTTTTTTATAAAAATTAAATTTTTCTAAAAATTATCATGCTTTAGAATAAACATAAAATTCATACAAAATTAATTATAATGATTTGTTAAAACTTATTCAAATAATTACTTTAATAAAACATTTTCTTAAAAATAATTTTTAAGAAATCAAAATTTTATTCGTAATAATTCAACCAATCTCTTGTGAACCACGCTTTAGCTTTCACAATTTTAACTTCTATTGGTAAGGTAAGACAAATTATATTCTATATAAATGCAGTATTAGTTATCATGTTGTACGATCATAAGGTAGTGAATAACAATTTATTTTAAACTTAATTTCACTTACTTAAACATATGTTTTGGATCTAGAGTATTTTAAATTGAATGATTTATGCATTCTAGTGTTGACTAAGACTAAATGAACTTAATAAGGGTTGATTCTATAGAATGCATACATAGATAAGGTTAAATACAAGAATAAGTGCCATATGCATATTAAGTGATAGATTTAAAAATTTTAAACCAAGTAGTGTGTTGAAGATGACCTTTAGATGGGCAACCACTATACCATGAGTTGGGACCAAAAGCTCAAAGATTTGCTGGTTGAGCTAAGCTTGAGAAGAGCTACCAACATTCTACATGTCTTCACTTATAGATTGCCCTAAAAATTAATTGATTAAGCTCTCTAATAAGTATTCCTATTTAATCTTGAGATATATGATGTGAAAATAGTTATAAAAATATTTGTAAAAATATACAATAGTTTATTGTCATTGAACAAGTGGTGTAAGACCTAGAGTTTAACACAAGTAGGATAGATACTTGCTATAAGAAATAGAACAAATATAGGTTGATATCTTAAATAATTGGGCAAATAATACATTTGATAAAGAGAAAAAACTTGAAAAAGGTAGCATCTTAAGCTAAGTGAGTTGGATAAATTGCATAAAGTAAACACATGCTTACTTTTGATGTTAACTTTTGTTATTTACATGTTTTATATTCTTGGAATCATTATGTGTGTGATCTGCATTTTTTATAATTTATTGAAGTATCCCAAATTTTAATAAATTGAAAATTTATTATTATTTTGAATTACTCATAATGTTTTAGAATATTTGGAAATTGTTTCATTTTCCCAAAACAATAATATATGACTAAAAAGAGGACATCTCAAATAAGGAAGGTAAACTATTAAATTAAATGTATAAATGATTTGAAATTTAATGATACCTAGTTAGTTGAAACCAAAATTTTAAAATAATAAAATTGAAGATTAGGTATTTAAGAGACTAAATAATCATTAAATTTATATGATTTAGAGAAGTCCAAAAATGTATTAAAAAATTAAAGTGACTTGAAAAATGAAACATTTTACTTGGACACGAAATTTATTAAAATAGTCAAAATAAAATTTTTAGGCACAAAAAAGTGGTATGATCACAAAAATTAAGGTCAAAGAAAATTTAAGGAAAATAATACAATGATTTTTTAAGCAATGTTTTTGTCAATAACATTATTAAAACTTGTAAATATTGTCAAAAAATGTGAAAAAGTGTTTGGGAGTAGAACTCATCGAGGAGAATCTTATGGAAATGGCCAAAAAAAATTAGCATCATTTCAAAGGAAATTTTTTGTGAATTAAATTTCTCAACTTTTTCATAACTTTAATTTAAGTACCAAAATCCTTAAACCATAATCTTGGATCGATGAAAGAACCCACCTGACAACCAATGAAGTAACAAAAACTATAAAAGTGGAGAAACATATCAATTAAGAGATGAAGAAATATTGATAAAGGAAGAGTTATTATTGGTGGAAATTTTGAATGTCTAGAATGAGGAATCACACATGTGAGTGCTTTTAAAGGAATGGAGGTTCGATGTTGTGGAAATTTTAGAGCATTTGAAAATTTTCACGATACAATGAAGCCAAGCAAGGAAAGGAAAAAGAGAAGAAGGGAAGAATTAAGCAGTCAGACAAGACATCAGCTAAGGAATTCAAAGAAAAGTTTTTGTGTGACAAGATAATTTTGCTAACCAGTGTAATCCTAAGGTGACATTATTATAAAATGAAAGTAGACGTGGAAAGCTTTTTAGCAAATATGCATTTGTACAGTGTAATGGTATTTGATGCATGGAGACCTGAATAGGAATTTAACTTTATTCAAAAAATTGGATAATGATTGATATATTTTCTTGCATTTTCGTTGAATTCTTATCACATGTTAGAGCATGATTGTTGAAAATGAACTCATCACATAGTTATCACAATGGAATTTACTACAATTACATATGTTTGTTTGTGTTTGTATCATACAAATCTAAATTTAAGCATCAAGTGGAGAAATGAAGGAAAAAAATGTTAATTATTATTTTTATATGTGAAATTAAAAACAAAAAAAAAAAGAAAACAAAAATGTGTGAGAATAAGACTTGGTTGAAAATGTAAGGATAAGATATTTAAAGAAAACATAAATAGTGATTATTCAAAGTGGAATATTCTATTTGGAATAAGATGTTCCAAAAGTAGCCATGATCTAAATTAACATTTTCTAGAGATTGGGCCAAAGGGGCCATCATATGGCATATCCTATTCTAGAATGAAATGTTTTGGAGGAGGATCCATAAGAAATTAAAAATATTTAAGCCTTTGTTTTAGAACCAACAAAAAGAGAAAGATAAAATGCAAAAAATATAAAAAAGGTTATAAAGAAATTTATATGATTTATTTAAGCAAGAGACTAGGTAAATTAAAAGAAAAATGGTTTTGCATTTATCTGCTCCTTTCATATTATTTTACATGCTTATTATATGATATTAACTCAACATGTAGAATGACCCTAAGTTTTTGCTTTATAGATATGGTATAGGATTTCAAGGAAGTAATGAGAGAGATGGTACTTGGCTATTATCATTAGTGGTTTATTTTTTTATAATCTTGATGTATAAATTACTACAAAAGTAGTTTATTTGACTAGTGATTGACTTATATTAATTATTTATATTGCTATGGATCATGTATGAGACTTGTTTTTAAAAGGAATATGATACATTATGTTGTTTAACTTTTTCTTCAACATTGCGATCATGTAAAATGATTTTTATTATAAAATTTTTTTTCAAAACCAATAAAAGAAGATATTATGGCACCACTCAAAAAAGTAAGTTGACTATCAAATGTGTGTGTATTTATCTATGGATATATGTTAAAACTTGTTATTTATAGAATAGAATTTAGAAATCCAAATCTACATAATGAAGAAGTCCAATAACACTTAAAGGAAATGATTATAATGATGTAAGCCTAAGGGGGAATAACACCTACAAAATCTAGGATGTAGACTATATAATATCTAGTTGACTACTTGTTGGAATAATTTATAAGGCTTCATTTGCCAAATATATCAAATATTATCAATCCCATGCAAGCATAGGACTATTTAAAGAGGATCAATATTCTATTTAATAGCATGACATGCTTAGGATAGAGGATGTTCTCTTTGATAGTACTAAACCTTGATGTGTTAGTAGTAACTTATGGTGAAGACAAAAAAAAACACTACTCATAAGGTAAGGCTAATTCAAAATTTTCATCAAGGGAATTTTGTCATGCATTTTAAGAGTGCTTTGTTCAAAAATTTGTCAGGGAAAAGATGCAGGATGAGCTCATAAGAATTTTATAGAGAGGTTCATCTAAAATTGAATATGAACAAAAATTCTAGGTATGCACGAGAGATAGTAGTAATTGAGAAACATAAATGCTAGATGTTTAGAAAAGAAATATAGGATTTTATAAGAAGCATGATGACATTGATGTAGTTCACTTTCTATATGGAGCTTTTAGAGGCCACATAGTAGACAAAAGAGGATCAAGTTACTATGTACATAAAAAAGTATTTGGGAAAAGAGAAACATTTTTTAGCCTAGCTAGAAGTTCAAGAAGGTTGTCATTAGTGGTGGAAAAGCTAATGTAGAGGATATGTTCTTAAAGGTTCTACTATAGGAGGATCTAAGTATAACTCACAAGTTAAAGAAAATAAACATGTTTTAATAGTTCAAATTCAAATAGCATAATCATGAATTTATGTGATTACATAGAGGTAAGCACCATCATCTCTTGAAGTTATCAAAGGTACTTTATTATTACAAAATAAACTTATGAAAGTACTCTTTGATTGTAGAGCATCACATTCATTCATATCCATTACATTATTGCATTCATGTTAGTAGATCATTTGTATGTTAGATACCCCTATATTAGTTACACTACTTATTGAGAGGAGAACAAGATAAATAATTATAGAAAGGAAAATATTAAAATCAATAAAAAATTATCCAAATTGATGATAATGAATATAAAAGAATTTTGACTTAATATTTGAAATATATTTGTAAAAAAAGGTGAAAAAATATATGATTAATTGTACCTAAGTCATTTTGCTTTAGTAAGGGTTGAAAGACACCTCTCTTTCTTGTACTAAAAGCAACGAAATTTATACAAAAGGGTTATAAGTATTACTTTGCATTAGTACAAATAACTAAAAAAATGAACATCAATTATAGTATGTCCCTCACAGTGTGTGACTCTCTAGAGCTACTTTTTAAAAACTATTAAGACTACTTCTTGATAAGAAGAATGAGTTTGATAACAATCTGATACCTATAACTAAACAAAAGTCATAAGAACCATATAGGATGGCACTAATACAGTTATAGGAATTGAAACCTCAATTATAGAAAATGTTGTACAAAAGTTTCATTAAAGTAAGTGTCTTATCATGAGGAGTATCATTTCAATTTGTTATATAGATAGATGGAAGTCTATTAATGGAGGAAAGGTAGGTGTGAATACTTTACAAAGATTTAAGGTGGAAACTGTGATGATGAGGATGATGATAATAGTAGATAAATCCAAATCATGACTTGAATATCTTTATAACACCATCCAAATGAAACTAGATCATGAGCTAGGAATGCACATGCATTCGTGACAAAGAAATTGTAGTTTCAATCAATGCCAAAAACAAAAACTTGTCTTTATTTCATTCAATAACATCATTTTAAATATATTACAAAACTAAACATAAATTCAATACTAAAATTACAAAAAATGAATAAAAGACAATAATAATGATACTTAAATAGAGAAAAATTGAAAAATTACTCATTAAATTTGCCATTATTAGAGTTTATCTATAATTCTTTTCCATACACTAGTTTTTCATAAAGTGAAAAAAAGGTTAACTTAAAAAACATTTTTATGAAACCTATATGATGCATAATCTAATGAATATGCAACAATACTCACATTCTTGTATAATTCAAATGTGTTGCCGTCAAAGTTTTTAATTATAGAAGAATACAACTCATTAGGTAAACACATATTAATAATTTGTCAGTCTTTTAAAGATTTTTTAGATGCTCAAATTATTTCATTGATAAAAAAACCTAGAATTATTAGACCTAATTGATTAATTAAATTATTATAAATCATTTTAAGATGCACATAGAGAAAAGTAAGAATATGCATGGAAGAATTTAAAATAATTTTAGGATTATTAGGTAATAAGTCATAAGTTGATTTTATTTCCTAGTAAATCAATTTTGGTTTTGTATCTTTTCATCCTTATTAGTAATAGGTTCAATTTCTTTCTACCAAATTTTTTTATCTTCCATTTTTTTCTTATCAATAAGAAAAGTTAGTATTAGCCAAACTGGCAAATATAATCACTTTCTTTTGAAATAATAAATATAAACGTATATTATTAAACAAATAAAAAATAACTTCTAGTTTCTTCATATTATAATTACTTGTTTTCTTTCTCAAAATTGAAGATATGCTTGAACTAATAGTTTTTATACCAAATCTTCTCATAATTTAGCAAATTTTAGTCTCATTCTAAAAATTATTTTTAGTGGTATTTATAGATCTCTGAGTTGTAGATTAAGAAGGAAAATTAATCCTAGTAATTTTCTTGGGTGTTTTAGTAGATGCGCTTATTGATTTACATTTGAAATTCATTGATATCAAAGTTTGGAATCTCTTTACGAGTAGAGTTAAGTCACTAGCATCTTCAATTGTTAGAGGATAACACAATTTTGCTCCCCTTTAATCTCTTATCTAATCGACAAAATGAATGCATTAGTTAATTACTAATCTTTATTATTGTAGTTAATCCTGATTATTTAATCTTTAAATATATTCAAATATTCCATTATAGTAATTCCATCATGTTTCAATATATATAATTATTCTTATAGTCTCTTATAATGGTTCTTAAGAATTGGTGGTGTGTGTGATAATATTTTGTCGATGAAGTTTATATACTTAGTCATTTGAGCTTTTACTTTATGTAGTTTTTCATTTCTCATAACATTAAACACACTAACTTCATTCTCAACACTTTAAAGTGTACATTTGGTTATGTTTAGGAGCCACATTGAATAAATGATATTATTAAAGTAGTAAAACTTTTTTCATGTATTATTTAACTAAAATAATATTGCAAATATAATAATATAAACATATTAAATTAACCAAATAATTTTTAAAAAATAAAATAAGTTATATATATTTTTAAATAAGTAAGAAACTAAGAATATAACAAAAAGAGACAAGAATAGTGATCAAATAACTTTCTTTAGAAATTTAATTTAAGCACCAAAACCAATGGTATTTTAGGCAGGCTAGAGAAATTATAGTGGAACACTCCCTTATTTGTCATTCACAAGTTTCAAGATAGATTTGGTCAAGGTAATGAATAAGATTACAAATAAAATAAAATCTACTATGTTCAACAACCATAGTTTATCGACTTGCAACTTAATATACTAATATTTAAGTTAAGATAATTGTACTGCATTAAAAAACATTACAGTTCAAACAAATTAAGGATATTAATTTTGTGGACATTGATTACAAAATCTCTCATATTTTTTACTAAATATTTGAGAATAATCTTATATCTAAACTCATAGAAATCCTGTGATGAAGGCATTTATTGATATGTGAAAATTTGGGCTCAAATTCTCTTGAAAAGAACGTTTAGACATAGTTATTAAATAAAATTAAATAAACTAAAATTTTTTATGGTTCATTTCTTCTAGCAATTTGGTTCAAGTGTTCTATTCGATTCTACATAGTTCTGTTGAAGTAGGGCACATGCATTTCGATACTCTATTCTTTGCATTGGTAATGGGACAGTTCAGCAACTTAGGCATTTTGATATTCTATGCTTTGTATTGGTAGTGGGACAATTCAGCAACATACGTAGTTTGCAATATGATAACTACACAAGTTTGGGTCAGCTACTGAAGAATTGTGGTTCGATGTCAGGATACGCATGTGCATTGCGCATGTTAGTTCAATAGGAACTAGACTAGTCAAGCTCAACCTCAAGTTTATTATTAGGACCTACTAATCACTTTTTCTAGTTTGGAAGGTACATAAGAGACATGAAAATGGTTATGATTTGCATGCTAATCGTGTGAGTGGTTAGGCACATATTTGATGGAGCATGGGGTAGGTGTAGTAGCACTATTGTGCCCTGGTTGGTAAAGACGCACCAACAATGTTACAAATGATGCATGCAAAAAGGGTTGAGAGTGAAAAAAGCCATGCATAACTATTACATTAATTGAGTGTTATGTGACAACCACAATAGGTTGCATAAAACCCAAGGTAATATTTTTCATTTTTTTTCTCAAGCAACTTAATTGTAATGGAATTGATGGCAATTAAAGTGACTAAGGACAATAGATGAGAAATAATTAAGGAAAATAATGTGAAAGTGGCACTAACACCAAACTTAATAAAGAAGGGGCAGGACAAACTCTCATAATTGGATCTCATCTAAGCCTTAATGCTAAAAATGATGAAAGGTTAGGAGTTAATCTAATAATGAGATATGAGGTGAAAAGTAATGATAATGTGACATCTTGATCTTATTTTATTGAGGTATCATCTCATTGGGTCACCCAATATTGACCCAAGAGGGTTTTCCCTTGAAATGCACCTTAATGTCTCATGACTATAGAATCTCATATAAATATTAAGATCACTCCCATAGTAGATAATATATGACAATTGTTTCTTATACCCCTCCACTTAAAAGTCTGTCAAAAGTCACTCTTTAGCTAATGATTCCTTTCTCAAAACATCACTCAATGTTTACACCCTATCCTCTTCAGTCCTTGATATCGTAGGTTAACTAACTTCTTAGAATATTCTTAAATCACATAGGATTAGTAGAGGGTTAACACTATTACAAAATGTTACATCTTAGTCTCAGTTATTAAGGTATTATTCCTTTGGATTTCATATTCTAACCCAAGTAATTTTTCTCTCAAAAGACATCTCAACATCTTAAGATCATAATATTTTATATAAATAATATAATCACTCCTTTTATTATTAAAGTGAGATAATTTATTCTTATACTTCTTTACTTAAAATCTTAGTTTGAGCTACTCCTTATCTAGTGATTTCTTTCTTAAAGTATTACCCAACTTTTATATCATGCCCATTATATTCCTACATGTCATAGATGATAATCATGATGGAAATAAGATAATTTTAAATTACAACTCAGATATTTTCAAATCATTGTTTAATGAAACCTATATTATGTCGTAGGTATGTGCATTAATACATAATAAAGAAATTATGTTCCATTTAATGTCAAACTAAAAATCTTCTTTTTTATTCATTCAATAACATGGCTTAAATAGATTACAATACTAAACTTAGACTAAAAAAAATATTGAAGACACCCTTCCAAATAAAAAATAAAAAATATATAAAAATGCACATAGATAATTAAAAATTCTTAAGTACCTCTTACAACCCACAATCAACTAAAATATAAAATAAATAAGAAAAAGTTCTATATGTCTTACTAAATATACTCAATATCATCTATTAATGCATCGTGTGTTACATCATCTATGCATATGCATAGATTATAGGGAAATTATTAAATCACAAAAAAAATTAAATTATTAATTACCAATGATAAATAAGCTCTTTGATCAATTCAAGGAGCAAACACATTTTTAAAGATTGGTTTGAGATCTAGATATCATCAATAAAAAATAAATAAGGAAGACATTCCAAGCACATCCTTCAAGACTAGATAGAGTTTTTGGTACTTCCTTTTGGATTAACGAATGCATTAACTACTTTTATAGACTTGATGAATTAGCTCTTCAAATAGTTGTTAGATAATTTTGTATTATTTTTATCAATTATATCCTAATTTATTCCAAGGATAGAGGAACATGTAATACTCTTAAATATGATATTATAATGATTAAAAGAATAGTAATTGTATACCAACTTCTTGATATGTAGTTATTGGTTATTGAGCATCTCATATCTACAACAATGGATAATGCAAATGTCATAGGAATCAAAAGTTTTATTAGATTGATTTGGTATGATAAGAATTTTGTTAAGGTATTTTCACAAATTGATACACACTTAACTAGGTTAACTGAAAAGGTAATGCCATCTGATTGGAACTATGACTATGAAAAAAGCATCCAAACAATCAAGAAGTTCACTTCAATAGCAATTATGACATTATCTAAAGGTAATGAAGGTTTTTATGTGTATATAAAAGCATAATTACATGGATTAAGTTATTTCCTAATGTAGAATAATTTGGTTGTAGTATGTGTTTCAAAGAAGTTATGATCTCATAAGAAGCATTTCCCAATTAATGACTTAGAATTAGCTACAATAATTGATCTATTTGAGATTTTCTTGTCCCGAGATCTTAACAGTAGATCTTCTTTTCAAAGTTAAAATAATAGAAATTGGGGCATGAAAATGGCAAAGGACTAAGTTATATAAAGAAAGAGAAAAGAGCTTTTATCACATGAAGATTGAACACTCTAAGAAGTTCTAATTTCTTCTTTCATCATTCTTACCCCTTTATAAAGATGTTGGATACACATGTGCCATTTGATCAAAATTTTCAACTCTGCATATTTTGGGTCATCTGACACACTGTCCTACTCATGGAAGCTCGGCATGTGTGCAAATTCTGCTTATTATTTAGCACTACTTACATGCAAATTCTATGTGCAAGTGAGACATAATTAATTAGGTAGTTGATCGCTAGCGTGCTCTCATGGATGCGAGGGTCAGTGCACCTATTGGTCAAGTGAGTGCACATTACCCAATTTAGCATTATGCATGAACAAAAGAGCTCACAATGCTCAAAGTGAGGGGGCCTATCATTGCACATCCATGGATATTAGTAATAACATGTCTTATTTTTTTTAATACTTCTTCCTTTGGGTCTAGTCCTATAATAAATCTTCTGATCATAAGCCTCTTCTTTTCATGATTTTATTTTCATTGAATTAACTAAATTAGATTCCCAAGCCCTCACTTTTTTTTTCACTATTATTAGAAACTAAGGTGAGTAAATTAGGATTGGTCCTTCTCTAAGCTATACCATTTTGTAGTACTAAGTATTTTCTTTTCTTTCTAATTTTCTATGAAGTCTTGGCCCTTTCCTTATCATAATGGTCCTTTTCTTAAGAATGTTATCTTCACTTAAGATTCTATCATCGTTCATGACCAAGTCATCCATTGGTGATAAGTGTTCATGAGATTCTTTATCAAGCATAGATGGCTCATAAGCCTTCAGGTTATTTACATTCATTACTGAGAATATTTTTAAATATGTTAATAGCTCAAGTTGATAAGAATTATCATTAATCCTTTGTACTATCTTGAAAGAATCATATCATATTGGTTTAAACTTTTTTTCATCTCCATTTAATCATTGTTTACTAATAAGAAGCCTAATAAAAACACTTTTTGTGAACTTCTTTTCGACACTATGTTGGTCATGTTGCTGCATATACTTGATTTATGATTTGAGTAGTTGTCCTTCAATGTTGCCATGCATTTCTTATATTCTTTCCAGAAACTTTTTAGCTTTTTTATTGAGCATAGCTTTTAATTTTTTCAATTTCTAGTATCCTAAATTCTGAGTCTAGTAGACTTTGGAGTAGGAATCCCAGACAAGCTTCAAAAGGCCTTATTGATGTTGAACCACATATAGCATGATTGCATGCAAACTATATGTATATAATACTCTCACCCTATGTTATTTGGTGATGTGCAATATATCCTTTAAGTGAAAGAATAATTGTCGTAATTACCACTTTAGTTTATCTATTTATTTGTGGATGAAAAGTTGTACTTTACAACAAAGTAGTATCTATTATTCCCCATAATACTCACCAAAATTTGCTTAAAATTCGAGTATCTTGATTTGATACAATGGACGATAATAACTCAAAATGTTCCAATACAATTTGGAAGAAAAGGATAGTTTCTTGTTCACTTGTGAAGTCTTGTTTACACAATATTAGTATGAATGTTTAGGAAAATATATCTAGCACCATGAATAGATGGTTACTTGTTGAATCTTTGATAGTCTGATGATAAAATCCATTGAAATACTATTCCAAGGACTTGTTGATACTAATAGTGGCATAAACTATCTCAATTTATGGTTTGATGGTTTTGATATATAACAAGTGTTCATCCACTGATAATTTCTTAACATGTGAATTAAAATAAGGCTAATAAGTATACTTTTGTAAATTTAGAATGGTCTTTGAGACTCCAAAGTGCCCTAAGATTGAGCCTTATGTATCTAACATTCACCATACTGAGGTACACACAACTACTTTCCTCAATAGAGCACTTTATTTTTGATACGTACTCTAAGTACTTACCTTCTTTTTTCTCTTAATAAATTTCTCCAAAATCGAGTCATCTTTATATTTCATTGAACAGTCTTTAAATTCTAGAGGTTGTATTTGCATAATAGTTGTTAAACATAGTGAGATTAAAGGAGGTCAAGAAAACATGTTTACAAGTTTGTTCTGACTACCCTTCTTATATTTAATAATTAGGTTGAATTGTTGTATGTATGACATACACTTCAAGTGTCATGCTTATTATAGGTTTGATTAAGTATACAAATATTGGAGTGGCTAATGATTTGAATGTGCTACGTTTTCTTTCCTAAGGATGTTTGGTCGCTAATATTTCATATCTTGATATCAGGCAAGGCTTACCTTGCTATATTAGAACTACATTAATAGTATACCTCGAGGCATGTTTCTAAATCTGAATTGGATGTGATAGATTTGATAGAGCTAGAACTGGCACTTTATAAATTACCTTATTTAATTATTGAAATGTTTGTTAATGTAATTTGGTCCACTCAAACTTTAGATGAGGGAGAGTCATTGGTGTTTGAAAAAATCCTTTGATAAGTTTTCTCAAGTATTAATAAGCTTCAAGGAAACTCCTTACATCAATAACATTTTGAGGTATAAGCTTTAGAAATAAAACAAAATAGCAGAAGCACTTACAAGAACTTGAGATATTCAAGCTTCAACATTCACAACATAATTGACTTAACACCATGCTAATAAAGGATTTGAAGTAATTTCTCAATTGTATTAGTCTTCTCCTTATTGATGCTCATTTTGTCATTGCGAACTTGAAATTCCAAATATAAAAGGATTCCACTCACATACTTACACTATTTCTTGTTCAACTTTAATTGATGGGATTGTAAGATGTTAAACACCTACCTTAGATGCTCTATATTCTCTTTAAGTGTATTACTATAAATTAGAATGTCATTAAGGTAGACTACCACAAAATCCTCTAAGGGCATTTTGTTCATTAGTTGCATGAACTCGAACTGCATTACCGACCACTTGTACAATCCTTATTGAGTCTTAAAAGATTTTTTCTAGATGTCTCCTTTTACAATATGTACTTGATGGTATCTCACTTTGAGATCTAATTTTGTGAACACTCATGCATGCTTTAGTTGTCTTACAAGATCATTAGTTCTTGATAAAGGATACCTATTCTTAATTATGATTTTGTTAATAGCTCAAAAATCCACACACATGTGCAAACCTCCATCTTTCTTTAGCATTAAGACAACTGGAAAGTAGCATGATGAATTACTACACTTCAGAAGTCTATTCTCAAGTAACTCTATAACTTGTCTCTTAATCTCTTTTTTTATTCTAGAGTTATAACACATATTGATGTTTAGAAAGGTTTAATTTGATAAAAGTTGAATATCATGCTCCACAACACATTTTGGGGTAGCCCTTTGGGTTCACTAAGTAGTATAAAATATTCTCTTAATATCTCATGAAGTTGTCTAAGTAGATTATCACATTCTTTGGTATTAATATTTAGCTTCTTGGGTTAGACTAAAAATAACACATAATTTAGACTTGTATTTACTAATCTCTTTATTTAGAAGTAGTAGTAATATCTACTATTAACTTTCCTTTGTCCCACATTATAATAAATTTTTATTCATCCTTTGTGAATTGATAATGTTGGGCTTGATGATAGTATATTGTCTTGATCCCACAATTACCAGTAACCAAATATGATCTAGAAAATCTCACAATTCTACTTCACTTATAACTTCATCAATATATTTTTTGGTGATTATGAATTTTACCTCATATTGTTGTTTAACTTTTGCTTTGGAGACTTTTTGAATCCACCTAAGAGAATATGGATGAGTAGTTTCTAAGTGGGGTTTTCGCACTAACCTTTCAGAGATCAAATTCTTTACATTATTAGTGTCAATGATAGCATTTGCAAACTCCTTTACTTGATGTGGATTGTTAAAAGTTCCTTTCTCCCTATTATAGTGTGATTAATCATGAGCTCTTTTGGCCTCACAATGAGAGAGATTCTCATCTACCTGTTGTGGAGGCTCGAGAATCATCGTAGTTTCAACTGTAATAAGAATTTTTTTCTCATTTTTATAAACTTTGTTGGAAAAGGTTAAAGTACAAGATCCAACATTTTTCCAATACGTGACCATATTTTTTGTAGTGGGTATAATATTTTTTATTCTTACTTGTAGATAGAGTAGTACTTATTTTGGTTGTGATCTTTTTTGTTGGAGAGTACTCTCTTCTCTTTTGCCACTTCTTTGTATTAGTTCCACTCCTCTTTATCTTTGGTTTCCTTCTTTGAGTCTTCTTTTCAATGACCATTGCCAATGTGATAGCTTGTATTAAAGATTAGACAAAGGATAAGGTTAGTTCTACTACAATAGGTAATACAAATTCGAAATAAATTTAGATAAAAAGCTTGTGTCTCAATAATAGATATCTCTAATACCATAGGTTGTCATTGAAATTTAGTATATCCCTTCACTATTTGTACTTGTTGTTGTTATATACTGTGTCACTTCCTCCACCTTTTCTCCACATAGTCTCTAGGGTAAAATTCTTCCAAAATTAATTTTTTAAATTGGCTCCATATTTTTTGGTATCTTAGTTAGTTCTTAAATGTGCAATCTACTAGGCTAATGCAAAGCTCATCATTTTTAATCAAGCATATACTATTTTATCAGATAAGTATTCAAACAAAGAGAAATAAGTCTCTAATTATTCTAACTAGGCATACAATTTTTTTTATGTCCACCATATTATCATAAATAGACAGATCAAGTTTATCATCTACCTTAAATAGATATTATTGATTCTCAAGTATTGATAGTGCAAGATTGATGATGACAACCTCATCCTTTACTCTAAATATCCTTGAGTTAGGGACATTTTCTTTGTTTGTTGGTTTTTCTTTCAAAGTTGTGATTGGTGTAGAATGATTTTTTTAAAATTATGTCATTAATACTTGTATTCGTTATGTTAATAGAGTTACCTATTCTTCTATATTTAATGGTTAAGTAGTCGACACAATCACCTCTATTGAAGCCTCCCTAATCTCTTGATTTCCTTTGACACTTTGATCCTCAACTCCCATCTTTTTAACTCCTACCATCAATGTCAAAATGAAGTGCACTAATACAAAAAAGTAATATGATATGTCTATGAGGTTTTCTTGCCTTGAGCACTCAACAACATACATTCTTTTTATAGTTGTAGCAACATAAATTGGATCATGAAAATGATGAGGAATTAATTAATAAAGAGAAGGATAATAAATCTTTTGCCATAAGAAGATTGAACACTCCAAGAAGTTTTAATTGCTTCACTTGTCATTCTTACTCCTTTATGTAAGAGTTGAATATAATATTTTAATATAAAAAGTATAATATTTTAATTACCAAAGACACATGTGCCATTTGACCAAAATTTTCCATTTTGCATATTTTGAGTCACCTGACTCTCAAACATGTGCATAGAAGCCAAACATTCATATGAATTCCATGTGCTATCCAACACTACATGTGCATAAATTCTATGCGTGTATGTGAGGTGCTATAGGTGGCTTCAATCTTATGCATGATGCATGCAATCGTCATCCCTAAACAAAATCCCATGAGTGTGGAGGTCTATGACCATATTGAACATATGCAGTGCTTGTGACCAAGGTCTATTTCGTGCATGGATAGAAGCATGTCTGACACTAGATGTTAGGCACATGTGGTCATGCCACGTATAAGCAATAGCAATTGTTGTTTTTTTAATACTTTTTTCCATTAGGTCTATGCTTATGTTAGTTCTTCTGATTAATATTCTTTGTATTAAAAGTTTGGATGAATTATGTATAAGTGGTAAGAACATAAGCACATTTGGACCATAAAAAAAGTCTCAAATACATCTTCACTCATAATGAATTAAGTTTATGACATAGGAGATGGCTTGAATTGATTAAAGTTTGTGACATAAAGATCATATATCATCATAGAAACACCAATGTAGTGATAAATGATCTAAATAGAAGAGAAAACTTAAAGAATATGATTACAAATCAAGAAAAAGAATAATTGTCTATGGAATAGGTCTACTACGGCTAAATGTCATGTTTTCATTCATTAATAAGAACTTTGTATTGTTATTAATCACAGTTGATTGACAAAATGATCCTAAGGAATTTCAAGACAACAATAAGAAAGCTCAAAAAATTAATGCTAAGACCTTGTAGAGACAATAAAGTTATTTAAATTATAACAAGGATAATGGAATTCTCTATCTCAAAAAAAGATATATATATTCCAACAAAGGATGGAAAAATTTTTTCATAATAAGGCACGTGATACTTACTTATATTTTTATAAACTAAAATGACAAAGATGTACCAATAAAAACAAAAAAGACTTTTGTGACGGATAGAAAAAGGGTATTTAAGATTTTGTAAACAATTTCTTGATATAAATGGTTTACTAAAATCTCTTCGCATGCCTATATACAAATGGGACAACACATTAAAGAATTTGATTGTCAGTCTTCCAAAAACAAGCCAAGGCCAAAATGTGATATTGTTGATCAAGGATAAACTATCCAAATTATGCTTTTCTTGTAGCTAAATAATATATACATGACAAAGACTTAAATCAAATTTATGTGAATTAAATAATGAGGCTACATGATGTGTCGAAAGGTATTTTATCAAATAAGGGCTTGAAGTTCACATCACAATTTTGGAGGAAGGCATAAGATGCCTTCATAATTGGAACTTAGCATAACATTTCTGCCATAGATTGATAATGTGATTTAAAGAATAGTTAAGAACTTGTGGAACATATTAAGATTATGTATATCTAACTATAAAGGAACTAAGCGATGTAGGATGACATGTTAAATCCTAATAGCTTATTAACAATTGAGAAGTTCTTAAGTTCATGTAATATATGCCTTACCCAAAGTGTCATATGTTTAGAATTAGAAATTCTTGGATCACTGAACAAGTAAGAACTTCTTCATAAGTCAAATACTTACATTAACCTTTAATATGTGGAATCTTATTCTAAAGAAAAAGTACTCATGTTGGTGGTGAAGTGGCAAGGTACAAACACAAGTAGAGTTCTTAGAATATCAAAAAAGGGAAATCACGTGATCAATTGCATAAATTAGAAAGCTAGAGATGATGATTAATTTTCTTGAAAGATGAAATAAAATAGTTAAGTACTTTCTTAGTGATTTAATGCTTTTGAAGATGTTGGATAATGGGTCAAGATATCTCATTTTGAGCCTCTTACTCACCTCCCTAGGCACCTTTAGCATCACACCATCAAATTGATTGAACACAACATGCTCATTTCAAATAAACATTATCATGACACTTCATTACTTCATTCAAATTATACTAGTTACAACATGGTGAGCATCTCTATTTATAGAGATGTTAAGGATAGATTGATGATTTTCTAAATTGAAAAAGATATTTAGAAATATTAAGGAAACAAATTTTGGAATTTAATAAGATATTTTTAGAACTTCAAAAGTCATCATAAATCACTAAAAAATACTTTGCATTATACCAAAAAATTGCTTTAAAAAGCTCCAAAAATAATTTATATTAGTTCCCAAGCAAGCTTGTATGTTTTGCATAATAGTCTAACGAGAGGCTAAGCCTAGAGTGGCATGATTGATGGTGTACAGGAAGAGCGGAGTGATGACTCCTTGGGTCTAGTTCATGGATTGGAGTGAATCAGTATAGGATGATGGGTCAACGTCTATTGATGGCTCAAGCAAGTTCATGGATCACAAGTCAATGATGGTTGGTGCACGTTGATGGGTTAACATGAGTTGATGGGTCAACAGAGATTGAGCATATCAGCCAGTTTGATGGGTGGAGTAGTCTGTATAGGTCAACGTGAGAGGTGGCAATGGCTACAAATAATAATTGAAATATCCAAAAACTCAATTTTTAGTTTTTTTTAACTCATTTTAGTCTACAGTTTTGTACCAATAAAACTATGTGATTATTGAGGGATATCATGGATTGAATTCAAAGCTAAAAATATCCAAAAAAACTATTAATTGATATTTTAATGACTCAAAATAAAATATAGATAAAAATAACTTGATAAACTAATAAAAATAAAACTAAACATTATATTGTCTTTATGTGATGTACTAGTCACTATTACATCATCCTCACCATGTAAGAAAGAGCTCGACTCCATGGAGCTAGAGTGAAATCTCTAATACTACTTTAACATCTCTACGTTTAAGTGGTAAAGCTTCTCCTTAATAATCCAAGTGTCATCAAAGGTAGGATGGCCTTACCAACTTACTAAAAAACTTTGTTGTGCTTAATCTTATATGAAAACTATTTTATCATCTAAGATTATCTCTACATGATATCTGAACTCAATAGATGGGGCTAATTGTATTGGTGGGATAGGTTTGCTCAACAATGATGGTGAAGGCTCAAATGGTTTACTAGGTGGTATAAAATCCTAAATATTAAAGGTAACACTAATTTAATAATATTTTGATACATGCATTATTAAGTTTCCTGGCCATTTTAAACTTTCTAGTACCACAGGCATGAAATTTCTTAAGGGTTATCGATGAGAATCCCTTGGACCTAATACTTATCATCACATAATCACCCTTAGAAAATTGTTTGGGTTATCTATGAGTATCTACTAGTTATTTAAATATTATATTATTTAACTTAATTTGAATAATAATATGTTTATGTAATGATGAAATATGATGAGAAAAAGACTTAACAAACTAAGAAGTGCATAAATCATGAGATAAGAGAATCAAATCAATAAGACTTTGAGAATAATTTTCAAAAAACTTTCAAAAGGACTCAAGCCCATTGTTTGATTAATAGAATCATTATAAGAAAATTATTTCATAATAATAAAAGATCCCAAGTTCAAACATGTTCCTATATTAAGCTACAAATAAGATTTCCTAAGCTTTGATTGACTGCTTTTATCTGCCCATTTATTTAGGGTTAATAAGCTAATAAAAACTTAAGTTTTGTCCCATTAGATGCCAAAGGGTTTTCTAGAAGTAGCTAGTAAATCTTACATCACGATTTTACACAATTGTTTGGGGTGAGCCATATAGTTTCACAACTTTATATTAAGAAATACTTTCATAATATGAAAGGCATATAATGTCTTATGACAGGGTATGAAATGAACCATTTTTCAATAACTATGAATACAACATTATGTTTTTTTAATAATTTTGGCCAATCTTGATACAAAGTTCATACTTATATCTTCTTATGGTCATTATGGTACAAGTAATAGTGCATATGCTCTTTGGCTGTAATTACCTAATTTAGCTATTGCACAAGTTTTATGTTTGGCAACAAATGATCAACATGTTAGGATAATCTTCATTGATGAAATTGGTCAACCAGATCCCTTATGGTTCCTTTTAGACTAAAGTGTCTAGTGAGACCTCCAGTAAGTACTTCTCAGACAAGAATATCCTTAAATAATGTTACGAGGAATGCAAAGTCAGGATTCATGAAATAAAAAACCATCTTTAAAATGATAATTACTAGCAACATTAGAGGGTATTGACTTCTTAATATATATCATTGAGGTTTTAGCAATCACTATATAAATTCTTGATCTATTTAAATCTAGGAACGTGTATAATCATTATGGATAATAAAGAAACATAAAGACTTCACATAGCTAAGACTTTATTCTCCACTCTTGGCTTATGTTCTAAAATAAAAGTAAATTCTTATAAATATTTAAATAATTTAGCATGTTGATGACTTTAATTTCTTTGTAAATTTAAATACTTAAGTGCTTTAGGGTAAAAATAAAGAATAAATTCTTGGGACAATAGATAAAATCTCTAATGTCATAATGATTAGACTATCCTATAAAGTTCTTTTTCATAGGTGGAATATTTCTTTCTTGCATCATTTAGCTTTTCATTAAAGAATATGATAGGATGACCACCTTGACCTAGAACTCTATTAATGCCTATTCCTGAAGCATCACAAGAAACTTTAAAGGGCAGTTGAAAGGTCAGTAATCTAAGGGTTAGTGCTTGATTCATGGATTTTTTAATTTAGAAAAAGCTAATTCTGCCATTTTTTTTCATAGTTAAATCCTTTTTTAATACAATTCATAGTTGGGTCACTACATGCTAAATCCTCATATGAAGCATTAATAAAAAGTGGCTTGGCCATGAAAGCTTCAAATTTCATGTACATTAGTTGAAGTTGACCATTCAAAAATGGCATTTATCTTTTCAAGATTAGAGACTAATCCTTTGTTTATAATTATAAAACCTATAAATGACAATTTTTTAATTAAAATTCATAAATCTTATGGCTAATAAATAAATTTTTTAAATGTAATATAGTGTATACCTATCTAGGATGTTCTAAATATCTCTATGATGTATGATTATAAACTAATTTTTTTTATCAAAATAGACAACTACAAAATGATCTAGACAAGACATTAAAATCTAAATCATAAGTTGCATAAATGTGCTTTGTGCATTCAACAACCCAAATACCATAACTAAGCATTCATATAGTCCATCTTTTGTTTTAAAATAAGCCTTTTGTTTGTCTCATGGGTTAATTCTAACCTGATGGTATCCACTTCTTAGATCTATTTTTGATACTATAATGGATCCATCAATTTGATCTAATAGATCATTGAGCTCAGAAATTGGAAACCTATATTTAACTATTATTTTGTTAATAGCATGACTATCTATGTCTATGCACCATGTTTCATCCATTTTTAGAGTTAATAAAGTGAGGGCAACACATGAATTAATACTTTTCCTAATAAATCATTGTTTAATGAGCTCATTCACTTTTCAAGTAAGTTTTACATAAGCTGATAGATTTAATCAATAATATAATAAATGTTGTAGTGAAGTATCAGAAACTAGATCTATAGCATGTTGAATATCTCTTAAAAGGTGAGAGCATGTCTAAAAAGTCTTCGAGAAATCTATTTACAATTTCTTTTAACAATTGTTGGACCACTGGTGATGGTTGCATATACTAGTGTAGGCTTTTGTAATTATCACAAACTGGATAACCTCTCCACTAGCTATATCTATCTCAATCTCATTTAGTGAAGTGAAAATAAGTAATATTTTTTCCTTTATCTTTTTATTTTGAAGAGTTTGGGTTAGAAAGTTTCTCTAAGATAGGTGAAGTGTATAGCCTAACCTTCTTTCTTTTGTAGATGAAAGTACACAAATTTTCCATTTAAGGTAGAATCTCAATCATAAAAATAAGGACTTCCTACGATAAGGTTACCTACTTGTATTGGGATAACATCACACCATAAATCCAAGGAATATGACAAAAACTTAATGGAATGCAACACCTTTGTTGTATAGAAATCAAGATTTTGTAGATCAAAGATGCGATGCATGGTGGGGATGGTCTGTTAGTATTAAACTTATCGTTTTAGTAGTATTTTATGCTATAAAATTGATACAACTACTGCTACCTATTACAATCTTATAAGATTGTTATTTAATTTTACTAAAGGTACTAAATATGTTAGTTTGTCGCCAATCTTCATATAAACTTTGTGTAGTTAAAGTGCATCTCACAATAACTATGAGTGATCCAATATAATAAATACTTTACTTAATACTTGTAATTCTTCTTCAACCTCCTCGTTGAGTTGTATAATCTCCTCTTAACTTTTGTATTTTTTCAACTTCTTCTATGTCTATATGTAGGGCTCTTATAAGAAACTGAACAATAATATGCCCCCACTTATGATAATGATAACACTCCACTCTAGAACTAGTACAATATTTGTTTAAGGGTTAGATTTAATTAAGTTGTCAGTATAGGTGAAGGGGCATGGATTACTTATGAAGTAGAAGTATTAGGAATGATTGAAAGTAGTTATGTAAGTCTAAAGTTAGGAAATTGGTCCAAAGAATCTCACCCTTATAAGTAATCAATCCTCTAAATCTTTCTACATCACAGACCACTTTATATGTCTTCTTTTAAATTAGTAATATTCTCAAGTATAACTCAACTTGAATAGATTCTCTAAGCCCAACTCAAAATATAGACAATACTATTCAATCTGGCACTTAGACAACATATATGAGCATATAATTCTCAAATTAGCAATGTATTCATCTATAGTCTTTGAACCTTGGGAGAGACATTGCCATTTATCTAAAAGTTCACTTAAATAAGAGGTCGATACATATTTAGCTCATAAGTGAATCTTGAGTTCTTCTCAGGATTAGGGCAATGCTCAATCTTCGTTAAGATATTATTTTTTTAATATGTGAACAAATAACCTAGCATGTCATGTGACTTTAGTTTTTTGAAATTGATACATTTGATGCTCACAAAAATCATATTATTAAAATAATACTTCATTTCCATTTCTTAATCTTGATATACTCTAAAGTCTAAACTTTTATCAATGGTTTGGGCTTCTATTTTAACCATGTTAACTTGATGATCATTATCTCTTTTATGCCTTCTATCATGGGTATGTGGAGTCCCTCGATACCTAGATTGATTTTCCAATTGTTTAGGTTCATTTTTAGTGGACAATTCCTTAACTTCTGAGCCACTTATCATAAACCTACTTGATCTATGGGTACCACTAAATCTTATTATTTCAACATTATTCCAATCAGTCCATGTGTGTTTTTAAGATTGCTCTTGGCTTTTGCATTGAATGAATTACTTCAAGAATTACATGTATTATTATGTCCATGGATGATTGTGTTGGTAAAAAATTAGACATTTTATATTATTTTATAGACATAATTATCATAAACTATTGGGTTAAAAATAAAGTTCTTAATTTCGAATCATAAAGAAAAAAATAAGCAAATCTTAAAATGTAATAGTAATAAAACAAACAAATAAATAAATGTTGTAACATCAAACTCAAAAATATGATTTCTATTTGTATTTGTTATGTTTTGTTTTATTTATTTATTTATTAATAAATTTTAGCATTAACAACAAATACACAAAGTTAAAAGAAGTTTGTTTAAAGATAAATTAAAACTTATGCAAGTTATTAAGGTTAATTGTGTTCTAGTACCAAGTTGATTTTGAATGATATGTTAAAACCTATCTTTAGCTCATTAACAATTAAGAAATATTTAAGTTTAAGCAATATATTCATACAATGGTCTACCCAAGGTGCTATATGTTTAGAATTAAAAATCTTAGGATCATTAAGCAAGTAAAAACTTTCCCAAAACTAAGAACTTACACTAATATTTAATATAAGAGATCTCCATCTTAAGGAAAAGTGACTTAGCAACCTATACCAAAAGTACTCAAGTTGAAGTGGCAAGACATACACTCAAGTGGTATTTTTTAGAATGCCAAACAAGAAAATCATATGATCACTTAAACAAACTAGAAACTTGAGCATAATGATTAATTTTCCTAAAAGATGGGATAGGTGGTGAAGTATTTTCCTAATGATTTTAGGCTCTTATGGATGCTGGATAATGGGTCGGGTTCTCTTTGAGCCTTTCAGTTTACTTCCTAAGATACTTTCAGAATCGCATCATTAGATTGATTGCATATGACATGTTAGTATTAAATAAGCTTAGCAATAACACTTTGTTACTTTATTCAAATTACATCAGTTATAACATGGTGAGCATCATTAATGGTATAACAATAATTTACTAACCAAGAAATATAAATAAAAATTTGGGATACTAAAAGAGACATTTTAAAATTCTAAAAGACATTCAAAATTCCAAAATTTATTACAAATCACAAAAATATTTTGAATTTTACTAAAAAAATTTGCCTCAAAAGACTACAAAATTAATTAATATAAGTAGTGTGCAAACAAGCTTATGCTTTTGGGTGGAGGTCCAATAAGCAATAAGGCCGTGGGTGGAGCACTTCAACATAGGTTTATAGATCACATGTGTTAACAGATTAGATAGGTTCATGGATCACAAGTTGCCACGATTAGGTACATGTTGATGGGTTGGCATGGGTTGATGGTCTACATGGGTCAAGCATATCAACACATTCTTCAGGTTAACAAAGATTGAGCGGGTCATGTAGATCAACATGGGCAACAACAATAACTTTGGATGGTAGTGACGACAATGGTAAATGGCAACGAATTGAGAATGACTACGAAAATAGCCCAAAACTCAAAAAGTCATTTTTTACCAAATTTTATACTAGTAGAACTACAAGACTTTTGCAAGGATGTCTTGGTCTTAATTAAAAGCTAGAAATGTCTAACAAGTTTCTAATTAATCTTTCAATAACTCAAAATATAGTGTAGATGCAAATGATTTGACAAATTGAAAAGAAAATTGAAAGTTACAATAAGAAATGATCGATTATAATTGAACCTTGCAATGATAATGATTATGGACACTAATAAGAAATATAGGACCCAATCTTAGCATGGTTCTAAGTCTGATGAGGACTAGTATGCCTCCAAGTGTAACCTTTATATAATGTATGAAAGACTACTATGTCACCAAGATATGCATTTATCTTTAATAAAAATTGCATATAATAATAGTTACCTAGTAAGTATTTAAATAACCTTTTGTAAGACATTGTATGAGAGTAAATGACAATCTCTTATGTGATTCTTTTTTAAAGTGATTTGATCTTTTGAATCTAAATAACCTTAAATGGTTCATATGATATGACCTTGGTTATTCTATCATATGATCTCCTTATTAATGGCCTTATACTTTGATCCTCTATTCTCTAATTGATTATACAATGTGATATGTCAAATTTTATATTGTGATCCATCTCTTCCTTATCCATGAACTAATTGATCTAAGGTTCATTGGATAATACAATACAATAAGCACTAACATATTTGTATGATTAAACTGCAACTACTACCTGACTCAACCACCATCACATAATATGATGAGGGCCATTATGCTTGTATGATATCCTTTCTTCTAAGACTTAGTCAGTCCATCATTTGCTTAGCCTTTAAGTGATTGTCTAGAATATTCATCCTATCATATTGGTATGATATCCTTTGAATTATCTGACCTCATCAAACTCAGGTGTTTCTTTTATTTATTCTTCTCAAACTAATTGTACAAGTATCTAAGTTTCATAAACCCAATTAAGCAAAAGTTAAAATATAAAACTAATTCCATACTTTCCCAGTTCTTCACCATTTTACTTTGTCCTTTTTCTTTCAGAACTATTTCTAGCCCTTCTTCTCCTCTTCTTTACGACTAACTTCTTTCCAAATCATAGCGGACTCTTCCAAGTGTTTTCATAAACCCCTCTTACATTTTTCTTTTTTTAACCTCTTAGTTGCACTCTTCATCCCTTTATTTTCTTCCCAATTTTTCTTTCTTCTATTTCCTCTCTTATTTTTCTACTAGTTGACCTCTCTCTCCTTCTTAATCCACTACCTAATACAGCCAAACTCCTCTTTTTAAGCCCATTCTTATTGATCTAATTTAAAGAAGTTTTTGTAAAATTTTTTATATGCCCTAAAAATTTAAGAATTTACATTTATATCCTTTTTTTAATAATTCATAATTAATTGTCTAAGCTTCTTAAAATTACAAACTCAATAGCATTATATTCTTCTCAAAGAGCTCTATTCCATGGTATGCCCAAATAAAAGTATTTAATAAACTAAAAATCATGGCATACTTTCAAGATCATCTTAATATATTATTATTTAATTAATAAGCATCATATTTTATGAAATTAAATATTTTTATATTTACATATATGTAATTACAATTGATATTAACTTAATTTGATGATTTAAAATATATAATGTATATCAAAATTCTAAGCTATTAAGTTTAACATTGGGTATTTGTAATTTGATGCCTGCTACATTGTATTAAGGATAAACTCTTGATGATGTAAATAATGCCTCCATTGTCTTAATGTTTGAATTATAATATAGAATTCTTTATAGAGGTGTAATACTTTTGAATCATTCAATTTCTCTTCATAAATTTTATAGGGTGATCCTCTTGACTTAAAACTCCATCTATGCTTCAAGCTTCTTCAAACACCTTGAAAAAGTTAGGCAACTTCAAGAATAGGTGAAGAAGTTATATGGATCTTAATCTGATCAAGAGCTTTACTAGTAATAGGCATCACCAAAAAGTTATCTCATTTACATAAATTAGTGATAGATTTTATAATAATGCTGAAATCCTTAATAAACATTCAATAAAAAGTAGCTAAATCATTGAAACTTCTAATTTCCATAAACTTTTGGAAATAAACCAATCAATTATAGCTTTCCTTTTAGATGGATATGGCTTTAACCCAAAATGAAGCAACTATTAAACCTAAGAAATTTACTTCACTATACATGATTGAACATTTATTCAAATCTATATATAATTTATCTTTCCTTAATAATTCTATAACCTTCCTCAAATTAATTAATAAGTGATCATTTTTATTATCACAATAAATAAAGATATTATTAAAAAATATTAATAAAATTTTACCAATAAATATTGTTTACACTGTATTTGTTAGCCTAAGAAAAGTAATTGGTGCATTAGATAACCCAAAAAGCATAATTAATCATTAAACTAATACATCTAGTGCTTTGAAAGTAATCTTTCATTCATCTCTAGGTCTAATTCTAACTTGGTACTAACCACTCCAAATATCAATTTTTCAAAAATGACTTCTATTAGATATTAAATCTAAAAGATCGTCAAGTTTAGGATAATAAATCTATATTTAATAATAATCTTATTTATAGCTCTACTATCAATACATAGTTTCTAACTAACATCTTTCTTGGGTGTTAAAACTATAAGAAAACACAAACTCAGACTTTCTCTTAATAATCCTTTCTTAAGAAAGTCATCTACATGTGTTTTCAACTCAACATTCCTAGATGGGTTCATTTTTTAATAGGTTAGATTTGGCAATAATCCTCATATGAGATATATAACATGTTTTATATCACTTACTGGAGGCCATTTAGAAGATATTCGAGTGTGACATCAAGAATTTCTTATAGTAAATTAGAAACAATGTTAGCAATGTGTATCTTACATGACACAAGTATGGCTTCTTTTACATTAAGAAGGTCATCTACTTATCTTTTCAACTCAACATTCTCAATTGGGTTCATCTTATCACGAGGTAAATTTAGCAATTATGATCCTAGTATAAGAGCTATATCATGTTTTGTGTCCCATGATGTAGGTCATTTGAAAGATCTTCAATTGTGATATCAATAAACTATTTAAGTAAATTAGAGGCTCTCACATGAATGTGCATCTCAGATAACATAGGTAAAGTCTCTTTAACATGAAGAAGGAAAAAGACTTATAGATGTTAATTCTCCTCTCAAACTATTAAATCTCATCCCTTCCATCTCATAAGACACATTGTTTTAGTCAATTTTAACCTATAAAGATGGTACTACAAATAAACTCTAATAGAAAGCAAAGTGATAATTTACATCTTAATTTTCTTAGTAAGTACTCTGTTTAACTTAGAAGATGGCACAAGGAGGACGAATCTTTTTAGAACTTTTTATATGGTGGAGCCTGATATTGTGGCCTTTCAATAAAAAAATAAAAGCACAAGTGTTTTCTTTACTATAAGTAATCACTCCTAAGTTATACAACCATGATTATCTAACAAAATATAATCTGTGTTCATAACGAAGGACATAAAACCATACTTGTTCTTCATAAGCTACAAACATTTGTGGTGCCAAACATTTAGATGTGACTAATAAAGAGGTGTTATTCACATAGCTAACATGGAAATGTTGAGGATCAATTTTCAAATTTACATTCTAAATTCTATTTATTAATATAACATTCATAGCATTTACACCATCTATAACTAACCTTAATCTCTTTTTCTGGCAAGTTACAAAAGTATTAAAAATATTTTTGGTCTTCCAATCCTCTATCTCTCCTAAAGACATAGATAAGAAACTCATGACACTTATATGTCCATCCTTCTTTTCATAATCATGCTCCTCATTCATGAAGTTTGTGTCTTCCTTCATAATCTCTTTTATTTCAATCTTAAGAACATCTTCCATAGCACATACTAACATCTTATAATGTACCATCTTATGCTTTGCTTACTACACTTAAAAATATTTTCTCTCCCTTGTTTAGTTATTACTAATACTTATATTTCTTTAAATTTGCATGTTAGATGTTGAAGATGACACTCTTAATCTAGTAGACTCATGTGCATTTGATGTCCTTTCTTGAAGTGTTTTATTTATTAATCGAGGAAAAAGAAATGTGGCATCCCCTTTTTCATCACCTAATCTTTCTAGGTCTTTCAGTGCCACTTGAATCTTTTTTTCTTTTTTCTTTACTTCATTTTGAAAACCATTTAAACCACAACTAGTTGAACCATTGTAAAATAAAATTAAACATATTAGGTGCAAATATAAAAAACATATTTTATACAACCTTTTAAAAACCACATTTTCTTTTCCTTAAAAGAACATGTTCCATAAATTGAGATTAAATAAAAGTCTATTATAATGTTCTTTTACTAAATTAAAAATAGTGTAATATCACATATCATGGAAATGTTGCATCTTTCATGTCATCAATTGCTAGCTAACTATCCCTCCATTTGACAATCCCATATGATGTTTCGTTTGACCAAAAAATATTAGACAAAAATAGGCATCAGCCATCCAACACTAGCTCAATAGCAAAAGTATGTATTACAATACAAAGTAAGCAAGTATTGGTACCCACATTCATGGTCTAATTTAAAAATAATATAAAACTATAAAAGACCTATTATTTTTTTTCTTTGGAATCATTTGAAACCTAATTTCACCTTTAAGAAATCTCACTAATTTCTTTTTTAACCATTTCTTTTTTCATTTTTTGTACATCTAGAGCATTTTATTTTAGATTACTGATGGACATCTTATTAGCAACAATTCCTTGGGGCATGTTGTAATGGGTGGTGGTCTTAAAACAAGAGAGAGGTTATTCTAAATAGTAAATACTTCTAGATGCATGTTATTCCAAATAGCATGTTGACTTTTGTATAGAATCGTTGATGCTTCTTATGTTATTTCACTTTATTATATCCTTTACAGTTCAATTTTATCAACATTTTGTTAATCATTTATTTTTTCTTTTAACACACGTGACATAATAATTGTTAGCATATAACTAAAATAATAAACAACATCATGCTCAAATTAAAATATATATCAAAATAAGCATAGTAACATCTTATTGAAAGTAACATAAGAAAAAATCTCTCACATAGAATTTTCATATATAATTTGAGGTCTCTAATCTAGCATTACACTTAATATCAAAACATATACATGATATACAGATTTTTACCTACCTTCTAATTCTTCTGTAGTGGTCTCACCAAGGTCACATCTTGCTCTTTACTGTAAATTACTATAGTACCTGTGACTATTATTCCTTAGGTTAACACTTCCTTTCTCTCTTTCCTTCATTATTATGCTCTTGGCTAGAGTAACTACACTAGTTTTTCCTTGAAAAGATTTTTCCAAGCTTGGCCTCACTTATTTTTATGCTCAACCAATGTCTATTTGATTTCTTGTTCATTCTACTTCCTCTCAATGATTGTTTTCCATTAGTTTTGTGTCTCTTCACCTTCTTTCCATTTAACTCCAATAGTTTCACATCATTTAAACTCTCCTCGAAATGATTTACACTGCCATTTTGCAATTTTAGGCTTAAATATCGCTGTAGTTTCCATTGATTGTACATGTACGATCATTATATTCATATTATACAATCCTCAAATTTGTTTAGTATGTATTACATTCTTCTTATTGTATTTGTACTTGTATAATGTGTTTTAATTCTTATACTCCTCATGTCATAATCTAACAAATCAACATTTGATGTTATTATGATCCCTTCTTTGAACTTATAGATATACATTATCATGTATATACCTCTATCATTGTAAAGTAATGATTCCATTTATGCTACTATTCTTTTTCTAATCATATTGATATAATTGAACCCATTATATTGTATGTTGTATTAATTTATTACTTTACCCATCCTTCTCTGTTGATTATACATATATGTTCTCCACTTTGTAGTTGTATGATATAATATAACCTTATTGTCCAATCTGATCAAGTGAGGCTGTGCTACATTTGTTAGAAAAATATACTTGTATGATGGTCTATTTACACTTGTATTTGCCCAACTTCCATACCCATTCATGTTACCTCCCACTTCATTCTCTCACTTGATTGTACTATACGATTACACAATATCATATTATATGACCAGAATCCATTATAATTGTCTTTCCCTATCTTCTCTAACTTGATTGGACCATACAATCTTCAAATGTCACACTATATGATGCAAATAATTAAATTTTTCTTTCCTCATTGTAGTGTACGTTCTCTCAAAACATATTACATAATCCATTTTCTTAAGCTTTAATTTTCTCAATTAATTCCAAAAAAAATTCCTAAGATTCCACAAATTATAATCATGATCATTTCATCACTTTTACCATTCTTCCTCTAAATAATTAAAAATTTCTTAATATCACACATTTTCTTTATTTTCACTATTTAATAATTAAATTTTCTTAAAATTTTTTGCTTCCTTTTTTGGTATGTTAAAAGACCATTGTCATTTAATGTAATGAGCTAAGAAAAATGAATCATCCAAGGTTTTTAGGTCCTGTTAGCCAACATCATTCAATAAAATTAATCAAGTTTGTGCACCTTAGGTTGCACTCTAAGTGAACTAAAATTTGTAGATCTTTTTCTTGCAAGTGACACTCAAATTTGGGTAAGGTAGGTTGAAGTAAAATAAGTTTTTAAAGTGAAGATATCAATATAAGCTTATCCACGAGATTACCAACAAACAAGGTCCTTTAATAAAATTTCAATTATTGACACCTAAAACCTTAAAAAGTAATGTAAAATCTTAGAATTTGTTAGGTTACCTTACTTGTAAATGAACTATTCAGATGAACAAATCCCATCAAACCTAATTCATTTTCCTTTAATCTTGATTATAATCTTCGTAATTTATTTGTTTGCTATTGATCTCCTTATTGATATCACCTTTGGTAAGAACTTTTTGAATGCACTCCTAAAATGCAGATATAAATAGGCTAATTTTATTCATTCAATCTCAAGCAAGTTTGGTTCAAGCAATGTGTTCAACTAGTTGCATGCCATTTGATGATGTTGCCTAGTTTAGTGGGTGAAAAGGATTAGTAGCATGGGTGTTTAGTGTCTTAAGCAAATCATGTGTCGAACACTTGTCAAATTAGCAAGTAATGATCTATTTCAAGCATCATTGTTTGACAACCTGATCTTTTAAGGGATTAGATGCACACACAAAGAGCAAATACCAATTTAAGCATCAGATTGTTCTAGACTAGTTCTACACAAGTGTCAATTCAGTGCTATGGTTTTCAAAGCAAAAACCTATTATCACTTTAGAGGTGATAAGAGTGGTGATGGTTTGGGATTTTATGGGTTACATAGGGGAAGTTAAATGTGGGTACAATGCTGGGTGGCTCAGTTTTGTGATAGACTAATGCATGTAGTCTCAGAGATAAATGCATTTAGCAATAGCGATGCATGCATAGATGTTGCACACATCCTGGGTTGTATCCATAAATAGTAGAGTCAAAGCGGGTGATGGGTGCATAGTTGACAAGCGTTGGGCATGTGACAAGACTATACTAATAGAATTGATGAAGAATGATCTTTACATAAAATGGTTGCATTTACTCTGATACCAAACTGATGTTATGATGGAGGGCTAAAAAAACTTATGCAGTGAGATGCAGATAGCAAGAATGGATAAACCTTACTCTACAAAATAGGGTTGTGCTATTTGGGTCATAAGGTGAGCTCTTCTAAGCTCTAAAGCTCTTCAAGGATTTAATTTCAATTCATGCAAAGAGATTGCAATTATTTGGCTTTTAAGATATTCATAAATAAAATATGAAAAGTTAAGAAAGTCTTAACTAATCCTTATCTTTATAAAGATAAAACACTTAAAATTTGAACATATTTTCTATTATTTGTAAACTAACAACTATTATAACTAATTTAAAAAACTTCACAAGCTAAAAAAGAACAAAAAACTCTAAATAATTATATTTTTCTATTGAGTTATTACTTGACTCAAAACTATAGAAATAAAGTAAATAAAAAAAAGATGAAACTTTATCTTAAATAGACATCTTAGCTCTTCTTTTGAACGTTTCTATTTCTTTTAAAGAATTCTTTATCAATAGGTTTAAAAAAAGAAGATTTTTTTAGGGAGAACCAAAGGGAATTTTTGCTTCCATTCCCCAAATTATTAAAAAACTATAAGTTTTTTTATTGGATCTCTATTATGTTTTTCCATTGGATTTCTATGATGTTTTTCCATTAGATCTCTATGATGACATCATAACCTAGATTTTCACTAAGGATCCCTGGTGATTAGCCTATGTAACACTTGGTGTTTATGCATTCTTTGTCTATTTAAATATTTTTTAAAAAAGTTATTTGCATTAATAGCATAAAGTTACATGGTTTACATTATAAAACATATATGACAAATGATCATAGATCCCTTCAACAAATTGAGTTGGGACAATGGAATTTGGCATAAAATAATAATATTCTGATATCATTGTACTCCAACAAGCATGAATAGTGTTAAAGAGTTATTGTTGTTTGATAATGAAGTGATTATCTAAGTTTGAAGAGGTGCTTGAATAAGTAGTGACTAATCATACATACTTAGTTGATATCAAGCTGGAGTGTATGAGGAGCTCAACATATGTTGAGCTAGCTATAAAAATGTTGATTAAACTAAATTTAGCATTGCACTTGTATTATGATGCACAAAATATTCAAGCATGATGTACCTATCCAAGGAGCTACAACATGTTAGTCCAAGGAGAGGTTTTTGGTATATTACAAAGTGCACATCATTGAAAAATGATAAAGACAATCATCAATTTCTAATGATGCACAAAAGTGAATAATAAAGTATTCAGTCCTTCTTCCATCCAATCAACTATGCCTGAGAACATTGCAATTTATGTCAAATGCACTAAGGAATAATAGCTTCCATTTAGTGTACCAACCTAAAATGGGAAAACAACCTCTTTTAGTGACTCATTAAATGAATAGCACCAAAAGAGGTTAAGATGATACTAACAGAGTGTATAAGCTGCATACTCTGAATTTAAATAATGTACGAAGTAATACCCACTAGCTTAATAAATGAAGGTTGATTAAACTAAGCTCAATCAATGATTTTGAATGTCATATTTCAAATTGCTTGGTATTCCTAGATCAAGTATCTTGTATGGGCACCAAATGTATAGAATTCCAACTTTCTCCATTATTGTGATAGCTTTATATTTGTCAAGGTAATTCCTTCTTGAGCTTGTTGACACCCCATTTTAGCAAGTGCCCTTGTAGCATTATTTTTCTCCTTTTTAACATCATTCCAAGTTTTTCTAACACACTTTTCCATTTGTTTAACTTATTGATGGCTCACCACAATAGATCAGTGTTGGGCTTTAATTACAAAAATCATCTTGATAAAATTAGAATATTCATGATCAAAGATCACCTTGGTAAATTACTAACTATCACATCCTTGAAGTCTCTTTATAATGCCAAGTATAGTGCCCTATAATGCTAAATTGAGAATTAGTCTAATAAGGAATGAAAAACATTTGAATCTTTATCATGAATGAGTATTGCCAACTTTACTTTGTTCTGTCTGTAATGTCCAAGAACATTCACTTTAACAATTTGTGTTGGAGGAGGAGTCTATGAGATTCTTTGACAATGTTTAGCTTTTTTTAATTGAAAAAGGAGGTAGTAAGCCAAGAAGTGCTAATACTAGATCTATTTGCTATGTTTGTATTAATGGATAAGCCCTACAAATACTTATGCATTTCCAATTAATATTCTTAATTATTTACCATTTGTATTTAGTTATCACTTCATATAACCTCTTATTTCTAGCTTTCCATATTTATAAGCATATTAGAAGTAGAATAAGGGTCATTACTTCCTTATTAGCTATGCTATCATTGATACCCTGCCACTAATGATTTAAGAGAGATATAATTAGTTGATGTTTATTGACTTTATTATCTAAATCCATGCCATAGACTTTAATAAATTCCACCCAAAGAGTCTAATTTGATAATAGCTTTAGTTTTGCATAGCTGAATAGCCCCATAGTAATATCATTTAACTTACCAAGTTCGTTCTCTTCACATAATTCACTTAATTTTTCCAAATTGATCCAATGATATTTTTGATTACTCATAGTATCACCTCATAAGAAAGAGTTCATAACCTTTTCAAGCCTCATTATAATTTTCTTGGGTGAGAGCATGGTCATGAATGTATGAGCTTTAATCAAGTTGAGTACATGCTTAATTAGTATCAATTTTCCACCCATTAATAGTTGGTTTTTCTTCCAACTAACTATTTTGTTTTACAATTTTCATACTAATTTCTAGAAATATAATGTTTTCTTTCAATCATAGAATATTTTTCATCCTATATAAGTTATAAGCATAGATCCCAACTTGAATCCCATAATTTTCTTAATTCTTCTATATGAAACTAGTTTCAATTTGGTTGAGACATAAATTTGCATCTTTGCTTAATCAATAGCAAGTTCAAGGTCTACTGGAAAATTTCAAGTTCCTTGTGAATACCTTTTAAGGACATTAAATTCCCTCTACTAAAAACATGATGTCGTCAATATAGCTGAGATGAGTAATTTTAGTGGTGCACCCCTTATTGTAGTGAAGTGCAATATTGTTTGTTGTGGAAAATCAAATTAGACTTCTAGATTAGTATGTGATTACAATGATGAATAGTAGTGAGGAAATAGGACAACTTTGCAAAATCCCCTTTTATGGTTGAAAATACCCACATGGATTGTCGTTAAAAAAGCAAATAAGCATGAGTTGTTGATAAGACTCAACAAGTGTTAAACGTTGCCAAAAAAAATTAAAATTATCAAGCACTTTAAAAACAAAATCTTATGATATAACATTAAGTACACTTTTGATGCCAAACTTTGTTATAAATTCCTTTGCCTAATTTTCTTGTTCAAAGAACCCACTAACTCTTGAGAAATAAAAATATTATCAACCATTTCCTTAACTTTAAAAACACCAAATTGCTCTGGTGAGATAATTTTTCTTAGAAGATGTTGCAATCTATTAGTTAGGAACTTGCTCAAAATTCTTCCAATAAAATTGGTAATACAAATAATCCTTAAGTCATGAAAGGTGACTAGATTATTAATTTTTGGAACAAGAGCAATATGAAAGATGGAAATATCGATTGAATATCTGAATCATCACCTAGCTCAATATGCATGTCTAGATACATTCTAGCACTTGCCAATCATCTATTGATACTCGCATTGAATTAAGAAAGATTTGGAAAGTACAATTGAGGAAGAAATTGATTTGGAGATGAACCTATGAAGGAAATCTTCTCGAGGAAGCAAGCAATGTTCTCTGCCTTACTTTTAATTCTAAGAATGATCTAATGATGTCATTGTTATAATACATAAATACATTTGCATGAATGTTAAAGTTTGTAATATGAACCCTATAGAGTGATTTAAAGCATGTGTGAAAACTTTATGATAGATTGATTTTTGTATGAGAAAAATCTATTACCCTTGGTGATTATTAGATTATATAATCAATGGATTGGATCGTTTGATAAAAATGAGGAATTAAAACTTGGGTCTACTCCCCTCCTTCTAGTACTAGAGTCTTAATAAATTAACAAGTTAGAGTTCTTACTATGATCAACCCTAACACCTCAACAAGATGTATTGAAGTTGTGGAAATTTCACACATGCAAAGATCCTCTTTTCCAATGGATATACCTCCCCTTTTATAGAGTCTCTAAGCAAAAAGACAAATAAAAAGACTAAAGTACAAAATCTATGGTAAAAAAATTGTTTCCAAATAACTCTGTAAAAAACTATCTATTTGATTCCCTATTTTGTTGTCAAAGTTATTGTCAAATAGTTTTATGAAAAGCTCTTATTTTTTAAAAAATCTATGATTGATATGTTGCTAGATAACTTTTTGAAAAGCTATATTTTGGTTCAACACAAGTTGGATTCACACATGTTATTAGTCGAATATGAGTCGACATGCTTAGGTTCCATCAACAAATTCATTTTCATTTATGCATCATGCAAACTATCTTCTAATGGGTTAGACTTAAAGGTCAGCATGGCATTGACATATTCAATATTGTTCATAGGTTAGATCTGATTTAATGTGTTAAGGGTTGGCCAATGGGTTAGCATATCATTAGCAAATCTATTTGCATTTGAAGATGTCATGAACTATTCTACTAACGATATTTAGACCAGCAGGTTGTCATGGTGTTGGTTTATTCAAGTATGTCTGTGGATTGCATGAATTGTACTACTGATAGGGGTGTCTTATGGATCAAAATGGAGTCAACTGTTCTAAGTGCATTTGTGGGTCGTGTAAACTGTTCTACTAACAGATTAGTCTAGTAAGCCGCACAAACCAACAATCCAAAATGGACTTCGAAGACCCATTCGTAGAATCATTTTTTTAACATGGCCTAAGTGAACCGTTGTGAGATGGGGTTGAGCCGAAGATGATTGGTGGAGATGCTAATGTTCAGTAGAGCAGTTAGGACTATCCTTAATGGGGCAATTTTTATCTTTTGAATTCTTGAGAATGAATTTTTGCTTTGGAATACAATTTTAAACTTCATCCTTAATCCAAAGATGAAAAATAAATATACCAATTGTCTAAAAGCACCTACACCTATCTAACTAGTCTTACATGTCAAAAATCCATATGACAACTAGTGTCCTTACCAATTCACTCAGAGTGAGAAAAACTCATCTTTAATGAGTGAACTCTTTATATCAACTCTTGTAAGACTTTAACATGTCCAAGTTTAATCGTTATAAGTCTTCTCTTGTGATCTAAGTATCCTTGGTGTCTACTCAGTCTTTTCAACAAACAAGACACCTTTGATAACTTTGATTCATGGTTAACATAGTTTTGTCTAATATCCTTTCATTGTGCTTACTCTTATTACCATGTTAAGCTAGTGCACTCTCAGATGAGGGTTTGCTCTCACTAGGAGTTGATGATGGCTCAAATGACTTATTGAGAATTATGATCAACTTCTTGTAAGATAATCTAAAATTTTAAAGGTACTATTGTTGCCATAGTCATCTGGTAGCTTCATGATGCATACATTTGATTCAAACTTTATAAGATTTAGAATAGAGAAGTGTCACTTGCATGTAACTTCCACAAAGATCATGGTAGAAACCTTTTAAATCTTATTTTGATCATCACATAATCTCCTTTTGAGAATTCTTTATACCTATGGCATGTAAAACCAATCCCTTGTACTACTCATTACTAAGATTTAGGTTTTCTTTAATATGCTCATGAACTTCAATTATATGCTATATAAATTTTTATACAGACATAGATGTGCATGCTTGAATGGGTAATAAGATTGGGTTAATTTGGCTATGAGGTTTATATCTATTATAAGCTTCAAATAGGCCTATTCCTATGAACTTATTCATGGAACTATTAGGGTATGCTCTGAAGTGGTAAAAGCATATCCTAATTTTTTTGCTATCTCTTATTAAGCAACATAATATATTTCTTAAGCTATGATTAATAACTCATTTTGGCTATTAGTTTAGGAGCAATAGGTATTCCCATAAGGTGCCAATAGGCATTCTAAAAGTATGAAGTGAAATCGACATCTCTATTTTGTGACTATAATCTTGGGCAACCCATTAATCTTTACCACTTAATTAAGGAATAGTTAAGAAATGTATGAAGCATAAGATTTTTTAAAGCATTGGCCAAATCTAGCCATTTTCGTAAATCGATCTTTCACCAAGAAAATAGAGACATGTCTTTGAAGTGATTTGGATAATCCAATGATAAAATCCATGTTGCAATCCACCCATGTTTATACGATACTAGCAATAGGGTGCAAAGTCTAATAGTTTGGGCACATTGTTTGGCAACTATACAAGTTTTACACTTAATAATTATTCAAGCAACATTTCATTTTAATCTTAGCCAATAAAATTAAAACCCACCTTTCATGGTCATGATTATATTGTCTTATCCAAAATGGTTTGCTAGCCCTCTTTCATGTACCTCTCAAACAAAGAAATTCTTAAGTGATGTTCTTGATTTATGCAGTTATTTATCACAAAAAAGGTAACCCCTTTTAATCATATAATCATAGATGGCCCTAGTAGATTTTATAAATGGGTACAAAGTCAATGCAGTTGAGGTACAAATAGACTTTGAAAGCTTATGATGAAGACAAACAATGTGGTGAGTTTGTATACTCACCTAGTTAGGCATCAACTACATTGTTATATACACTTGGCTTATAAATATGAAGGTGTAGATCTAAAGAAATTTTGTCCACTTAGCATGTTGTGGGTTTAACTTCATTGATGAGTTTAGATACCTTAAAGCCTCATGGTTAGAACAAAGTATAAATTTCTAGAGTAAAAGGTAACTCCTTTAATTCCTTAAGGTTTGGATTATAAGGTAAACTCCTTTGTCATAAATAAAGTATTGCTTGTGTAAATCATTCAATTTTTCTTTGAAATTGGTCACTGATCATTTTCTTAGCTAAGGACTCATCCTGTTTCTCTGCCTAAGGTATCACAAGATACTTCAAAAATGATGGAAAAGTTTGGAAGTTAGAGTATAGGTGCTTGGGTCATACTCCTTATTCTTTTCAATACTTTCTTAGCTATTGTGGTCTACCCAAATTTCCTTTTTGATATAATTAGATATAGAGGCAACAATGGTACTAAAGCCCTTAATGAGTCTCCTATAAAAGGTTGCCAATCATGAAAACCCTTGGCTTCATGAATAGATTGAGTTGGCCATTCAATTATGGCCTTAATCTTGTCGAGGTTGAATGATATGCCATTTTTTAAAACTATGAAGCTAAGAAAGTTCACACTATCAATAACAAAGGCATATTTTTTGAGTTTAATAAAGAGGCAATTATATTACCGATATACTTTAGTTAAATCGAATAAAATTCTATTTTTCTTCTATATTTGCCATTCTACGATGGAGTCATGGATATTAGAAAATATACTTTAGTAAAGTTCATTTGACGTACTTCTTGTTAAATCTAATAAAGTTCTATTTTTCTTTTTTATATGCCATTTTGTGGTAGGTTTAAGATTTAAAGTATAATTTACTTCGTATAAGTCAATTATGTGATAGCACCATTGGTATTTCATTTGATGCCATTGCATATAAAATTATTAAAGTTGAAACTATAATAATTATTACACCTTGAAGAAATAATAATTATTAATTTTATTTGAAAATTGTAAATAGTTCTCAAATAAAAATTTTTGCATTACATGCTTGTGACTCTAATTTATGGCATAAGAGAATTTGTCATACTAGTACACATATCTTGAGAAAAATGATTATAAACATAACTTAGCAAAAGGCTTACCTGAATTGACCTTTGTAGATGATCATGTATATAGACCATGTAGTCTAAGTAACAGTCTAGTTTTAAAACTAAAATGTATGTAACTTCTAAAAGGCCCTTAGAACTTTTACATTCATTTTTTTGGACCTATACTTTCTAAGAGCTTGGGAGATAAAAAATATGGAATAATTATAGTAGATGACTATTGTAGATTTATATGTATAATATTCTCAAGAAAAAAGAGTGAATCATATAGATAATGTTGAATATTGATAATTAAATTACAAAATGAGTTAAGTCATAACTTAGTTGTCATCAGAAGTGATAATAGAAAAGAATTTATAAATGAAAAATTTATTGAATATTTTAATAATAATAGAATTTTACGTATATTTTCTACACCAACGACTCCCCATAGAATGGCATAGTAGAGAAGAAAAATAGAACTATACTAGATTTAGCTAGAAGTAAAGCTTGGTTTAGAAGTAGAGTTTACATAACTCTATAGCTTATTTATGAGTTACCTTGTCTTCTTTAACCACTAAGTTTGAAGATTTCCTCCAAAAGCAACCACTCACTTCTTTGGGATTATAAGTTTACTAAATTATCATCCTATAAGTGAATCATGCAATATTAAGATCATCATTCTTAAATCTAATCTAGCATAATAAAGACTATCAACTTCAACTCTAATTATGCACGGCCAAAAAGTTCATTTACCAACCTAAAATCTTAGATGGCTAAAACTTCCTCTATCATCCTTAGATATAAAATGACAATAATGATCAAGCAACCTTAACTTAATCTCAACTCAACCTAACTATTCATAACCAACTCATAACCAATATTGTTAGCTAAACCTACCCTTCTTCTAAAGTTCAAATCAAGACTCTCAAGCTTCCCACCAAGAAACTGTGAGGTCTTAGCATAATAGAAGCCATCTAAGTCCTTTTAACATTTTTAGCATGCCTCACATGACTTAACCAAGCTATATAATGAAGCTATATAGATTTACTTAAGGCATTACACAAATATTGGTCTTAAGAAATATTACTAAGTTTGGCAATAATTGCAATTTCCAACCTAGGAGTTCATACCCTAACTTGGAACTAATTGCTATAGAATAAAATTAATCCTTTTCTTTAACTCTCTTCGTCCTTTCTTGTGTAAAATCATTGTGTCATGATATTATTCTTTGAAACTATATACAAAGCATCAAGGATTAACTACTCATCACATCACATCATGGTATTGTTTTAGGGAATCATAATTTTTTCATAAGCTAAACTTAAATTATTCAATCTTAAACATGAGTTCTAATCATCATAACACAACCATGGCATCTTGATTTCTTTCTTTTCAACATGCAAATAAAGTACATTATTCATGGTTTATTCTCAAGCATCATAGGCATGAGATAGGTTTAGATCATACAATAAACATGATTTCTTGGTGATATAAGAATGAAATAAAACTATATCATTAACCAAAATCTTGGTATCAAAGATTCCCTTATCTAAAACATGACACAAAAATATAATAAATAATGATTCACTTAAGCAAGAATTATCTGATAATATCATGAATTACTCACCATCTAAATTATGAAACTTGTATGAAAATAATTACATCAAAAGTTGTCAGTCTCGAGCACTATAGATATTAAACATTAATCAAGCTAATTTTCACAATTTTTGGCAATACCATAAGTGGAAAACAACCTTAAGCATGCTTTAAATCATCAAAATCCTAACATTAAGCTCTCAATTACGGAAGGGATTAATCATTCACTAGGATAATTTCACATCTTCATGATATTAATCATGATATAATTCAAATCCATACTTAAACATGAACTTAAATCATCAAAATCACATTAATATGTATCAACTATGACCATAATATTAGCTTCCACATATCTAAATTCAATTCTCATGTAAAAAATATGAATATCACATCATAAGTATGCTTTAAATTTTAATTTCCTTGCATCATTTCTTGGGTTCTACCATCATAAAATTACTTTAACAACTAGATAGAGGTTTCATATAAAAGGAGCAAGGTTTAACTCATCATAGTCAAATCCCTTGTAGATAACTATTACTTTTTTAATATATAAAAGGAGCAAATTTTAAAATATTCATTTATTTGTTGATAATAAAATTTTATAACTATTATGAAATAAAAAAATGATAAGAACTAAAAATATACTCCAACAATTTTTAGATGGTTCAACTAAAAATCAAGCCTACATCAACCTCTGACAAAAACCAAAAAAATAAAACACTTAATATAAGCATTTCTCTAAAAGACGGGTAAGCAAAACCTTCACAAAAATGAAATGAAAGAGATAGGTTATTATGGCCTTACAATGAAATGAGATGGATATAGAAGAAAAATATTCAATAACACAAACTCAAAATTAATACAACCAAAATCCTATTCTTGATAAAATGATTAATAAGATATGATTATTTTAATTAAAGCAATTAGGAAAAAAGAAAATTGGCACCTCAACTAATTTGGGAAGAAACAAAAATTTAGGAGTTTGACAACTAAATGATGCATGCAGTGTATGAAATTAGCAATGAGCATAGACTGTTAAATGTCGTGACTTAAAATTTTTTTAAGATTACAAAAAAATCATCAATCAGTTTTATTCAAGATTTCACTTATTTGATATTTTATAATGGCTAAAATCACTTATCAAACTAACCAATTAGGCATTATAGATTTTACTTACATACATATTTTTTAATTGGAAATTTATTATTTAAATAAAAATCTAATTTCTCAAAATATTTACTAAAAGAGCCATTATGCATATTATCCATTAGAGCCTCACATCCAAATTTGCAAAAATGAGAGCCACATGATTAGAAGAACTTTGGGTCATTCGATTAAAAAATCTACATGATTGGATGAATGGTACTAAACTTGTACTATTTAGAAAATAGTTTTGACATGAATTGTTACATCTAAATCAGGATCTAATGAATAGAAGTAAATCTTGCATGTAGATTAAACATAGACTATGTGATCACGAATTTATGTGATCAGATGATTAATCTAATTAAATATTTAAGAGGTCAATAATATTAAGGCCTTCCAATTGCAAAATTGCAAGGTCAAATGGCTCATGTAACTCTTACAATTTAAAATCTTGTTATGTGAAAACAAAGCTAAGTTTTAGTCTCATATTACAAAAGAGAATTATGACATTGTGTTTTTAAACAATTGTTTGATCCTCTAAATCAATCTATTGGGGTTGGTTGCCTCCTAGCCTACACGAGAAGTCACTAACCATGCTGTCCCAATGATGCATTTTGCTTCTTTATTGATATGAGAGTAATAACTTGATCTAACACACTTTCATCCATGTTTGGGATTAATTTCTTGATCTATTTACTATACTAAATAGGTTCAGTATTCATTTCCTTACCCAAAGTAATTACTATACCAAATGGGTTAAGTTTAATAAAATTTTTACTAATTAATTAATACTATTATAACATAGTTTTTTGTAATATATTATTTAAGATTTTTAAAGATATCATTATGATAAAATGATGACCAAGATAACATAGATCAAAGAAATTAAAAAACCTAGATGTATTTATAAGATAATAAATTTTAATTTAATTTATATGTATTGAAAAAAAATATTTTAATCAAACTTAATATTTTAATCAAATTAAAATTGAAATACCTAAGATTAAATTTAAAATATATCTCTTTGTGGTCTACTACTTTAACTAAGATGACCTTCAAGGTATTTCATCTTTGCTCCTCTTCTTCTTTAAGTTCTCCCATGAATACAAGTGTTGTCTCAATCTAAAAAATCACTCAAATAAATTTATTAGAAATACTTAAGATTTGTAATCATCAAATAAAGTAATATGGCTAGGGGTTAACAACTTAAGGTAAGGGGGCATCATGCCTGCATGGAATGGGTTAATCTAAAATTTTCTTCATGTAATTGAGGTATACCACTACTTAAGGTTTCCTTAATTTGGATAAATTCATTTCACTTAGGATTCTTTAATTGTATGATTATAATACAAATTGTAATGCTATCTCATGGTTTGGATAAGGTTATGGTCATGTAAAAGGATCATAAGAATCCTATGACTCATCCTATGTACATTAAGCAATCCTTGCTACATCAAATTAAGGCATTTGGTTGACCATATCAAGAGGAAAGTAAGTCATGTAGATCAAATTGGTCCGATCTAAGCTTGCAAAAAATAGGAATGTAATACGTGCACTTACAGTACAGTGTCAGTAGTTGTACTTGTACATTAATCTTATAGTAAGTATATTATGCCAATCACATTATGGCATTGCCAATGTAATTCCAATCCATTACTTATTGTTATTACATAATCTTGGTATCACACCAATAGAATTAATTATCATAATACTTAATGACTAGCTTAATAAATTAGAAAATCAAATATTGCCTTTGTGCCTACTTTAAACTATAAGAAATTGATCAATAGTATAAATAAGATTATTTCCAATTCAAAAAAGATTAAAGATTTTATTATTATAACTTCATATATAAAGCTTCATATGCATGACTTATAAACACATTCTTAAAAGTTCTATGAATTTCTTACTACATTGCATTCTCTTCAATCACTTTCTTATACTAATTTTTAGATCGATAACATCCTTATTAGCCTTATAAATATTGTGCCACTAATGAATGTTTTGGTCGTTGGTCTTATAAATACTTGCTATTCTTTGATAAGAGCTATATTCTAGGTTCATTAAATCCAAAACATTGAAGAAAATCAAGGGAGATGATAAAGTGATGAAAATCATCATAGTAGCTCTATACAATAAGAACCACATGTTATACCATTTGTAGAGGCTCACTATAGGTGCACATGCAAGAAGGCACTAGACATGCTCTATTATGAGAGATTGTATACATGCATAGTAAGCGCATGCACATCAACCACCTATCATGCATTTAGTCTCGTAGATTGTAGCTGAACCTATCATGGCAACATAGTTAATGAGTACATGGGAATATCACTCATTTGCATGAACAATGTCCTAACATGGATCTCCCATACACACAGTAGCAGCTTGCACATGAGTGGACAAGCTTCTTATAATGCAAAATTTGTAAAATTTGCAAACTTTTTTATTTTTGTTCAAAATACACATATTTCTTATGAGAATTAAAATATTATGTATTTTTTAATAAAATATTATATAAAAATCTTATTTATATAAAATGATAAGAATAACGAAAAAGGTAATTCAAAATTCTATAAATTTAGAACTCTTTAAAGTAAAACTTTTGAAGAAATTTAATATCTTAATGACAAAAACTCTTTTCTCTTTTCTTTCTAGTCTTACCATTTTCATGCTTCAACTTTCATTGTTGTAATTATAAAAAGAAGTCTATTATCGAGAGCTTAAAGTGAGAACACCGCTCAGATAAATTATATTATTTTTTAAATTAAAATATTTTAATTCAACATCGATGATAGGAGCTAAGAAGAAGATAGTAAAGAGAAAGCTATAAAAAAGAATCGTGAGATTGAGGAAACATCAATCAATGAGACTATAATTACTTCATCATCAAGTCTAGAGGAACTAAAGTTTTACTAACCTAATAAATATGATATTAATAGTGATGTATTAAAATTTCAATTCCTTCTTATGATAAATTCAAAAGATAATCTACCAAAAAAATACTCTTAATCAAATGAATTTTAAATTAAGTAGTAATCCTAAAATAACAAGAGATAAAGATTAGTATGACATCAATTTCACCTTTTTGATGGATAGGTTTGATAGCTTTCTTTGAAGGTAGATGGTACACTTGTTTTATAAATTTATGATAATATAATGAATATAGAGAAATTAAATACTTGATTGGAGTTACTAAAGATATATTTCTCTTTATATGATTAGTGTGTGACTAATAAAGTGGCTAGTGCTTAATTAAAAATTATGAGTCTTGCATTAGCTTAGTAGAATGATCACTTAGATATTTGTGTAATTATAAAGGTCACATAGAGCCAATTTAAGAAATTAATCTAAAAAGAATTTATTCCCATGAGTTTCATTAAAAAAGGTAAAGAAAAATGTATAGTCTAAGACGCCAATAAGGACAAATAATGTAGGAATATAGTACAAAATGTTAATGATATTTCATGAGTTTAGAAATACTTATTGATGATATACATATATTCTCAAAGTATATTATAGGTTTATATTATCTTATTTTTATAAAATTATCTTTTTTTCTCATTTAACATTTAAAATAAGTAAATATATTTGTAATGGAAATTGAAAAAAGAATGAATAAAAATGGATAAAACCAAAATGGCAACATACTAGAAATTCTAAGTCTAATTATTGGTGATATAAGAAAGAGTATTCTTCCGTAAAGTGTATTTTGACCACAACTAAAAACTCCTAACTTAAAAGTATTATGGTCACTACAAAAGATAGTACACTTACAACTAAAATGTTGAAAATTACATCCTAAATTATTTCCAAAAAAAAGTTCAAGAATAACAAAGTACTTGTTACATCTAAGACTAAAAAAGTACTTAAAACTTTTATATAAGTAGATGAAATCTTATCACTTATGGTAAGTTTAAAATACATCTCTTATAAGTAAAAAGAAGAACTCTTAACCTTTTGAATGCAAGTGAAGGAAGAGCTTAACATTGCTATCATCAGCACTTAAGTGAAACAAACCTAATATTAGAAAGACTTGTGAAGAGATTAAAATTAGGGACTACTCCTATTTAAAACTCTATTCTTTGGGATGGATTCATAAAGACACTAAGGTGAGAGTTGAAAAACATTACAAAAAAATTTTTTTCATAACCAAACACTATATTATTGAAGTTCTTTATGAAGTAGTATTTCTAGATATTTATCAAGTTATATTGAAGAATTTGTACTTATAAGATCAAGTTGTCATCTATTATTGACAAGCACAATAGAATCAATTTATAAAGAATAGATAACACTTCTTTCTAACACGAGATAAAAAAAGCATTAACAAAAGATATTATTCATGCAAACCAAGTAAAGAGGCTAGGGAATATTTCCAAACTTATATATTACTAATAACAAAGTCAAAGAAACCAATTTATAGGAAGATAGAAGTCTTAACCTCTCAAAGATGATAATAGAACTAGATCATACAAAGAATTAATTCAAAAAAGAAGATTTGATGAGCTTAAATTAATACTAGAAGATCTTTATGATCAAAAGCTAAGTTTGGGTTCATTAAATCTAAAAATTGTGAAAAAAAAATAAGGGAAATGATGAAAATAGTCGTAACACACAATGAAGCAAGAATCGTGCATGCCTATATGTGTGCTAGAGTTAGTGAATCTAACACACTAATGTGGTCAAAGCACGTGTAATAGAGCTTGTATGTGCACTGTAACAGCACTTGCTTGTCTAAACAGTGCCATAAAACTGATCTCCTATGTGCACAAACTAGCTTTTACTACATGAAATTTGCAAAAATTTGTAAAATTTTTTATTTTTGGTAAAAAACCATATGTTTCTTATTAAAATTAAAATATTATATATTTTTAAAATATTATATCCATACCTTTATATCAAGGGGTAAAAATTATGAATGAAGTAATTCAAAACTCTTTAAAGAAAAACTTCTTAGAGAATTCAATCTTCTTGTTTCCAAAACCCTCTCTCCTTCATTTTTTACTTAGTTTCTTACCATTCTCATACTTCAACTTTCATTATTCCCACTCTAAAATGATGGTCTATTATCAAAATGCTCAGTGTGAGAACACCACATAGATACTTCGTAACCCTAATACTTAGTTACTTGAGTTGTTTGTTGTTGCATACCCATGGTTGACTTACTGTTGAAAGCTTAGTGGAGTTGGTTCTTTATCAAAGAGTGATTAAGTGGTGTGAGGGTTTGTCGCAACCCACTCGTCTATAACAGATGTTTATTAGTTAAGCCTGGTTGGGTCAATTAGTGGTGGACATAGGCCAATGTTTTAAAGCCAAACCACTTGATATTGTGTGTTTCTTTTTTTCTTACATTTGTTTTACTTATTTCATATTCATCAATAAGTGCTTATTAGATGAAAGATTTTCAAAAACATAAATTTTCCAAACTATTTTGTAATTGCTTTATTCCCTTCATTACAAAAGTTTTTAAACAATCATAATTCACCTACTCCTTTGTATGACAAGTAAATTTTACTTGGTATCAGAGCTAGATTAAAATCTAAAGAAGTCTCTTTTAGATATGTTCTATGGCTCATAGAATTATTGATGCATGTTTTACTTCAAAGGAAATTGCTTCTTCTCACTAACACCCCATTGTTGTGGAGAATATTATCTGTATTAGAAGAACTAAATGAGCAACCATCTACTTTCCATTGATGTTGATTTATAAGATGTAATATAGAAACAATTTTTCTTTTTCACTAAGATGGTAAATGTTATTGCTATTGAAAAAGAAATATATGGTAAATGTTATTGCTATTGAAAAAGAAATATATGAGTTAAATCTTAAAGAGAAGAATCATGTATAGTTAAATGATTGTGTTGTGAATATTCTTCATTATAGTTTTAATACCCATGAATTCAGTAGAGTCATGAACCTAGAAACTAGGCATGAAATCTGAACTAAGCAGGAGGTAACATATGAAATAACCTCTTTGGTAAAAGAAAACAAAGTAAATATATTAACACATAATTATGAACTATTTAAGATAAGTCTTAATGAATTTGTTAAATTCATGTTCATGAATTTTATTAACATTACTAATGGTTCGAAATTGCTACGAATAAAGAGAAAGCCAAGAAAAAAGAAGAATTGATTGCTCAAAGGATCGATGAATCCTCTATATCTACAAGTTTAAATGAAGATGAAGTTACATTGATTACTAGAGGTATAACCTTGCTATTTAAAGATCATGATGTAAGCAAAACAAATGCAAGGGATTTGAGATATAAAAGAAAATCAAGAGGGAAGTAAAACATTCTCTGCCATGAATGTTGTAACCTTAGACATATTCATGCAACTGCCATTTAATGCAAGAAAAGGCTAAGAAGAAGAAATTCAATAAGAAAAATATAGTAATAGAAGTAGCATGGAATGACTTAGAGGAGACTTCTTCTTGTGGGGATAACTATAATAAGGGGTTAATCTATCTTATGGCTCACAACGAAGAAGCACAAGATGAAGATCAATGTTTAACATTAGACTTAGAGGTATGGTACTTATCAAAGAAGAGCTAAAATAAAAATTAATTTTTGTTTGTGAAAAATATGATAACTTATTAAATAAATACATGGCTTTGCAAAAGGAGCTTATTGAAGACCTAGGCCTTTGTGAATATCTCAATGAAAAAGCTAAACGATGTTTGCATGAGTTACATGTTTTTAGAGATGAATGTGTTGACTTTATTACTTCACATGTTATAGTTACAAAAGAACATAATGATTTTAAATGTTTGCATGAACATTATACATTGCATCAAGATCATTCTATTGTAAGAACTAGACATTTTATTCATTCATCTACTTTTCCACATAAAAATTTAATTATCATTATTACACCTAGATACACATCAAAATTTTGTAAGAATAGAATCAATGTACATTCAAAGTTTCCTTTCTTCAAAAGAGTAAAAAAGAATGATTTTTCTCAATTAGTTAGCATAAGACCCAAGAAGGTTTGGACTCCAAAATCTAATACTTGGATTTGGTGCATGTATGCATGCCTCCTTAATAGAATCTAAGGAAAGCATGTGGTACTTGGATAGTAGGTGCTCTTGATATATTACCTATAATTCACATTTGTTTGCTCATCAACAACTAATTAATGGTGTAGTAATCACCTTGCGAGACAACTCTAAGAGGATAGTCATCAAAATTGGAACCATTGGTAACTCTTCGAAATCTATTGCTAAGGCCCTTTTAGTTGAAAATTTAACATACAATCTTTCAAGTATAAGTCACATTTGTGATTCAGGTTTTAAAATTTCATTTGATTAAAAATCTTACATTATTAGTAAATACAATAGCCACTAGTCATAGCTTCCAAAAGAAATAATACCTATATGCTAGATTTAAGTGTTGTACAAAAAATTGGAATTAAGTGTCTTGCTTCTCATTCTAATGATGCTCAAGTTTTGCATTAAAGGTTGTCTCATGTGAGCTCCTCCTTTATTAGGAAGATTATAAGATACAATCTAATGAGAACTTTACCTAAGTTAAAAATGGAAGATGATCACACTTGTGGACCTTATCATTTTGGTATGCAAACTAAGTCCTCGTTTAGGGTTAAGAATGATATATCTTTTAAGAGACCCTTTATACTTCTTTAGACCTACTAAACCTTTAATCTCAAGACATTAAAAATATAATTTTTTTTATTATTGACTATTTAGTAGATACAAATGTGTGATGTTTTTTAGGAGAAAGAGTGAGATGTTTGAAAGGTCCATAAAATAGAACACCAATGTGTAAAATGAACATTGAGTATTATTTGATATCCTTTAGAACTGATCAAAGAGGTGAATTTAAGAATAAATAGTTCAATAAATATGATATCAAATATGGCATTTCACATATCTTTTCTTCATCAAGAACTCTACAACAAAATGGAGTATTAGAAAAAAAAAGGCTTTGTTTGAATTGGCTAGTTGCATGCTTCATGAATATAGTGTTTCTAAATCTTCTTGGGTAGAAGTTATAAATACATTTTATGTTTGCTCATGTTTTTGTAATATCTCTTTTGAAACTAACCTCATATGAGTTGTTATATTTTAGAAGGCTAAAAATTTCCTATGTGTCTTTAGATGTTAGTGTTATATATTGAATAATAATAAAAGGGACTTAAAACAACTTGATACAAGATCATATGAAGAAAGTTTCTTGGGATCATCAAAAAGTAGTAGAACTTATAGAGTATTCAATCGAGTTGCTCATTTAGTAAAAGAATCCATCCATGTGGCATTTGATGAAACTTCATCTAATGTAATTAGAGTTAAGATATTGGAAATAAATCTATCTGAATTTAAAAAGCTATCAACTAAAAATGAGCTTAAGCTAGATGTGAATAGAAGTTTGGAGTAAATTGAATCTAAGACCTTAGGGAATTGAATTATAAAATAAACCATCCAAAAGAATAGATTTTAAGAGATGTGATGGATGGAGTAAAAATAAGAGCAAATCTTAATTACTCAGCCTTTGGTTCCTAATTTGAGCCTAAAATAGTTGATTTTGTGCTTTAGGTTCTTGCCATGAGTTGAATAATTTCAAAGAAATAAAGCTTAGGAAATAATCCCACATCCTAATGATTAATTAGTTATAGGAACCAAGTGTGCATTTAAAAGTAAGCTCAATAAGGTAAAATTAGTAACTAAGGGGTTATGGTCAAGTTGAAAGAATGGATGTTGAGCAGACTTTTGCACCCATAGCAAGACTAGAAGCTATTATAAATTTACGTGCATGTGCATATTACAAGAACTTTAACATGTACCAAATGGATGTAAAAAGTGCATTTTATGATGAATACATAAGTGAGGAAGTATATGTAGAATAACCTTCTAGAGTTGGGATTCATGACAAGCTTGACCATGTATACAAGTTAAAGAAATCTTTATATTTCTTAAAGCAAGCACCAAGAGCATCACAGTATGAGAGGCTATGTACTTTCTTGAGTATCAATGGCTTTAAGAGAAGTAAAAACATAATATATTATTTAAGAACAAAAAGGATAATAAACTTGTTTGTCAAATATATGTAGTTAATATTATATTTGGGACAACTAATTGTAAACTTTGTTAATAATTTTTATATTTAATGAAAAAATAATTTGAGATGAGTTAGATGGGTGAGTTGACATTGTTCTTTGGATTACCAATAAAAATGTAGAGACTACAATCTTCATATCCCAAACCAAGTATACCTTAGAATTACTTAAAAAGTTTGGCTTTGAAAAATTAAAATTAAGGGTTACCACCATGACCATAACTACATCTCTAAACAAACATGAAAAAAGAAAACTTATGGATGTCAAGTTATATAAAGGAATGATAGGATCATTGTTATACCATATAGCTAACTAACCAGATATCATGTTTAATGTTTATTTATGCATTAGGTTACAAGCTTGTCCCAAAGAATCCCATTTGTAAGCAATCAAGCACATCTTTAGGTAATTTTTAGGATATCATCCTAAAGATTATGGTACCCTTAAGAGTGAGTTAGAAATTGATCTCATTACTTACTCATATGTTGATCTTACTAAGAGTAAAATAGATAAACAACACTTATGGACATGTGAGTTCCTTAGACACTAAATCCTTAGGCAAGTAGAAACCAAAATTATATAATTCTATTTACAACTAAATTTGAATACATTACAACTAATAATTATGTAGCACAAGCACTTTGGGGTAGACAACAACAACTAGATTGTTGAGTTTAGCTAAAAGAAATCACAAGAATGAATGATAATGCTAGTGCAATATAAGAATCTCATTCATCATTCACACATTAAGCACATTGACATCATGTTTCATCTCATTTGGGAGCAAGAAAATAACAAAGTTGTAAGACTTGAATTGGTTCTATCATTTGATTAGTTAATAGATATCTTATTAACTAATGTTTTTACAAGAATTATGACGTCTTTTGGAATCATTAACTCCTTTGAATGATATTGAAAAGAGGGAAAAGAATTTGGAATTCAAGGGGAAATGCTTAATATTCTACATTGTTTCTTTGTTTAAAACATGCTACAATAGCTTTTATTGAATATGTTTGATCTTGTTCTCAACATTTAATTGAAATTATTATATCTTTTATTTTAATTAGGATTTTATTATAATAAAAAAGGGAGATTGTTAATCCTATGACCCTTAAGGTAGTTTGATGACACAAAATCCTGTGTTACTAATAATTTGTTTGAGTTGACATTTTATAAATAAAAAGGATAAAGTGAATTACTAGTAATATGAAGTAGAGCTAGATTGTTACTCTCATGGGAACTTCAATTTTTAAGAGCTTTGAATGAGAAATACCCAATGATGCTTCTACTCTTGATGGTATGGCAACCATGATAGATATTTTTACTTCTTTTTATGGATTAGATTATCAAAACCTTTAATTTTTCTTTTATGGAATATTAAGATAACACAAAATTCTAATCATGCATTTAGTCACACAAAATCTTTTATTTTAAGTTAAAGAAATTAGGTTAAGTTAAAGTTTCACTATTATAAGATCATAAAATACAATAACTAACATCATACTTGTATGATCTATGTGCAAGCTTATAACAAATCTAGGTTTAAAGTTTGTCATGACATCATATAAGCTCAATGGGCCCATCATATAGATGCAACTACCATCTAAACTTAAAAAAAGTATATAAACTCCATCATATGAGGTATCTTACATGTATGTGATGTTTTCATATTCTGAGGATTGAATAATCACTTTCATCAGATGAGTACGAAGTTTGTTTTACTAAAAGGTCAAACATATACAATGCATATATTGTACTAATATGACCATATGTTTAACTTAAATTATAAAAATATAGATCAATTGTACAAACAATCATCCTTTTATGGAAACCAATCTCAATTATATGAAGTTTATAACTGACACATCATACAATATGAAGTAGTGTATTATATCTATATAATCCATTTTACCTTACAAAAAAAAACCTTAGGATAGAAATGATTTCATCTTATCACATAAATATAATATTTATATCAAATAAGATGATCATTATCTAATACTATTTAATATTATTGATCTAAATTAAACTACGATGGTGATCTACAGATCACACTTGTATGATTCATCTTCCTTTGTAGTTTTTTCAAATGACCTTAAATAAAAGCTACATAATGATATCATAAAACTATGATAACTATATTATATGTATACCATTCTTTTATTAAATATTAAAAAGATAATCTTTACATGATTGTATAAAAATTCATCTTTGTATAATCACATTATATAAGATTTTTTTAGGAGCTTGGCTCTAAGAAAAATAAATTATCATATGATGATGATCTATTATCAAACTTGTACAATCTACTTGAATGTAAGAAATGCACATGAATGTACTTGTACTATCATAATGATCATCTAATATGATGGTTTAACAACTTAAGTTATGTATTATGAATTTACATCACACAATACAATGTCAATCCTTATAATTGTATATTAATCTTATAGTAGTTATATTATGCCAATCATAGTATGGCATCATCCAGGAAATTCCAATCCATTACCTAGTGTTATTGTATGATCCCAATATCACACTAATATGATCAATAGTTGTAATACATAATGGCTAGTTAAATCATTTGCTAAACCAAATAATGTCATTGAACCAACTTTAAACTACATGAAATCAATTAAAAATACAAATAAGAATGTTTTTAACCTAGAAAAGATTGATGATTCTATTGTTATATCATCATAAGTAAAGATTACTTTGCATGACATGTAAACTCATTCTTAAGGTATATTGGATTTTTGGCTATAATGCATTTTCATCATTCAATTTCTTACACTAGTTTTTAGATTTGCAACATCCTTAATAGCATTTTAGATATTGTCTCACTCATGAATTACTTAATTGTTTAGTCTATTGTATGAATACTTGCCATTGTTGCACCTTGTAACAATTTTCATAATTTCTTAAGCTAGTTGTTATTATTTAGCACTAGTTGGCCAACTATTGTAAGCTTAATGTAGGTAGTTTTTTATTAAAGAATCATCAAAATGTTGTAAAGGTTTGTGGCTTACTCATCGATTAACAAAATATGTTCATTAGTGAACTCTAATTGGTTTAATTGGGGTTGGATGTAGAACAAGGTTTTGAGGCCAAACCACTTAAAATTGTATACACCTTCTTTACTTGCTCATACTTATTTCAGTTATTTTGTATTCATTAATAAGTTCTTGGAAAGTTGGAGAAAAGGTTTTCACAATATAAATTTGTTGGATTGTTTTGAGATATTTTTTCTTCTCTTCATTACAAAAGGTTTTTTGGTAGTCACAATATACACCCCTCTCTTGTGTTTGGCAAGTTGCATTTAATTGAATCCAAGGATGAACTTTCCTCTTAATGATGTGATAGTTGTATTGAACATATTTTATTTACTTGAATGGATTAGAATGTTAAAACATATGATATTTTACATGTAACACGTAGGACCATAAGTTATCACATGTCATCTTGCATATTCAATTGATTTCCCTTTTTAATCATGAATTATCTTAAATCGTACTAGTTTTGCAAATATACTCTCACCATTTAATGTTAACCAAGAGAGATCTTAAGAAAACTTATTTTTGAAAAGTTGTTACAAAGTGAACTTAACTTGCAATACATTTTATGTGATAGTATAGCACATTTAATACATTTGTTTTAGTACAATATGAAGTAAGGTGTTCCATTGAAGAGGATATAAGAATCTCAAATGCATTATACAATATGATAACTCTTATGAGATATTTCAATTTATTTTGATAGGTATAGTACTATTAATTGATTGTGTAATGAGAGTTAATTGATTTCTTTTAAACTAAAAATATTATACAATATTATAATTATAATGGTATAATACTTTTGAGATTATCTTCATAATCATATCATTATTGAATCTTAACCAAAACATTTTGTATGATAAAGTATTTATTAATGTATGGTATGTTTAAATCATCTTTGTAATCATACCTTTCTAAAATCTTAATTAGAAAATTTTATATGGTAAGCTATTGATTAATGTACCATAAGTTTATATCATCTTTTCAATTATACTTGCATTAAGAATTTTGTATGACTCATTATTTACTAATTTATGATACATTTAGATCATTTTTATAATCATACATTTGCTATAACTTAACCAGAGAATTTTTTATAGTACATTATTTATTAATGCACGGTACATTTAGATCATCTTTGTAATCTTATCTATGTTGAACCATAACCAGAGACTTGCATAAGGTATGTTAAGTATTAATGTACAATATGCCTAACTCATTTTGTGAACATCATATGTTACATTCCATTCAGTCAAATCATACGTACAAAAGTGGAAATCAAATAATAGTTAATTTATCTTATTAGAAATTGAGATATAGCCATGACCTAGCTATTGGGGTTTCCATAAACTACCTTGAAAACATTCCATGCATATAAATAGCATAATAAACATAAACAAAAGAATGTAATGAAAAACTTTTCAAAGGATCACATTTTCTAAATCTAAAAAAGGATATTATGCTATAGCAAGCTAGATAATAGAAACCCTTCTTTAAAGACAATCTCACTCTCATTATTCTCATATTTCTTTTAGTAATCATCGGTAGTATCATTTCATTCATTTATATATTGTAGCAATATGGGTACATCTCAAGTAAAAGAAAATTAAATCATTATGCTAACTTATGATTATGAACTCTTTAGAATGCTGCTTTTATAACAAATTAAGTTTATGTTTACTCATTTTGTAATCAATACCCATAGTCGTGCCAATTTGGGAAAGGTCTTTTATGGTGAGTAGGTAAGAGAGAACCTTAGAGTGATGCCTAAAGAATATGATCCTCTTATAATTGCCATGAAGGTAGAAAAATACATCTTAAACTATGTCTTAAGAAGCTAATGGGAGATTTGATGACCAATGAAATGATGAAGGCCTGAAGCAAAAAAGAGGAGAATAATGTGGAAAACAAAAGGTAAAGAAGAAAGATGAAGGCATAGCATTGAAGGTAGAATCATTCTTATGACCTTTACTCCAAGAGAAGATGAAGTTGCATTAATTACTAAAGTTTTATCTCATTTACTTAAACATCATGGTGTAGGGAAATGAGCTATAAAGGAGTGGATATACAAGAATAAGGCCAAAGTTAAAGAAGATATCATTTTCCATGAATGTAGAAAATAAGTCCATAGCTATCCTAAATGTCCAAAAGTCCTTAAAATAATTGAAAGTATGAGAAATGACAAGAAGATAACTTTGAGTGACTCAATGGAGTTCACCTTTATTAATGCTAAAAGAATGAAGGCTTGACATGCCTTATAGCCAAAGAAGATGATATTGAGAGCACTTTTTTGTTGATAAAGTATGTCCTCCTACACAAGATGAACATGAAAGAGGAACATTCTAATTATCTTAGCATGCGCAAGAGTTTAAATGAAACAAGTGATAGATAAATGATTTGAAGAAAACCAGAGATGAACTTACTACACAATTGTTCAACACTTAATAGAAGTAGTTGAATTCAATACCTTTAAGAACTTATATTCACATCATTTATTTCTCAACAACATCATGTTAAACATGAGAGGACTTCACTTCTTAAATCTCATGCTTCATCATATCATAGGAAATTTTATTGTAATTACTACATAAGACTTAGACATGTATCTAGATTTTGCAAAATTAAAGCCAATGTCCACTCTAAATTTCCAAGGTTTGTATAAGTAGCTAAGGACAAGGCTTTACAATCAAGTAATTTTTCTTTTAACACTTTCAAACTCAAAATTACTTGGATCCCCAAAATTAATAATTGATTTTGTTACATGAAGGCATGCCTCTAAATAGAATTGATCTATCATTGCTGACCAAAATTAATGTCGTTGATGGTGAAGAAGACACCTCGAGGGACAACTCCAAGAAGAAGGTCATTGACATGGGTACCATTAATAATTCCTCTACATCTATTGCAAGGTCCTTTTATTAGATTGTTTAAAGTATAATTTGATAAGTATAATTCAGCTATGTAATTCAAGTTTTAAAGTTGTTTTTTATACTAAGCCATGTATTATTAGCAAAAATGATGAATAATCAATTGCAGCTCCTAAGAAAGTAAAACATAAATATTAATCTTATGGAATGTAAAAGCATGTGTTATTAGGTGCTTGACCTCTCAAGTGAATGAGGCCCACCTTTTGCATAGAAGGACTTGTTTTATTAATACCTCAACCATAAAGAAAATAATGAGATATAACTTATTTAAGGTTTTCCTAATTTGTAAAGGAATAATGAAGATACATGTGATCAATGTCAAAAAGGTAATCAAATCAAGATTCCCTTCAAACAAAGAATGATATTTCTATTAGAAGGCCTATGGAGACACTTCACTTAGATCACTTTGGACCTATTCAGTTGAATAGTCTAGGGAAGAAGTATGACTTTATAATTATATATATAACTATTTTAGGTACACATCAATTTTGTTTCTTTGGAAGAAGAGTGATGATTTCGAGTAATTTGTTAAATTAATCACCAAAATAAAAAATAAATGGCGTAATGATAATCTTTATTAGAAGTGATCATGATGGAGAATTCAAAAATGAATTATTCATGGATTATTGAAGCAATTATGGGATCACTCATACTTTTTTGTCACCTAGGACTTTCCAAAAATTTAGAGTTGTTGAGAAAAAAATAGAATATTAGTTAATATGACTAGGTGTATGCTTAATGAGTATGGTGTACCTAAAGATTAGTGGGTCAAAGAAATTGACACAACTTGCTATTTTATAAACTAAGCACTTGTCCATCCAATTTTGAAAATTACGTCTTATGAAATTTTTGTATGTTAAGAAACCAAAGATAGTTTATTTTCATGCATTTGGATGTTAATGTTAAATTATGAACAAGGGAAAGAGCGAGTTAGATAACTTTGATGGAAAATCAAATGAATTTATCTTCTTAGGATATTCATTCAATTGCATGTCAAATAGAATATTTGATAAGAACACCCTTGTAGTAGAAGAGTCTATTAATTTAAATTTTGATAAGTCAATAGTAAATCAAATACTTAGAGAATACAAGTTCAATAAGGACCCTCCCAAAGACCAAATATTAAGAGACATAAAGAAAGGAGTTTGTTAAAACTTGAGCAAACTTAAACCATTCAACTTTTGTATCATATTATAAACCAAAATTTGTTAAAGAAGCATTGCATGACATGTTTTGGTTATCTGCTATGATTGAAGATCTAAGAAAATTTGAGAGGAATTAAGTTTAGGAATTAGTCATTTAGGCATGGGTGCTTAACACGGTTCATAGTACATCTTGAAGAACACAAACAAATTGACATCAATCAAACTATTGATTGTAATTCAATGAAAAGGCATCTTCAACCCTCGATTGACATATGAACCTAAATAGCAACCATTTTTATTTTTCTATTTTTAGGTGGCATTAATATTCATTAAACCACAAAATATTTAAAAATTGGAACCAAATAAATTTTTAAGAATAAGATAAGTGAAAAGGAATTGTTATTAAGAATAAGGCTAGATTGGAAGCTAAAGAGCATAGTTTAATAAAAGAAATATATGTTGATGAAATAATTGCCCTTGAAATGAGATTAGAAGCTATTAGATTTTTTTAACTTATTTATTTTACAAAGGCTTCAAATTAAATCAAATGGATGTTAATAGTGCATTTTAAAATTGTTATATAAAAGAGGAAGTTTATGTTAAGCAAGTTTCTAGTTTTAAAGTTGATGGCAAGTTAAATCATGTTTACAAATTGAAGAGAGCTTTGTATAGTTTGATATAATCTCCAAGGCATGATATGATAGGTCATGTAGTCTTCTCATTTGAAATGGTTTTATTGAAGGTGAAGTAAACACTATATTTTTTTTATTAAAAATACAAATGAAGACTAATTGGTTTGTCAAATTTAATTAGATAATATAATATTTGGTTTAGCTAATGATGAACTTTGTAAAAAAAATTACTAATTTAATGAAAAATGAATTTTGAGATGAGTTTGATGAGTAAACTTTCTTTCTTAAATTATAAGTTTAAAAAATGAAATCTTTATATCCCAAACTAAGTATACTCCAAAATTGTTAAATAGTTTGGATTTGAGAACTTAAAAGCTATGAAAAACCCCATGACAACAACTACATAATTGGATAAGGAGGAAAATAAAAAATATGTTACTATGAAGTTATATAGAGGAAATATTGGTTATTTATTATATTTATATCCAATGGACTAGATATCATATAAAATGTATGTGTCTGTGCAAGATTTCAATATAATCCTAAAGAGTCATCTCTTTCAATCCATAAAGCATATATTTAGATAACTTATTAGAATAAATGACTTAGGTTTTTTATTATATTTTATGTCCAATAGACTAGATATCATATAAAGAGTATGTGTTTGTGCAAGATTTCAATATAATCCTAAAGAATCTCTCTTTCAATATATAAAACATATATTTAGTTATCGTATTTGAATAAATTATTTAGAACTTTAGTATCCCAAGAGTGAGCTAGGATTTGATCTAAATGCATACTCAAATCATAATTTTGCATGTAATAGAACTCATATGAAAAGCATTTTTGGCATTAATAAATTTTTTGGATACTCACTAATCTCTTGGATAAGTAGGAAATAAAATTATGTAATCTTATCCATAATTAAATATAAATACATTATTTTTAGGAGTTGTGTAACTTACATTTGATGAATTAAATAATAATTAAAAGATTACAACATTCATCTAGGAGAGATTTCAAAATTATTCTATTAGTAACATATGCTTAACTAAAAATCACATTCAACACTCCAAAACCAAGCACATTAGATTTCATTTTATTCAAGGACAAGTGAACCTTAAGAAGGTTTTCTTTATCTTTAATTCCTTCAAGTGCATTGCTAATTAATATCCTTATAAGACCAATACAATAAAAAATATTTGTCAAAATTAAGATGTAATTAGGTGTTATCAATCTCTTTCAATAAATTACCTTTGAATTGATAATAGAAAGGGAGAGAAATATGCTAATATGTATATGATACCACTAAGGCAGAGTAATTATTTTATACATTGTCATGATCAACTGTTGCATAAATTGTCATGATCATTTGCTCATTCTATTAAATTTTACACATATTGTGGTTTTGTTATCATTAAAAGAAGAAATTATTAACCTTATAATTCGGTGTTGGTGTTCGATGATAACAAATCATATATTAAATTTTACTAACATGCTTATACATCCCAAAATTTATCTTTATGTAATGTTGTCATTCTTAAGATTTAGTCAATATGATTTTAATTATAGGTATTTTAATAAAATAAAGTTAATTTTCTAAAATAATAAGTCTACTAATTAAAATATTATTAAAATAATATAATCTTGCAATAAATCATGATTTCAAACAAAGTTAAAAATTTTATTTGAGAATATTAATAGGAAGAGCTTTTCATGAGAAATACAATAGTGGCAAGTTTGTAAAATTTGAAAGTCTAATGAATTAGTTTTGAATTTTTTAAAAAAAGGACAAATATAATTTTAGTAATTATTGAGAACATTTTAGTTATTTTCACCAAGTGCCTCATTCGAACAATTTTAAATGTAAGGTCAGTTGGGAATGAGGTGCTATAAAAAAAGAAGTCATAGGGGAAAAGAAGAGAAAAAATAAAGAGAGAAAAAGAAGAAAAAAAAAAAGAAGTATGGAAATTTTATTTAGAAAAAAATAAGGAGCAATAGATAGCCAAGAAAGGTAAGAAAAATATTTTAAAGTTCTTGAATTATTCTAACTAGTTTTCTTATTAGAATTTATGAGAGGGAAAGCTATAATATGTATTAGAAATTCCATGAGAAGGTTTGAGAGAATTTGGGAATGATTTAGAGTGTAATGGATCAAATTTCTATAAGTATATTCTCATTTAAATAGGAATATGTTGTACATTACACCATACATTTGATATGTTCAAGGTTAATTCAACTCAACATGTTAGTATATTTGAGTTATATGTACCATATGTTAGCTTTAATATATAATACATTAGCTTGAGTTTGTGAGAGCACGGGAGGGTATAGTCTATTATCAAAGTATTCACTATAGCTAAATGTGTCATACAATAGTGTCATCATACAATATGCTAAGTAGGAAAATAGTAAAAGAAAGGAATATTTGGAGTAAAGTGAGTGGGACATATGGCACATTAGTTGTAAAGTATGATATATTATGTGATATTATTTAGATTAAGATTGTTGAAACATATATGGTTAGTTCATTATATAGCTCATTAAGTTAAGAACTAGTAGAGATTAAGAAAAGGATAGCAGTATATAATAAATAATAGGATTGAAAAGAAACCAAATAGCACAATATGCTAAACATATGGTATGATATGAGGGTTTTATTTGGTATTATAAGATAAATTGATGGTAATATTAGTTGGGAAGGAATGGTGAAATAAGAAAAATATTTTTAATGTTATATGATTAATACTAAGTGTGTTATTATATACATTAGCCAAGAATATTTAGTAATTTAGGTGCATGCATAATAATGAAGGGAATTAAACAAATAAGGAGTTTGGAAAAGACAATTTAATATTAGATTTTGATAAATGCTATTATATATTGTGTTCTAATACATGGTAAGATTATCTTAATAGAAGTTATTTGTATCATACTGGCACATGATTTTATGTTTTGATGGATTTTTACTTATTTTATGGTAAGCAAGGTACATATAAGGAATCATGCATATCACATGAAACTTTGTAAACAAAAGAAAAATTTATAACATGTTTAAATAAGTTATATTTTATGGAATGAAATGAAATTGGTAAAATTAGGTTTTTGGAAACATTAACCTCATTATTTATGAATATGTCATTAGTATTTTTTGTAGAATGAGTAAGTATAGTTTAAATGTTATACTTTATAAATATTGGTGTTAAGGTATGACCTAATTGGATATGACACTAGCACTTTGTGTAAGGTGGTCAAGTATATTTTTATAGGCCACACTTTTTATGGATAGACGATAGCTAATTATACTTACAGGCATAGGTCATTTGGATATGGATATAGTTATTATTAAATCTAAAAAAATTACCAAAAGTAAAAAATTATGTCTTAAAGAAATAAAAATATGAAATCTAGTCTAATTACTTAAGATGAAGCATCATGCATATTTTTTAGCTTTTATCATGTTCATTGATTATCATATTTTTACTCTTACATCAGTTCATTATGTTATATATGTTTACTCTTATCTGTTGAGCATTGTAAAAAATCACTAATATTTATATTATAAGTTGTGCTTCAACTACACATAAAAATAGAGATAACTAAGCCATGAGTGAGGATATAATTCATTAGATATTTTGCTAAGAAAAGCACTTGTACTTTGTGTGTGTGTGTGTGTGTATATGTATATATATATTAGTTTTTTTAGGTGTATTAGGTATGGTACTTTATATTTTCTACTTGGTATAGTTTCTTTATAGTGTGGGATTTATAATTAGGCTTTTGTTTATATCTTTTAGTTATTAGTAATTTAATCTTAAGTAAAATTTGGTATGAACTTGGGTTTTTAAATTATCTCACCATCATGTCCTTGCCTTGAATTTTAAGTGTTTTCCCACACATTTATTTATTTATATTTGATTTTTACTCTTGTGAAATATTGTGATATGATTATGTGGGTCTCTAATAATGCATTTTATAAGTGATTGAATCCATAAATGAACTTTACTTTTGATAATGTAACAACTATTGTGAGCATATTTATTTTATATGGATGAGTTCATGAGTTGTCTGTGATGTGTTCTTACCTTAAGTCTACATTAGTATGTCTTTTTTTTCAAAATAATAGTAGTGAAAGTGAAAGAGTGAAAATGGTTAGAAGCAAAGAAAGAAGTAAAATAAAGAGAGTTTTTTTTTCATAAAGGAGATTGAATTCCTCAAAAAGATTCACTTCAAGGGGTTTATAAATTTTATAAAGTTCTAATTCACAGAACTCTTTAAATGTTTCTAAATTCAACTAAATTTATTCCCTCCCCTCTCAATTACATCCTTAACACTTATTTATATAAAGGTTGGAATAATATATTTAATTAGAAAAGATAAATTTGTCTTTTGACCAAAATTTGAAACTTCTATAAATTTTGAGCCATACAACCCTAGGCCCACACGCAAAAGGCTTGCTTGTACATAGCTTCCACACGCTAGCTTCCCCTCTCAATTACGTAGTCTCAATTACATAGACCGCAAGTGAGCTACAGCATGTGTAGGGGTCAATGCACCTACCAGTGACATGTAATACACGTGACCAAGTTAACGCTATGCATGTGCATGATGCTTAAAGTTGAGCAAACATGGGTGTGCATTCCTATGCATGTGAACAACATTTTGGGATTCTTTTTTCAATTTTTTTTCCTTTGGCTCTAGATCTCTTGATAATGCATTCATGTCTCCACATATGGCACTCAACCAGTATGTTTTGACATGCACTTCGATATGCATGTAATGAACATCCTTGTGTAACCCTAGTGCATAATCTTACTACTTTGTGTTATGTTGTCAATTTTATCAGTTTGTCTCGAATTTTTTCATCAAAAGTAATTTCTTGATCATAGATCCTTTTTTAAAGATTTGAGACCCATGGAATCTTCTTTGTTGATTTAATTTTTTTGCAAATCCATTTCTTTTGGCTTCTTTGAGAGCTTTAGAGGATGTAGTTGATTCCTATGCATTGAAAAAATGAGATTGATATCATCTTCATCTTTATTTCTAATTATTTTAAAAGTACCATTTAATCAAAAATTCTTCTAATTAAGAGCATTTTTAATAGATTTTCTTTTGGAACCATCATATGAAGGCATTAGATTTTAGCACCATCTCTATTAATACATATATTTATTTGGTTAATAACGTTACTTATGTCTCTAAACTTAATGTTGAACTAATAGAAGTAATCATCTTGACTGAAAACCACGTCAATCTCTTGATTTCTTTTCGTGACTTGCTCTTCAATTATTTTCTTCTTTGAACAAGCCATCGATGCTTGATTAAGGCTCTTTGATACCAAAAATAATATGATGTGTCTAAAAGGTGTTCTCGTCTGAGTCCTTGTTCACAGACTTTCTCTTCAAAATAGTAGCATTAAAAGTGGAAGCATGAAAATGTCTATGAGCAAAAAAAAAGTAAAATGAGAAGAGGATTCTTTTTACTACAAAGAGATTGAATTCTCTAAGAAGATTTCATTTAAGGGATTTTAAATTTCATAAAATTTTAATTTCAAAAAGTTTAATCTTTTTTAATTCACTTTGAATTCAACTGAATTAACTACCTTACCTCGCAATTATATCATTCTCATTCTTTAATATAAAAGTTGGGACATAATATTTAATTGAAAAGGAAAAATTTTTCTTATTGACCAAAATTTAAAAATTCTATAAATTTTGAGCCATTCAACCCTATTCTTGTGTGTTGAAGGCTTGCTTGTGTCGTGCTTCCACACGTTAGCTTACCCCATGCATGCGTAAGTGCTCATGATAGATGGCACCTACCATGCCCATAATGCATAAGGAGTCAACCCCCAGTGCATGCTAATGCATCTGAGGATCAGTGCACTTACCGATCACGTGCACACATGGCTGACTTAAGGCTACACATGCACAGTGCTCAAAGTCATGAGAATGCAAATGCATGTGTCTACAAACATAAGTGGTTTTTATCCCCTTTTTTGTTTTTCAACATTTCTTTTTTTGGGTTTAGATCTCCTAAGGGCACATCTATGCCTCCACACATGACACTCGACCAATGCATTGCGATGTGCACTGATATGCTTGCATCGAATCTCTGTGTGTGACCCAGTGCACGATCCTACTGCTTTGTGTTGCGTCATCAATTTTTATCAATTTGTCTTCTCCCTTGATATTTTTTTCATCAAAAGTAATCTTTTGATCAACTCATATGATAAAACATATGTTATTTTATATGTAGTATTTAAGATCATGAGTTTTTACATGTTATACTACATATTCAATTAAATTCTCTTATCAATCATGACTTGTCTTAAATCCTACTAGTTTTACAAATATAGTTTCATTATTTAACACTTAACCAAGTAGGATATCTTAAGAAAACTTGTTTTTGAAAAGTTATTATAAAGTTGACTTTATGCACAATATGTTTTATGTGATCATACAATACATATAATATATTGATTTTGGTATGATATTGTTACACCCCAGATTTTTTTTTTTTTTTTTTTTTTTTTTTTTTTTTTACATATAGACAGCTCAGATCGTCTCATACCAACCTGAGTAGCCTACGAAAAACATAGAATATAACACATCATTACACACCTACTTTCCTTAACTATGTGGATCCCATCTCCCGGGCACACCGTCAAATCAGGTTCATGACTCCTGAATTAACTGATGAACTCGCGCAATGTTACTCCTACTAGACCCAATACTCCTAACCCATACCGGTAGGAGAACCGATCTAATAAAAGTCTGAACCCCCAAGGTTAAGTTCCATAGTCATGTAATGACCTCACCATCAACAAAAAAATATATATATAACATCCACCGATATGAAATGGCGCTCCACACACCATACCGTCAAGATGGAAAATAAGATAGTGTATAAAAATGTAACTCATATGAAAAGTCACAGTCCATCAAATACCACATCACCCATCCAAGTACATGAGTCAGAATCACCCTCACATATTACAAGACATAACAATAACAGTCTCACTGAATACATCCAACAGCAACAATCAACTAACCAGAATGTCTCAGAAAATTACAGATCAGATCTCCTCCACTAGCCTACTGATCACGATCCCACCTAAAGCTGGGTGGCGTCAAGTCTGCCGAGCCACTGGAAAAATATAGATAATAAAGGAATGAGCTACGCCCAGTAGGAAAGACAGCTAGTAAAAAAAAAACTCTCATGCAAGAGAAGGATAATAGTAAGAGTATAGAAATACAGCATAACAATGTAGGGTGGAAAGGCACTCTCAGTCCCAGACTCTGACCGACCACAGTCACCCCCAGTCACACCAGAGTAGCTCTCCTCTGTGCTCCCAGGCAGCATGCCAGCGGGACACGCCCATCTCTGCGCACGCATGGCACCTAGGCAAAGCATGCCAGCGGGACACGCCCATCTCTGTGCACGCATCACAACGCCTAGCACCCGACACCGCAGCGTCTCTCGTCAATCAATCTTCTGGAGACTATAGACAGAACCAGTCACATAGATCTCTAGCCAACGTGAGACACCCCTGCCACCCTCAGGCACGCAGGCCTACACACTTGACTAGCCACGGCGAGTCACCCCTGCCACTGCCACTCTCAGGCGCGCAGGCCTACTGTTATACCCGGTAAAATTTTATGTATTTGATCTTTAATAAATTAATTGTGGCTTGGATGATTTCGAATCGACAGTAGGATGAGCCAGGAACTCAATTGTAGGCTATTGGAATTTCTGAAATCTTTTGGGAATTTTTCGGAGCACCGAGGAATTTTTAATTAATTTTCCCTATTTAATTGGATTTATTAGATTTTTAGAAATTCGAAAATCTAATTAAATTAAACCGGAAATCGTTTTTTTTATCGCGCGTGAACCGGACCGGAACGGTTCAGCGGAGGCGGAGGCGGTTCGCCGGGTGAGTTTGCGTGTGCGTTCTAATAAGCGGATCGGACGGTCGAGATCGGCGGGTGAGATCGAACCGGCTGATCGGGTGCTTACCGTGTCGATAGCGTGTCGACAGCGCGTATTGTGTGCTTACCGTGTGGATAGCGTGTCGACAGCGCGTATCGGGTGCTCACGTGTCGAAAACGTGTCGAACGCGTAACGGGTTCACCGTGTCGGCCCGGGGTATAAAAACCCTCGCGAAGCAGCGAATAGGGTTTTCGTTCGACGGCGATAGCGAGGAAATTCCCGGCGTACGGCGCGTGATTCCGGCGGCCTGGCAAGGGGCTTTTTGTGCCCGGAGATTCACGAGACCGAGGAGAGTTGATTGAGACCAAATTCGTTCGGCGAGGAGCTGCGGCGAGCTGCGGACGAGCTTCACCGTCGCCGGCGTCTTCGAGGTAGGAATTTCAGATATTTAAATTAGATAATTAGCAAATTGAAGCATGTATTAGTTTGCAAATCTCTATCTAAGCATGCGAATGTGATTTTTGAAGCTAATTGTACAAATTATCGAAAATTGCATGTTAGGGTTTTCGGGACGTTAAATTGTTTCGCCGAAATTGGAAAATTACCAAGCATGAGGATTTAAATATGCCACTTTATTCATGTTAATATGATTGTATAATGCTAGAACTATAATTTCGTGAATTGTCAACATGAGGATTAGACGAAACTGCTCGGCGGAAATCTTGATTTAAACCTTAGGAAATTAGCGACATTATTGGAACATTAGCATAGTACGAACATGTTCTCCTTGTTCGCAGTCGTCGGAAATCGACGGAATGATCGTATTGGTCGGCTATTGCGGCGGCTAGGGTTTCGCGGACGACGGGCGAAGGAAGGAGACGAATTAAGGATTAATTAGGGATTAGTTGAATTATTAAGAGAATAATAATAATATTAATCATTAATATTATATATAAGCGTCGGCTGAATTTCGGATTAATAACTGACCGGCGGGGTTTGGTTCAGCATGAAAGCCCGAACCGGTGGCAAGATGCGATTCAGGGGATTCGGCGCGGTATAGTGAATAGCAAAATTTTAAATTCGGGGAATTATTCCGAATTTTGGAAAAAAATGGATAAAATGCAAAATTTGATATTTCAAATTTAGGAAAAATTCGATAATTGAGTTTTAGGAATTATTTACATTTAGAAAATTCAAGGAAAATCAGAAAACTTGGAAATGAGAAATTTCGAAAATTCTAGAGATCAGTGGGTAAAGAACAAATTTCCTGAAGTGGGGAAAAATGTTATCACTGATGACAGTACAGCTGGAAACAGTCAGACAAAGGTATGGTACACGGATGCTACCAGAACAGTCAGTAATTGACAATTGTGTTGCTTTGATGGCAACGGCATGGATTGAGTCAGTTTATTCAGTATTGGCATATTTCATGGATTGGCATATTGGACCGGACTACTATAGACCCTATATGATGTTTTAGGGTAGTTGTGGTAGGTAACTGTGCGGTTCGGACTTAACTTCCACAGTATACATGTAGACTGGTATACGCCTTGTTGTACCTGGACACATGTTGCCGAATCTTGGAGTTAGAGATTGGCAATGACTGTAGGGGCGTGAGCTTCTATGGAAGTTGTTGGTAGAGGACTCCTTGGGACGGTGGCTGAGTCAATCTCTCCTGGTCCATGTGTGTAGGCCTGCGCGCCTGAGGGTGGCAGGGGTGTCTCGCAGTGGCTAGCCAAGTATGTAGGCCTGCGCGCCTTAGGGTGGCAGGGGTGTCTCACGTTGGCTAGAGATTATGTGACTGGATCTGTCTGTAGTCTCCAGGAGATTGATTGACGAGAGACACTGCGGTGTCGGGTGCTTAGGCGCCATGCGTGTTTCGAGATGGGCGTTCCCACTGGCATGCTACCTGGAAGCCCAGAGGAGAGCTACTCTGGTGTGACTGGGGGTGACTGTGGTTGGTCGGAGTCTGGGACTGAGAGTGCCTATCCACCGTACATTGTTATGCTGTATTCCTGTATTTTTGCTATTATCCTTCTCTTGCATGTGAGTTTTACTAGCTGACTTTCCTACTGGGCGTAGCTCATTCCTGTATTATATATTTTCAGTGGCTCGGCAGACTTAACGCTACCAGATTAGGTGGGATCGTGGTCAGCAGGATTGTGGAGGATATCCGATTTGTAATTGTCTGAGATATTCTGGTTAGTTGATTATTGCTGTTGGATGTATTTAATGAGATTGTTATTCTCATATGTCATGTAATATGTGAGGGAAATTCTGACTTATGTTTCTGGTTGGATAATATTGCACTTGTTGGACTTGGATCTTATTCTTGTATGTAGTTCCATTCACTGTTGTATTTTATTGTCTTGGAGTATGGTGTGTGGAGTGCCATATTTTATCTGAGGATGTTATATATCTTTTTGTTTGATGGTGAGGTCATTACATGACTATGGAACTTAACCATGGGGGTTCAGACTTCTAATAGACCGGTTCTCCTACCCGTAGGGGTTAGGAGTATTGGGTCTAGTAGGAGTAACATTGCGCGAGTCCATCTGTTAATTCAGGAGTCATGAACCTGATTTGACGGTGTACCCGGGAGATGGGATCCACATTGTTAAGGGAAGTAGGTGTGTAATGATGTGTTATATCCTATGTTTTCATAGGCTACTCAGGTTGGTATGGGACGATCTGAGCTGTCTATATAAAAAAAAAAAAAAAAAAAAATTTATGCCAAAAATCAGCCTAGGAAAAATGGGGTGTAACACCTACACTCATGGACCAAAAGAGATCGACTCAACCACCGTCCCAAGAAGTCCTCTCCCAACAATTTCCATAGAAGCTCACGCCCCTACAGTCATTGCCAAGCTCTAACTCCAAGATTCGACAACATGTGTCCAGATACAACAAGGCGCATACCAGTCCACATGTATACTGTGAAAGCTAAGTCTGTACCGCACAGTTACCTACCACAACTACCCTAAAACATCATATAGGGCCTATAGTAGTCCGGTCCAATATGCCAATCCATGAAATATGCCAACACTGAGTAAACTGACTCAATCCATGTCATTGCCATCCAAGCAACACAAACTGTACCAAAATTCTGACTATTTTGGTAGCACCCAAGTGTCACACTTCCTTCCAACTAATCCAGCTGCACTGAATTTATGGGTAATTTCCAACAGTCAATTTCAACTTGGCTACGTGATTTCCAAAAATCACCTCTTCCTCACTTCAGGAAATTTTAATTTCCAAAATAAATTTCTGCCCTTTATCCATTTTCTGAAATTCGGAATAAATTTCCGAATTTAAAATCCGCATATCCTTTTTCCGAAAATTCGGATTAATTTCCGAATTAAATTTTTTTTTTTTTTTTCTTCCGCTTCTCTCTCATCCGCGCCGCACTTCCCCTGAACCGGTTCTCGTCGCCGGTTCGGAACCCTTACGCGCTGAGCCGAGAACCCCGCCGGCCGAAGTTAATAATCCGAATTCGGGCCGACGCTTAACATATAAATATTAATAATTAAAATAATTATTCACTTAATAATCAGACTAATCCCTAATTAGCCCTAATTCATCCTCTTCCTTCGCCCGTCGCCCGCGAAATTCTAACCGTCGACTTTCCGGAAGTCTCCGTTTTTCCCGTCAATTTCCGGCGACCGAACGCAAGGGAACGCTAGCCTAAAGCTCGTACTAGCCTAAAAATTCCATATAATCAAGTCGCGAAGCTAAATGTCCATGCAAAAATTTTCGCCGAAGTGTTGTCAGATCCAACTATGCCAATTCATGAAATTAAAATCATTCTAGCATTCAGATAACCTGAATAATGGCAATATGATAATATCAAAACCTAAGGCATGCTTCTATGCACAGAAATTCCAATTCGGCGGAAATTTTATATATTCTTCTTCATAAAAAAAAAACCCTAAAATGCTAAAATCAATAAATTGCATTAATCAATTCCAAAAAACCCATATCCGCATGCTCAAGTAGCTCTTTGCAAAATAATCCATATTTTTAATTTGCTAAATAACTAATTTAATTTGAATTTCCTACCTTTGCTCGCCGGCGACGGTAAAGTTCGCACGCGATCAACTGCAGCTCCTCGCCGAACGAAACCGGTACCAAAATGCTCGCCTCTGTCCCGCGAACCTCCGGTTACCAAAAGCCCCTTGGAAGGCTGCCGGAAAGTACCGCCGTTCGCCGCGAACACTTCGCCTCTAGCCGTCGTTCGAAACCCTAACAGCCGAACAGTTTAGGTTAAATACCCAGCTTAAACCGGTAATAACCCGTTAAGACCCATCAAGCGCCGGTTGACCTTCCAAAAACGCCGCTTAACACCCGATCAGCCGGTTAATCTCCACCGCTGATCTCGCCCGTCCGATCCGCTTATCCGCGGCTTATCCAAACGCACGTGCAAACGCACCTCGGCGAACCGCCCCGCCTTCGCTGAACCGCTCCGGTCCGGTTCACGCGCGGTAAAAGAAAAAAATCCAAATTCCGGTTTTTAAAAAAAATCTCGGTGCTCCGAAAAATCCTCAGAAAATTTCAGAAATTCCAATAGCCTCCAATTGAGCTCCTGGCTCATCCTACTGTCGATCTGAAATCATCCAAGCCACAATTGAATTATTGAAGATTAAACCTATAATATTTTACCGGGTATAACAGATATCAACTAAAGTATTCTATTAAAAGAATCTGAAGATCTCTATTTTATTATACACCATGATTACTCCTATCAAAATTTTGATTAACTCTTATGGGTATAGTAATATCAATTAGACTACTAATTTGGAAATATTGAAAATATCACATAGCATGATAATTGTTCTCATATGACATTCTTAGAATTTTTCAATCATAACTTTGCTTAACTTTAACTAAAGAATTTTTTATGATAAATTTATTTATTAATGAATGATATAATTAGATTATCTTTGTAATAACATCTTTGTTGAACCTTAACTAGATAATTTTATATAATATGTTCAAATCATCTTTGTAATTTTACATTTGCTAAGCCATTACCAGAGAATTGTATATGATACATTAAATATTAATATATAATTTATATAGCTTATTTTGTGAACATTGTATAATACATTTCATTTGATCAAATGGTACATACGAAATCAAAAGCCACATAATGACTAGTTTGCCTTATTGGAAATTGAAATATAGCCATTTCCTAGTAGTTTGAGCAGCTTCAAATTTCCTTAAAAACATTACTTTCTTATAAATAGCTAATAAACATGAATAGAAGAGTCTTATGAAAAATATTTTCAATCAAAGGATCACACTTTTTATTCCTATAAGGAATAATGTACTACAACAAGTTGGAACTTTTTAAGCCCTTCTTTCAAGCATCTATCATTCTCATTATTCTCATATTTCATTTGTTAGCTATTAATAATATCATCTCATTAAGTGCATCTCTTGTTTGTGCATTGAATATAGTGATTATTGTAAAAGCTAAAAGATATCAAAGTGTTGTTTTAAAATTTGCCAATATTTCTTTATGATTTTTTAATATCTAAGCACTTTTAAGAAATTTGTTTTGATTAGCTCTTTTTGGGCACATTTAACTTATTGTAAATATTGAATATTTTTTTTCAAAACGTAGAAACAATTTTCTAAAGAAACTATAGTTTAAACTTTAGATCTCATAATATTTGTGAAGTACAATGAGTCAACTAAAAAATTCATAATTCATACTCATTTATAGGATGACTATTTTTTATAGAAACTACACACATAATTAGCATGTGTTAGGTAACTTGGGAAGACTAAATAATTTTTTAATGAATATTTTAGGTATAATTTTTTATGGTGAATTTTCTTGTAAAATTATGACAAATTAAAATTGTTAGGCAATGAGCAAATTAAGGCTTTAAACTCCCATTTTATTTTTATTAACTCATGTTGCTTAGAAAGTGAGAGACTATATATTAAAAATCTTACACTAAAGGAGATGCTAATGCAAATAATGAAGATCACTTGTTGGCTTACCATGATGAGAGTGTTTATAACATCTAACAATATCTCTTAAGAATTTAGGAGATATGTAGGTGCAAAAATACTAATAAAAACATAATTTCAATTTTCAATATTAAGAATCCCACCATCTAGATGGAACAATAAGCTAAGGAGGACGATATGTGACATGAGGATAACATTGTGAAGATTCTAGAATATATTATAATTTGTCTATATGTAGTTTATGAAAAGTATTTTTTCTTTTTTCATTCTTGAAAACATGAAAGTTGCACCAAAAAGATTTTATATTTTCTTGTTATTCTCATATTAAAAATACATGTTTTAGAAATAAAGGTATATTTCAAAAAAAATCTTTTACAATTGTATAAGAAATTATGAAGTAGAGCTTACGTAATAGTTGGAACTTGTGTTAAATTAAAAAAATTAATTTTAAACAAAGATTTTTAAAAAAAAATCTGATAGTAAATAAAGTAAGCATTATTTAAAACATGTGTGGATATAAAAATATAAAATTGGTACACGGTAAAATAAAAGTAATTTAAAAGATATACAAAATATAAACTATATTTTATAACATAATCAACTTGCAAATGCACTTCATCACGAGTAATTTAAAAATAAGCATGCTCTTTCATGGAAACAAATATTTTTGTCGATTTACAAAAAAAAAAATTATTTATTTATTTTATTACAAATATCACAGTCTCTTTCAAAATTAAAAATTTTCTAAAAACTTCAATGTAAACAATAACATGTTCTTAATCTCATAATATTTTAAAAATATAATTAATCAATTGAAAAAATATCATTATTTTTGTAAGAATTGTATACATGATATTAAATAATTAGTTAATGAACATTTTATGAATAAATTTTTTTATGAAATTGCTAAAACTGTGACAAGTTCAAATCGTTAATCAATGAATAGATTAAGGATTTAACCCATATTTTGCTTTGGCAATTTATTTTGCCAATCATGTGGGAGACTTACAAATTAAACATCTTATACTAAAATGAGAGGCTAACGTAGGTCGATCACGATGGCTTGTGGGCTGCCTTTGCGACCTTTTTGGATATCAATTGCTTGAGCTTCGGCATTCCACCATTTAAACGGAACATAGGCTAGGGAAGAAAATATTAGGCAAAAAAACATTGTGAATATTCAAGAATAGATTGTGATCATGGCCTTATTCTTATGTTGTTTATGAAAAATGCTTTTTTTTTTTTAATTTTTGAAAAATTGAAAAATTCACCAATTAGCTTGTATATTTGTTTATTATTCTCTACTTAAAAATAAATGCTCTAGAAACTTATTTTAAAGATATATTTCAAAAATTTTCTTTCTCAATTGTTGAAGTGGTTACAAAACAGTACTTATGTTAGAATTGTTACTTTTGTTAGTTTAATAAAAATATATATTTTTCATTTTATTTTAAATAACTTTTTTAAAACAGTGATACATAAACTTTTGTTAGTTTAATAAAAATATATATTTTTCATTTTATTTTAAATAACTTTTTTAAAACAGTGATACATAATAAAGTAGAAGTTATTTAAAAGTTTTACAAAATATAAAAATATTTTTGGTCTATTCACTTTATTGCAAATATCACATTATCGTTTTCAAAATTAAGTAAGAATTTTCTAAAAAATTTTTAAACTCTATATTTTATAATATTTTTAAAGCATAGTCAACCAAATGAAAAAGATTATAATTAACTCTCTCTTGTGAGACGATTATTTTTATAGAAATTATGCAAATGATCAACACGTGGTAGGTAAATGAGCAGAGAAAATAATTAGACAATAAATATTTTATGAATAATTTTTTACTATGAATTTTATCGCAATCATGATAAATTCAAATGACTAGGAAATCAATACGATATGATTTTAGCCCTATTTTATTTCGACAATTTATGCTATCTATCAAAAAGAAGGCTTACATATTAAACATCTTGTATTGAATGAGAGGCTAATGCAAGTTGATGAAAATGGCTTATTAGTTAATGATGTGTTACATTGGTTACATTTTTAGATATCAATTGATAAGAATGTTTAGAATGTTCAACAACAATATCCTCTATTGATTTAGAAGGGATTTGGGTCTTAAAATAATAATAAAATGTTAATCTCAATTACTTAAGATTAAAAAATCTCACAATCTAAATGGAACAATAAGTTAAGAAGGAGGATATAAGACATGAGGATAATATTATGAAGCTTCATTTGTCAATTATGAAAAGTGCCTTTTTTTTCGTTCTTGAAAATTTGAAAACTTCACCAAATAGTTTTTATATTATCTTATTAATCTCTCATTAAAAATACATCTTCTAGAAACCTCTTTTAAAAATATATTTTCAAAAAATTTCGTTTATAATAAAGCTTATATAAAAGTGGTTACAAAAATCGAGCCTATGTCAAAGTTGTTATTTTTGTTAATTTAATAACATATTTTTTATTTAATTTTAAAACAAAGTTTTTTTTTTTAAAAAATTGATACACCAATAAGTAAGAGCTATTTAAAAGTTTCACAAAAAATAAATATCTATTTTGCTAATATGAGGAACTTGTAATAAATTTTTATCATATGATATTCTACCAATGGATGATTTAGTAAAAGTAGTTGTATTAAATAAGTTTAACCTTTCATGATTGATGAAGGTAGAAATAGATTTCTATTTTTTGTTAAACTATTTAAAAAATTATTATCAATTAATTTTATTATAAATATCACATAATCTTTTTTAAAAATAACAAAAAATTTTCAAAAAAACTTTAGTGTAAATAATATTAAGTTTTAGATCTAACAATATTTTTGAAGTGTAATTAGTTAATTATAAAATTATAATTCATCATAGAATAACTATTCTTATAAAAATTACACACATGACCAACACATGCCACGTAATGTGAAGAGACTAAATAAACGGTTAATAAATATTTTAAAAATATTTTTTTTGTGACGACTTTTGCTCACAAAACCACGACTAGTTCAAATTGTTAAGCAATAAACAAATTAATGCTTTAGCCCATATTTTCTTTTGGCAATTTATGTTGTCTATCAAGTGAAGACTTACAAATTAGATATCCCATATGAAGGTGTCTTTGTTGCCTTACTATGGGATAACTTTGCTATTCTTTTGGGTATTATTAGGAGAGTTGGCAATGCAAAAATGCTAATAAAATGATAATCGCAATTGCTTAAACTTGCACATTCGATAGTCTAGATGGAATCGTAGGCTAGGAAAGCTGATATGACATGAGAATGATATTGTGAAGTTTCAAGAATATATTGTGATTATCATTTTGTATCTATTGTTTATGAAAAAGTGTATCATTTTTTTCATTCTTGAAAGAGTTATTAAATAGTTTTTATATTTTTTGTTATTCTTTTGTTAAAAAAATGCATGTCTTACAATTTTTTTTTTAAAAAAATACACTTTAAAAATTTTCTTTTATAATTGTCAAAGTGGTTATGAAACAGAGCTTATATCATAATTGTTACTTTTATTAATTTAATTAAAAAATATTTTTTATTTAATATTAAATTAAGTTTTTTTAAAAATTGGTTCACAATAAAATAAAAATTATTTATAAGTTTTACAAAATATTAAAATATATTTATTTAACACAACCAACTCATAATGACACTTTATCATATAATATTCTACTAATGGATTACTGAGAAAAAGTAATCGTTTAAGTTTAGTTTTTCATAAACAGATGTTAGATATAAGCTTGTATTTTTGTTGAATTACTTAAAGATTGTTATCTATTTGCCTTATTACAAATATCACATCATCTTTTGCTAAATTAAGCAAAAGTTTTTTTAAAAAAATTTTAATGTACATAACTCTAAAATCTATATTTTATATATTTTTGAATTATAATTAGTCAATTATAAAAATTCATAATTCATCCAACTTTTAGGAGACTATTCTTGCAGGAACTACACAAATGATCAACACACATCAAGTAACGTTAGGAGACAAAATAATTAAAAAATGATTGCATATTTTATCAATAATTTTTTCTGATGAATTTCCTTTCAATGTTATAAGCTCAAATTGTTAGGCAACAAAAAAATTAAGTCCTCAACCCTCATTTTATTTTGACAATTTATGCTTACAAATTAGACATCTTATATTGAATAAGAAGTTAAAGTAGGTCATTAAAAATGGCTTATTGGCTTATTATAGTGGGCTATCTTTTACTAAAGGTTTGGATATAATTAGATGTGAACATTTAAAATGTTTGACACTATCTCCTAAATATTTTATGATATTTGTTAGTGCAATAATACTAATAGAAAAATAATCGTAATTACTTAAGCGTGGACATTCAATAGTCTAGATCTAGATGGAATAGCTAATTAGAGAAGATGATATAAGATATGAGGATAGTTTTGTGAATATTCAAGAAAATATTATAATCATAATTTTGTATTTGTTATTTTTAAAAAATTCTCTTTTTTTTTTAATTCTTGATGGTTTTAAAAGTTTATCAAATAGATTTTATATTTTTTTACTTGTTATCTCATTAAAAATACATGTTCTAGAAACTTATTTTAAAAATATGTTTTGAAAATTTTCTTTTACAGTAGTATAACTAGTTATGAAAAACTGGTGATGTCATAGTTGTTACTTTTATTAATTTAATAAAAATTGCTATTTATTTAATTTTGAACAATGTTTTTCAAAAATTGATACATAATAACAAATAAAGCTATTTAAAAGTTCTACAAAATATAAAAATATATGTTGTTCGCATAACGAACTCCCAACCGATGTACGGCCGATAGGAGCCAAGAGGGATCCTTCTGCGGCGGCGGAAGCGGCGGAGACACGGCACTAGATTTATTCCATTCATTTTGGCGCTTTTAAAATTTCAAATCCTCCAGTCTGTGCAAATACCTTCCATTTCTCTCTCTCTCTCTCTCTCCCTCTCTCTCTCTCTCTCTCTCTCCTGCATCCTCTCAGTTCGCTTTGTCTCTGAGAGAATTCATCAAAGGTTTTAGATGTGGAAAAAGTTCGTTTCTTGTAATTGCTAGGGCTTGTAGGAGCAACTTGGAGAAGAACCTAACGTGATGCCTCGTTCACATTTGCCAGTCTCAGCGCCGATGGAGTCCACTTCGTGTGATTCATTACTCCAAGAATTACAGGTCCTATAATCCACTTTAATCTCCATTTTTAGTTCTTCACTCAGTGTGATGTTTTTCTTTTACCATTTAGCAATCGGGATTGGGTATAAAGTAAGAAATGTAACGTTGTTCAAGGTTTATATTTCTTTTTTTTTCCTCTGAGTTCATGGTTAGGGCAGTTCACATAATACTGCAGTCTACCGCTTTACTGTTTCAGAACCTCAATGACTATGCTATTGCATTAGAAAATTCAAGATTTAATACTCGATGCATGTTGAATATAATAATCGGCTACAGCCATACCGCCTTACAGGAAACCTTTGTTTCCATTTGTTCTTTGGATTGTTTTGTTGTTCGTATGTCTTTTCTAAGCTTGGAGTTCATGATGTGGTCCTAGTTGGCGAATTGTTGCATTTCCTATTTTTAGATTTCTTTTTTGTGTGAGCATCTAATAAACAAAGAATTGTGTTACTTATGTAACTAACCTTCTAAACTTTATATCTAGCAACACCTCATATCATCTGAAATTATTTGTGGTGAATTGTTAGGTTCTATGGGATGAAATTGGAGAGAATGAACTTGAAAGAGATAAAATAATTCTTCAACTTGAACAAGAATGTCTTGGTGTGTATAGAAGAAAGGTAGAGCAAGAAAGAAAGCACAAAGATGCTCTGATTAAGGTGTTGTCTGAAGGTGAAGCTGAAGTATCCAAAATAATGTTTATGTTAGGAGAGGAGGGTAACCGTGTGCAGGTTAATTCTTTGTCTTTGTTGTCTCTTTACTTTTTATTTGAATGTGAATCAAGTTTTGGAATGGTGACTTGCTGGTTTTAGGTAGAACAGAAATGCACTCTAAAAGAGCAGTTGTCCAAGCTAAAGCCATTGTTGGAGGACCTTAGGAGGAGGAAAGAGGAAAGATTAAATGAATTGTTACAGGTTCAATCACAGATTGTTCACATCAGTGCTGAATTGATGGGGAATTTCTCTTCAAGTGGTTCTATGGCTGTTCGAGTTGATGATCAAGATTTGACATTAAAAAGACTGGGGGAGTTGAAATGCCAACTACTTGAGCTTCATAAAGAAAAGGTCTTGCCTTCATATTGCTTTATTGGTTTATGAAATTTAAAGGATCATGACATTTTTTCATATATTTTTAGACAACGAGGTTGCAGAAGGTTAATGCTCATATCAAGACTATAGTTGGGCTATGTAGTGTGTTAGGTTTTGATTGCAATGAGATGCTGTTAGAAGTTCATCCCAGCTTTGTTGATGATGCATGCGAGTCAAAGAGCATCAGCAATGATTCACTTGCTAGATTGGCAGAGACCATCCATTCCCTGAAGCAGGAGAAGACACATAGGATGCAGAAGGTTAAAACTACACTTTTTTTAATTTAACATAGAATGTTCAATCTTTAGCATAAAATCTACTGCATGTTTAATATTTGGGGAAGGGTTTAACATATGTGGTTAATTTCTTCCAATTTAATTCTAACCTTTTTTAGATGTTTAAATGATTCTAAATCAAGACATCCAGGTTTTATGAAAACATGTGTTCTTGTTGCAAAAAGGTCCCATTCACTATTTTCCCGAGGTATCACATGGTTTAACAATTATTTGCTTCACAAGATTGGCATCACCTAATATAGAAACACGCACCAAATGCATCCTTTTGTATGCTTAAATATTGGTAGTTGATTGAGATATAGTGGAGATATGCTGCCTTCCAAATATGTTCATTTTGTGGTGACATTTGAGTAAGAGCATAATTTTAGAGTTAAATGTGAGCTTTAAATGCTTTTCGTCCACTGCTATTGATAAATACTACAAATTACCTTTCTAATTGACTGTCTTCTGCTCTTGAGTGCTGTGACTAACTGCTTGGTTTTTTAGCTGTAATTTCTTCCTCTGTTATTATATGCTTTGTACATGTTTACTGTGTTTCTTATGGTAACCAAATATCCAAAACTTTCTGTCAATTACTGTTATTTTGAAGTACCCAAATTACCCTTTTTCTTGTAGGTCCAAAGATTGGGGAATATGTTAGTAGAGTTATGGAACCTTATGGAAACTAGAGTGGACGAACAAAAGAAATATGACCAAGTGACTTCGTTGATAGCAGCATCTGCTGATGATGTCTTAGATCATGGACAACTTGCAATAAGTATAATTGAACAGGTATTCATCTTCTTAAATTATTATAGAAAATTTGTTAATTCTAACATACATATTTAAGTTCATTCTCTGATGTTATTGTTGAATTATCTTTAGACAGAACTTGAAGTGGAGAGATTAAATGGCCTAAAAGTCACCAAAATGAAAGAACTTGTATTTAAGAAGCAAAATGAACTTGAGGAAATCTGCAGAGGAGCCCACATGAATTTTGACAGTGATGCAATACAGAAGAAGCTTGTTAGCATCATAAATTCTGGTTGATCTCTTTTCTGTTATAGATTTTTTATGCAAGCATTGTGAATCTTATATATTTTTTTTAACTGAACTTTATCAATGATTTCTTCTTGATAAAAATCCTACTGTTTGTTCAAAGTGATTATTAAGTAGAACAGAGTTTATTGTCTTACATTTATCAATGTGTTGAGTTTTTGCCCTTTGCATGCCATCTTTATTTTATATAACTTGCAAAGTGATATGATATTTCCATGTTTGGAATTTTTCTTTGGCTAATTATAAAATTTGCATACTCAGCATACATAATACTAACAAAAAATCCTGAATGTTTTTCAGGTGAAGGAGATCTATCAGAATTACTATCTGATATGGATAATCAAATTTCTTTGGCTCAGGAGCAGGCTGTAAGCAGGAAAGACATTTTGGAGAGAGTGGAAAGATGGAGATTTGCATTTCATGAAGAAAGCTGGCTTGATGAGTATGAAAGGGTAATGTTCATATGCATCATATATTATTGTATGTGAGGTCAAAATTTGTTGCACAAGTATATATAACAAATTAGGATTTTTTGAATTTAGAAAAATATTTTCTATAGTTTCAATCTTAGAGATGAATATTTATTGTTGGAGGAAGATGAGTTTTATAAATGGTGAAGTAGATTAGATAGTGGGATTGAGTAGAAAAAGAGAGGAGGATGAATAAGAGGTGGTTAAAGGAAAAAGGTAAAAAAGAAATAAGAGCTAGTTGGGGATGAAGATGACAAAAATATGATAGGGTTAGAGAGAAGGAAATTATGATGAATAAGGGAGAGAGTGAGTGTTAGCTTTTTGCTTTCTTTTTTATTTTTGTTTTAGTATTTTCATTTTTAAAGGTAAAGCAAGTTCTTATCATTTGGACATATATTTTAACAGCAATGGGATAACTTGTTACACCATTAGGATTTTTTGGTTGAAGAAAAAATAGTGTACCCCATTAGAATTCTTTAGTTTCATCCTAAGCACACCAAAACTTATAATCTCTTAGTAGGTTATTGAGCTTGTAATCTTATGCAACTTGTTAGGAACCATTTGTTGTCTCATCGAAGACACCACAAAAGATGATGAAGACCACTCTTCTTGATCAAGATTCTATGGTTCCATTCTTCTTGCTCTTCTAAATATTCATATTTTAATGCTTTTGAGAGCATTGCTATAATCTCAGAAATCCTATTAGGAGTTATTCGTTCCATTATCTTAGATATTGTGCATAGATGAGCTTGATTGTGATGTTACCATATGCTACATGGGTTGATAAAGCAAATGATGATGAGTGTAGTTAGGCTTATCGGTAGACCATGTTTAATGAGTTGGAGATTGTAGTTGTAACCTTAGACATTCTATTAGGAATTATGAGTTCTTACATCTTGGATGACATGTATAGATAAGAATTTATTATGGATTTGGTGTCATTTTAGTGATTGTTAAAGAGAAATTAGTTGAACCTTTAGAAAATCATGAGTTCTTACATCTAGGATATCATATATAGATAGGAATTTATTATGGATTTGTTGTTATTTTAGTGGTTGCTAAAGAGAAATTAGTTTAACTCTTTATCCAGTTATGTTTAGCTTATGAATTGAATGAAACGATATCATTACACAAATAAATTAGGGGAAATTTTGTTTGATATATTCAAATTATGAGTTAGTGCTTTGCACCTTGCTCTAAGTCCCTAAGGGTTGTGAACCATGTTGACAAAACTCAAAGGTTGGTTAGATGGTGAAAAGAAAGATAATGGGATATTGTCATAGCAAAATGTTAAATGAGGATGAATCAGCTGAAACACTTAGAATTTAGCTTGACCTTATTTCTTCTTATTATTGTCTTTTTCTTGGAAGATAATATAAAGATAAATAATGTATCACATATGGAGAGAGAAAGTCATGCAAGAAAAATACATAGAAAGTTTTGATTATTTTTTTTTTTTAAAAACATAACCAAAGTTCTAGATACAAGAGTATGGAAACCAACTTGCCTTTTTGGGTGATGCCACGACATCTTTTTTCTTTTGGTTTCTTCTTGAAAACTATTTGAAAATCAGGAGTTATGTTGTCATACCAAAATAAGGTGCACAAGTTCTAATGCTATGGAAACAAAACTATTACATATCTATCACTAGTTAAATAAAACTTGTTATTGCAGTAACTTATATATTATGATAAGAAAAGAATTAAACTACTAATCATAATATCTAGATATGATCTCCCTCATTGCTCCCTTCTAAGGAAGCAATGAGCCAATTGTCATATGTTGTTATTTCATGTTATGACTTATATCTTGAAATGATAGCTATAATAGGTTGAGCCAACTATCATCAGCTCAGTGGCAAAGTAGTATAATATGAATGTAAATATGTTAGGATCATATCGTATGTTGGGTTAATATTATACAATAAAACACATAAACAATATATAAATGACATATTTATATGTAAAATATCATCATTTTTTCTTTTACAGTTACATAGTCTTTTGTTTAATTAAATCATTTAAAATTTTTTTTTTTTCTTTGATTTTTTTACAAATTACTTTTCTTTTTTAATTGGTTTTAAGACAAGGGTTTTTCATATTTCAAATCTTTTGGGTTTTATCTTTAAAACATGTTATTTTGAAATATGATATGCCTTAATTGATAACTCATTTAGCTCCTTTTTTGGAATATATTATTTTGAAATGAGATATGCCATTTTGTAAAATCATTTAATTAAAAATTTTAAAACTCATGCCTCCCTTTACAACAAACTTTTGTTCTTACATCATTTTCTTTTTCTTTTTTTTTAATTCTATATAATAAGCAATTAATTTTAATACTTCCCCCTTTTTACTTTATTAGCTATTCACATATTATTATAATATGCTTGTATACAATCGAAATAGGCAATCAACTTTTAACTTAATATCATGTTGAAATTAGGAAATAGATGTCTAATGGCAATACAATCATGCATTCCTCAAAAATTTTAATTAGATTTTAATTCTTAACAAGGTCACTTCAGATCAATCAGTTGTACATCAAATAAATACATATTTGATACAAAGCCTCTTACCTACATCATGTTATTTTTTATCTTATTTTCACAAATTTACATTTTTATTTTTGTGGTCACCAAAATTCAAGCACTATTATATTAATTAGATGTATATATGATACAAAGCCCATCTATCTCATTTTTTGTTTCATGTTGGTCTTGCCTCAGTATTGATATTGATTTATATGCTTCTTCATGAACTCAAATTCTTTCTTTTCCTATTGTAAACTTGAACCCCTATTTTTTCTTGATTGATTGCACAAGAAATGCTCTTTGAATTTTCCTAAGCAAATATCTTCCATCACTACTTTTCTTAATTTCCTTCTTTTCTTTCTAACCTCCAACTCAATTTCCTTTAATTTCTCCCAAAAACAGTACAAGATGGTCAACACCTCTCCTTTGATAGCTTTATGGGGCTGTTCCTTCTTGATGTTCCATATTCCTTTAACCAACATTTTTTTCTCTTCTAAATTGATCTGTCTTTCAGGTGTTCTCACCCTAAGCTCTCATTAATGGACATTTTTTTTAGAGTAATAATAACGAAAGTAGAAGTCTGATAATGGCAAGGAGCAAAGAAAGAAGGAGAAGGAGAAGAGGGTTTTACCACAACAGGATTGAATTTTCTAAGTTTTTTTTCAATAAGTTTTGAATTTATGAAGTTTTAATTTTCAAAATTCTTTAAATTCTTTGAGTCGCCTAATACATTATTCCCATCTTTTTATATAAAGGTTTGGATACAATATTTTATGATTAAACAAAAAAATATATGATTTTGACACAAATTTAAATTTCCCAAATTACACAAATTTCACAAAATTTTGCACTTGTTCATGTACGCACCTGCGCTTGGCTGTTGTACGATCGCCCCAAGGGGGCTGTTCGCCTACGCGGTATTATTCCCATACATGGATAGCCTTTTGTGCACGCATTGACCATAGCAGCACGGTTGGTGCACCTACCACATGAGTGCGAAACGTGTTTGCAGTAGGGGTCTACAATAGTGCACATGCCCTCTTTCTACGTGAGTGCTTTGGTTTTTGATTCCGCCTTGTTTCATATGCACAACCCAATGTATAGTGCTGCTGCTTTTTATTGTGTTGACATTTTTTGTTGTTTTATCTCTTCCATTGATTTTTTTCATCTACTTTGATTTAATGAGCTTGAAAGTGATTTCTTAATTATGGATCCATTCTTTTTGAGATTGAGTCTTATTGAATCTTTTTTGCTAAACTAATTCTTTGGCAAATCTTTTTTGATTGTCTTTTTTGGGAGATTTAGATTTTCATTGTTCTCATCAAGTGATATCTTTGATTTTATTTATAGCATATATCTTTTGCAAGTATTCGTTAGATTTTTCATTTGGTGAGCATCAACAATGTCTTTTATCAATGTTTCTTTGTCTCAAGTTAGAAGAAAGTTTTGTCGATCCTTCTTGAACTGATACTTTTATGTTCGTTGATAGTAGACGACATCTCAATCTCATAATTATTGATTTTTCAGTATAATTTGACAAACATTTAAAGCTTTTGCTTCACAGATAGCTTTATTAATGTAGTATTTAGTGATGACAAACTTTACATTGCACTGTTTTGCAACTCTTGTCTTAGAGTCTTTATAAATTCATCTCAAAGAATAGGATATTGGATATGGTGTAGCTTTTAACTTTAATTTTTTCACAAGACTTTCTGATATTAGATTCTTCTCGTTTCTTGTGTCAAGAATCGCACTAATAAGTTTTTTCTTAACTTGTATTCTTATAGTGAAGAGTTATTCTTTTTACTTTGCTTCATGAGAGATGTTTTTTGGACTCACCATAAATGATAAGTTTTCAACTTATTGAGGAGTTTTAAGAACCTTTTCAATCTTTGTTGTAATAAGTTTTTTCATTTATGTGAATTTGTTTTGGAAAAAGTTTATGGTACAATTTTCAATATTTTTCTTATATGTGTCGTCTTCTTGTAGTGATCACAATACTTCGGAGTTTTGCTGGTTTATAGCCATAATAAACTTTGTTAGAAAATACTATTTCTTTTGTCGATAATTTTTGGACTTGTCATTTTCAATTGAGTATATGCCATGCTGTCATAATAAACTTTATTAAAGAATACTCTTTCTCTGTTCTCAATACCACTCGTTTAAACTTCTAATAAACCCTTTAAAGAAAAGTTCTATTTGTTCCGCACTGGCTTTCACCATGGGTTTCCCTCGGGTTCTACCACACTGGCTCCCAATAGCTTTGCCTTTAGCAATTTCGCTGGCATTGTTTTGTCGATCTTCGTTACCCTTCTCGATTTTGTCCAAGGAAGAGAAGGAAGCAAAGATGGGATGATTGAAGCAAAATCCCCACATGGTTTTTAGAGCTGGGAACAAATGGAAAGTTAGAGAAACATAGTTATCTTAAATGATTTCACATTTCATTAGAGGTAATTGCTAACCATTTTTGAGAAATAAAAGTCTTAACATTTTCTTTGATATGCTATTTTAATGCTATTATATGTCTTTCCCATGTGGGGTTGGTTTAAGAAATGGTGATGGCTTTGTTGTTTAACAAATATGAATTATGATGCATTTATAGACAATTGTAATGTTGTAACGTCTTTTTTGTTATATGGGATTGCTTAAATGAAAGGTGATGACTCTGTATGTTGTCAATGGTTAAATGATTGGTGTTACCTCTGTTCTTTATCAAACGACTATTATATTCACTGAAATGAATTATTTTTTTAATATTTTATGCTTACAAAGGAAATTAATAAACTCTTTATTTCAAAAGCTTATATTTATGGCAAAAAAAGTATTATAAGTTGTGTACTTCTTTTATAGATGCTATGTTGTATAGATAAAGTTGAATTTCTTTCTGAAAGTTGATGTGATATTAGCGCTAGGCATTTTGATCTTTGACAAGCCTTGGCATTTTTGGGTGATAAGTGGCTTAGAATGACTCGTTGTGGTCTACTATTATGCAATTGCTTCTTTGATAATGTCTTCTTCATAATTTCATGCATCATTCTTTTCTGAATTTTCAAGGAAATATATTTGATTAGTTGTGTCTGGACTTTCAAGTGTATTAATCAACTATTAACAATTAATTCACATAATTTAGATGATTTCTGTCAACAAACCATGCAAAATTCCTGTGATAAATCTAATAAATGCATGTTGTTGGCGCCTAAGTATTTGCATTTTGTCCAATATCCATCACTAAATTGTATTGTTGTACAAGGTTTTCTAGACATCCTTGTTCCCAGTGGTTAATTAACTCCTAACCGTTCTAGTACCATTTAATTTGTGCTATATTCTTCAAATAGTGGTTTAAGATTCTTATATTTGTAACTCTTATCTAGTTTTTGTTGATTTCCCTATATTTCATCTGAATAATACTCCATGTAGTGTTCTATATTGAATTTGGACATTTGAAGAAATTACTAAATTTTTCAACATTTGCTCCTGTCTTCTTTGGATACTAGATCCCTTTGTCACATCCCAGAACTGATGCGGTAAAACCAGTAAAACATCTTTTAAAGGTTTTGTTAACCTGCTATTTGGCTGCTTTCAACAGGATCAAAATCGCTACACTGCTGTTAGAGGGGCTCATGTGAATTTGAAGCGGGCAGAGAAGGCGAGGGCAATTGTCAGTAAAATACCATGTAATCTTGCTTTAAGAAGCTAACTATCTAGAGACGTTTGTTTGACTTCTTCCATAAATTTCATTGTGCCATGCAATACTTTTGTCTGCAGTTTAAGAAGATCGAAATAATTTTACTCTTAATGGTAGTTTGGCTTATGTGGTTAATTGTCGCATCATTATGTCGGATGTTTTTCTAATTTAGATGGCTTTTTGAGGATTTTAGGGTCCATTCCCGTATGAAATGTAAATGAAAGTCATCTTGAATCAATCATAAAAAGGTAAAAGAGAAGGAAGGTCCAGTTAACAAATTTGTGTGATACCTGCCATATATTTTCTCAATATATTTGTGTTGTTATGATATTGTTTTAAATTGCCTTGATCTGTGTTAAATTATTTTTTTGCAGCTCTGGTAGAAACTCTTACAGCCAAAGTTAAATCTTGGGAGAATGAAAAAGGATTGCATTTCTTCTATGATAAGGTAGGTTTCCTCCTAGAGTCTTTCATCATCAGCAAAGTTAAATTGTTATCGGGATTAGAAGAAAGATAGTGTCTCCTTGTAGCAGAAATCACTTTTAGAGACCTTGGAGGAGTATATATCCAAAAGGCAACAGCGGGAAGATGAGAAACGCAAGTTCAGGGTACGCTTCAACTTATATATTTATTGTCACTAGCGTAATTAATTTCTTCTATCTTTAAATGTTCTTTCACAGTCATGTGATATAAATCATATTTGTATTTAGTTTCTATGCTATTGCTAGTTTTTTATTGAACTCTCACTTATACCTCTAACTATATTTGCTGTCTTATGCAAGATTTGATATTTCTGTCTTGGTTGGCCAATCAATACTTTTCCTTCATTAATTTCAATTTGGTGAGCAGCTTTAGTTTTTGTTGACCTTTTAATTATTCTTAAATCAATTTTGGGTATTCTTAAATTAAATTTCTTTGAGATTAGGAAAATTATGAAAATAATTAAACAAATGAATAGATAAAAAGATGAAAAAGTATTCATCCAAAAAAAAAACCAACCATGAATTCAAATTTTTAATTTTTTCAAAATTTTAAAGAAATTGAATGGTATTAAGTTGATGCATAAGTTAATACAAACATTATATTTAAAATCATGATATATTTTGCAATTAATATAAAGATTCACATAATCATCATCTGATTGACCGTATGAGAACAAGGATTTGATCATTAAAAGATGATTACTCATCTTCTGGTTCATTGCTAGTTTTGTAAGTCTTGTTCGTATTCATGCATGTTGTGCATAAAATATTAGTATCATAAGTTTATATTGAGGCTAGCATGATGATGACCATGTCTCGTATGTGCAATGTCATAACTTTCTTTATATCATTGATTCTAATAATCATCTATATGCATATATGTTGGGTTTGGATCATATTGTTTGCTTCAGCAGTCTACTAGGAATCACATAGTGAGCTTTTTGCCCACTTGAAGGTATGCCACTATCTATGCTTTTGCCATCATTAATCTACTGGAGATTGACATGTAGCTGTCCCATGCATGTAATCATAGGTCTATTAGCTCATTTTGCATCCAATCAATTTCTTTATCATCTAATATTCTATTTTTTTTCTTTATTAGCAGATCTTCAAATTAAAATTTGTTTTCCAAATCAATAATTAGAGTATTACTTGCTTGTCTAGTGAAATTTCTTTCTCTTGTTCCCATATTATGAGATAAACTAAAGTTTTTTAGTTCTTTCATTTTACATACATTCTGTACTCATGTTCATAACCATAAAGATGGTTCAATTCCTTTCAAGGTAGACCATCCAGCTTAATATATGAATGACATTTTACAATTTTACAAGATTTGGTACTTATTTTCAATTGTTAATGACTATCTTTTGGTTGGAAATTAAAACTTAAAAAGAAACATATAAAAAAAGCAATATGTGCACAAGTAAAATAGTATTTTTGATCTTAAAAGTTTGTTGTTGATTTACTAGTAATATAGTTTTGTATGAATTTTAAGATCTTAATGCTTTCTTGATGTGCTTGATCTTTTTTTGTATTTCTCAATTTAAACACAAAAAGAACATGTGCTCACTTTGGCAATTAGTGCATAGAGAATAGTTGATAATTTTATATTTGACGTTCATGTTTCTATTAATTTGGATTTGTTAGTCAATGTCAACCACGATACCTCTACCGTGGAGTCCTTCAATGCTGAACTCTTTTATATCTAGGATCCTTGAATTTATTATATAATATGATAACAAACCAAAAATTGGGAAATACAATACTAAGAAAATAGAAAAAATATAGAAATGATTAAAAAACATTTTAAGTTAAAAAAAAGTTTTACTCACGACATATATGTTCTAATAAAGTTGCACATCTCATCATTTGTCAATGATGCTCCAACATTTATTGTATCCTTATTCAATGTTCTTTTTTATGGATTTATTGGCCTTATTCTTTGCAATAACATCATCTCTACAAGATTATCATTATCAACCATTAATTAGATTAGCACTAAAGGTTGAAGTGCCACAATGCATACACTATTGTTTGCTTGAAGTAGCTAATGTCATTTCATCTTAGGTCCTTCTAGTGCTCATAAATTTACTGCAATGAAACAAATATGTGGCAAAGTTTGTGATAATTGACCTATTTAATTCTCCATGTCTAGCATCTTTTTATGAGGAGGCTAACACCATTATTATAAATAAAACGTGTTAGTTTTTAATGTTCTTAGATAGTTGTCTTTATCTTGAGTTTTTGGATAATATCTTCAAACACTGAAATCAATGTTAGCATTGGTTGTCCAATACAAATACTTTATTTTTTCTTGACTAGTTGCCCTATTAACTTGTTTCAGCCATTATTAGTAAACTTCAAAAATATGGTTCTCATCATGCAATATGCCAAAAAAGTTATTCATTTTTGTGGTTTTGGTTGGCTCACCCATTGCACATCTAGGTGTAGTCATGTAAATTCTAAAAATCTTTGAAGAAGACAATCTACTTTTGTAAATTCTTTTTTAAGATAAAAAAAGCATTTCTACTCTTCGTAAAATTCTTTCTAATAGCCTCATAAATAACTTGCCACTAGATGAATTGGCTCAATCGTAGAAGCTTGGGCTTGAATACAAGTTGGTCAGAGTATCAGTTATTGTTTGGAAAATGGGATCAGCTAGTTAAACCAAATATCGAATCTTGATGGAAGTTGCTTAGAGATTTCCTTAAACAACACTTGCAACCACTTCAATTGTGGTCCAACATCAAGCCGTTGAACAGATTGTTTTTTTAGAGCTGAACAAGCATTAAAGAAATCATGTAACTCTATCTTTTTTGTGTGGAGAGTATTATCTTATTTGAGTTATCGAAGACTTATTTTTTCAATTTAATTTGTCAAAAAGTTTATTAAAGAAACAATAGAAAGTGATAACTAAAACGATGGTTTTGTCCTATTAGAAAAGATAAAAAAACTATAACTAAAAAGAGAATCCTATTGGAATACAACTTCTTGGTATTATGTATTTGACATGATATGCAATGAAAAGGAGAAAAAACACATTTATTCAGTAATTATGGTACATAACCTTAACTACTATTGTGGTGGATGATATTTCAAAAAAATATTGTTTTATTATTTTTGTTATATTTTTAAAGTTGGGTGTAAATTTTCTTGTTTTAAGTAAAGTTTTATTTGTCTTATATAATGAATGATTATCCTTTATTGTGTTATATTTTTTGCAACCACTTCAATTGTGGTCCAACTTTGACACCATTGGACATATCATTTTTTTAAGAGCTAAAGGAGTATTAAAGAAATCATGTAATGCTCTTTTTTTGTGGAGAGTATTATCTTGTTTGAATTATTGAGGGCATATTTTTTCAGTTTAACTATCAATAAGTTTTTCAAAGAAAAAATGGAAAGTAATAACTAAAATGGTGACTTTGTCCTATTAGACAAGATAAAAAAACTATAACTAAAAGGAGAATCTTGTTAGAAAACAACTTTTTGGTGTTATTCATTTGACATTATTAATAAGTTTTTTAAAAAAAATAGGAAGTGATAACTAAAATGATAACTTTGTCCTATTAGACAAGATAAACAAACTCTAACTAAAAGGAGAATCTTGTTAGAAAATGACTTTTTGGTGTAATGCATTTGACATGATATTGTGGTGAAAAGGAGAAAAAACTTTTATTCAGTAGTTAATGTACATAGCCTTAGCTACTACTACGATGGATGATTTTTTAAAAAATGTTGTTTTTAATTTTTGTTATATTTTTAAAGTTGGGTGTGAATTTTCTTATTTTAAGCATATTTTTATTTGTCTTATACAGCGAATGATTATCCTTTATTATGTTATATTATTTGCAACCACTTCAATTGTCATCTAACATCGACACCATTGAACAGATCGTTTTTTTAGAGTTGAACAAGTATTAAAGAAATCACGTAATGTCATCTTTTTTGTGTGGAGAGTATTACCTTGTTTGAATTATTGAGGGTTTACTTTTTTAGTTTAATCTGTCAAAAAATTTATTAAAATAAAAATAGAAAGTGATAACTAAAATGGTGGCTTTGTCTTATTAGAAAAGATAAAAAAACTATAACTAAAAGGAGAATCATATTGGAAAACTTTTTGGTGTTATACATTTGATGTGATTTGTGATGAGAAGGAGAAAAACACTTATTTAATAGTTATTTGTGATGACTTATCTTTTTTTTTCAAAATTTTAATTCAAATTATTTTTTTATTAAATTATGCTTTAATTTGTTTTTGATTAGATCATCTCTGATATCACAAATATGACATTCTTTAGTATTATTTTTTTCATATATTCAATTAATTCTCCAAAATTTAGAATTCAAACAGACAATCTCCTTTAAATTTTATCTTTTTTTTTTAATTTACAAGCATAACAATACAATAGTTATATCTACAATATCACAACCAAGTAGTTTATATCCACAACTATAATTGTAAACGACCGAAACTGTTACACCATCTACATGTTATAGTTTTCATAGTTTATTATAATACTACAACTAATTTTTATGTACATATATAATACTGAGTTTATCACATGATTAATAGATTATTTAATACAACTCTTATAACAAAAATTTTTGTAATTTCAATTCTTTCTTTTCTTACGAGTTGTTCTTATGGGTAGTTCTCTTTTTATTGGGTTTCTATTTATCTGAAATGTTAGTGTCAAAGAAAAGACTAAGCCAACCATGACTGACTTAAATATGCAAAATACGAAATAAGTAATAATTTTGGGATAACTACATGTACGGTCTAATCATATCATCAACTATAACATACAAGCAAACAAGTCAACATGAATGTAAAGAGAAAATATGAAATGTCATGATCTTTAAAAGAAATAACAAGCACATGTAGCTTTTTATTCTATTTTTAACTTTTTTTTAATATGGTCTTGCTTATCGATGTTTGTTTCCATTTAACTAACTTTATGTGTTAACCACTTTTTGGTCTACTTATAAAGAAAATCTCATTTATTAATTTATTATATTATGTTCTCATGAATAATCATACTCAGTTTTGTCATATTTTTGAAGCAAATCTCAATAGTGGCTCGCATGGCCACAAGCCAACTCATGGTCGTAAAATCTTGTGGACCCCATTGCCATTAGTCACCTCATGATAGTAATATCTCAATCTTGTGACCTGTATGATCATTAGTCATCTCATGATAGTAATATCTTAAGTTTGTAACTCATATGGTCACTAGCCATCTCATAGTGGTAATATTTTTTGGTCTGTATAACCACTAATAGTAAAGAATAACACCTATATTCGTGTCGTTTAATATATATCATTAACTATCTTTGTTTTAATTTATTTTTAAATATAAAATCCTTATTTTTTCAAAGTATTTATGTATTAATTCATCAAATGTCATGCTTGTAAAATTAATCATGCCAAACAATTTCACATAACAATTTATTAATAATAAGAAGGTATACATCTAATTGTAAGTACACATTTTCGTACCTGATTTGACGATCAAGGATGTTACAAATTCTCCTATCGTAAGAACTTCATCATCGAAATTTAGAACAGCTCGAGATACTTATTTTCATCTCATCCTCAAGTTCCTAAGTAACTTCTTTTTCAATTGTTTGATCTCTTTAGCTAAAATCCTCATAGGCTTCTCTTCATAACTTAGATTTGGTTATACTTTTATCGTGTTTGTATCACATTGCACTACATGGGATGGTTCAACAATGAATTTTCTCAGAGCTAAAATGGGAAATACATTATACACGCCTATTAATGTTGGAGGTACTGCTATCTTGTATGCAACCTCTCCAACTCTTTCCATTATCTGGAAAGGTTTAATATAACTTAGCTTTATCTTCCTATTTTTTCCAAATCAAGTTACACCTTTCATTAGACTCACTTTTAAGAATACATGATCTCCTTTTCGGAACTCTATATTTTTGTATTTTATGTCAAAGTACTTCTTTTGATGATCTTGTGCTTATATTCATTTACAAATTTTTGGAATTTTTTGAGTTGTTTCATCTAGCAGTTCTGGCCTTAATACAACTTTGTCACCCGCTTCATACCAACACAGGGTTGACTGACATTTTTTGTCATATTGTTCCTTATATGGCGTCATTCCAATACTGGATTGATAACTATTACTATAAGTGAATTCAATCAATGCTAGATGAGTATCCCAGTTTTCATCAAAATCTAATATACTTAGTCTTAATATATCTTCCAAATTCTTTATAGTTTGTACATCTGTTTGAGGATAAAAAATAATGCTAAATCTTAATTGAGTACCAAATGTTTCATGTACCTTTTTTCAGAAATGTGAGGTGAATTTAGAATCTCGGTCTGATGTAATTGACTTCGACATTCTGTAATTTCATAATTTGATCAACATAAAATATTTGCTAACTTTTCAACTGAATAAGAAGTTTTGATGGATAAAATATGAGTTGATTTTGCTAATCTATCATTAATTACTCATATAACATCATATCTTTGATTTTTAATAACCCAACTACAAAATCTGTTGATATTTCTTGTTATTTTCACATTGGTTTAGGAAGAAGTTGTAACAATTCACTTGACCTTTGTTGCTTTCCTTTCACCTGTTGACATATTATACACTTGTTTACATAATCATAGACATCTTTCTTTATATCATTCTACCAAAATTTTTGTTTTAAATTATGATACATTTTTATGATTCTTAGATGTATTGCATACTTTGTTTTGTATCTCTTTTAATAAAATTATTTTCATATATCATTGTAGGAATACATATTCTATCTTATAAACAAAATTCTTTAATTTAAATTAAAATTTGTTTCTTTTAATTCAACATTCTTGGCTTTGATTTGCTGGATGTCGTCATCTGCATCTTAAGCAATTTTCAATTCTTGCAACCACTCTGTTGCAATAGGTAATTGAGAAAAGTTTCTTCTAACTATTGTTAATATTACATTTAATTTGAGTTGGTTTATTTCAACTATTACTTGTGCTTCTTCCAAACTTGATACCATGCTATAGAGACTAACTCTTTGACTTAATGCATCAGTTACAACATTAGTTTTATTTAGGTGATAAATAATCTTTGTCATAATCTTTAACTAGTTCCAACCACCTTCGTTGTCTTAAATTTAGCTCTTTTTATATGAAAATATGCTTCAAATTTTAGTGATCAGTAAATAGATAATTTTTCACACCATAAAGATAGTGTGCTCAAATCTTTAAGACAAACACATTTACAGTAAACTCGAGATCATGTATAGGATAATTTCTATCATGATATCATAGTTGCCTAGAATAATATGCTATAACTCTATCATTTTGCAATAGTATACACTTAAGTCATTATAAAAATGTATCAGTATATACTAGAAATTCAGTTTCTCTCTCAGGTATACTAAAATAGATATTGTAGTCAACTGTTTTTTTTTTAAATTCAAAAACTTCTGTCATAGCTTGAATTCCATTAAAAATCAGTCTTCTGAGTTAATCTTGTTAATGGTATCGCAATTTGAGAAAATCCATTTACAAATTTTCGATAATACCAAGCCAAACCTAAAAAAGTTTGCACTTTAATTGCATTGTTAGGGCTGGGCCATTTGACAATAATGGCTATTTTTTGAAACTTTACAGAGATTTATTGTACACTAACTACATGCCTCAAAAGAGATATACTAGATAACTAAAAATTACATTTTGAGAACTTAACAGGTAATTGGTGCTCTCGTAACTTCTATAACACTAGGTGTAGCTATTTTGTGTTCTACTTTAGCTATTTTCAAATTAGTATCATCTGTCATATGAATCTTTAATTTTTCTCCCAATAGTCAATAATGACTTGATGGAATGTTAACCAATCCATTTCGAAGATAATATCAAATTTCTTTATTTATTTATTCAATTATTCTTATTAACTTCGCAAATTCGTAGAAATTTCAAATGAACCTCGATTGAGATGAAACAAACATCGTTGGATTCGTTTTGACGAGCTTTATCCAATTGTATATTCATTTTTATATTTTGGGATATTTTATTTTCTAAGATTTTGGCACGTTTTACATGACATGTCGATTTATACCTAAATTGACGATCGAGGATGTTACATTATCGTACATAATCTTAGCTACTATTGCAGTGGATGATATTTCAAAAAATATTGTTTTATTATTTTTGTTATATTTTTAAAGTTGGGTGTGAATTTCCTTATTTTAAGTATATTTTTTTTTGTCTTATACAATGAATGATTATCCTTTATTGTGTTATATTATTTGCAACCACTTCAATTGTGGTCCAACATCGACACTATTGAACAAATTGTTCTTTTAGAGTTGAACAAGTATTAAAAAAATCATGTCATATTATCTTTTTTGTGTGGAGAGTATTACCTTGTCTTGAATTATTGAGGGCTTATTTTTTTAGTTTAATCTGTCAAAAAATTTGTTAAAATAAAAATAGAAAATGATAACTAAAATGGTGACTTTGTGTTATTAGAAAAGATAAAGAAACTAATGATGAAGTGGAGAAATACACTTTTATTCAGTAATTATCGTACATAACCTTAGCTACTACTGTAATGGACGATATTTCAAAAAATGTTGTTTTATTATTTTTGTTATATTTAAAAATTTGGGTGTGAATTTCCTTATTTTAAGTATATTTTTATTTGTCTTATATATTGAATGATTATCGTTTATCCTTTATTGTGTTGTAATACATATCCCGGTTTCACACAGGAGAGATTCAGTAAACTGAGAAAGAGAATGATCAATATATGAAGAGTAAAGCAAGAGCTAGCTGAGCATAGGAAAGAGAGGAGGCAATGGGAGATATTAGGTGATATTTTTTTAAATCAGGAGAGGGTATAGGAGAGGAGTATGAGATGAGATTTGTGTTGTGATCACGAGTGAGAGAAGGGAACGAATGGTTTGTAAAGCAAAATGAGGGATGCCAAATTCTTGCAGCATGCATTCTCACAACCACTGCATTTCAATTCTCTTTCATAAATATTTTTAGAATTTGCGGATCTAATAACCTATTCTTGATTTATTATTTTTTAGTTTACTCTCTTAAAAATGATCTTACATGGCAGTTTTGTATTAAATTGTGAAAATGTCGTCTTGAAAGATACATAAAATTTTTTTTTGTCAATGTAACAACTCAAAAAACGACATGTGGTTAATCTCTTCATTTCTGCTCAGTGTTACATCATATACAAATATTGGCATCTTCACCTGGAAAAATGAACACTAATGTAGCACATTTGTTTTCTATAAATTATTAGGAGCAGAGTCTTAATCCCTCTTATCTCAGATTAGCAAATCTATTGTGCCTTTCTGCAGGAGCAGAAGAGACTGCAGGAGCAGTACGCAACTGAGCAGGAAGCTCTGTTTGGTAGAAAGTCTAGCCCAATTGTGAAGAAGCCTCTTGCTCAGAGCAATTTAAACATGTCCATGGGGACCCCTAATGGACGACGCTTTTCAACCCATTTGTCAAGACCAACGATATCATCAAACAGTAAGGAGAAGAAGGATTGCAGCAAGGTTTCCACTACAATACCACTGAACTATGTTGCTCTTTCTAAGGATGGCTAAGTGAAAAGATCAACATTTTATTTGTTGATGTCCCTATATATATATCCAATGACTCTTCTCAACTTTTGTTCCCAAACTGCATATTGAACTTCGATTTAAAACTTGGTATGGTCTTGTTCTGTTTTTGTAAGCAGAAGCAGGATTTGCAGCTGCTGTTAAGGAATAGTCATTAAACTTCTTTTTAGGGCTGTTAAAAATGTTCTGTTCATGAACATCTCTGGTTGGCGTCATCTTGGAAACCATTTTGTTGGGTTGGCAAATAGTTCCATTAAATAAAGAGGATTGCAGTGAAGTTGCCGCTGCAAGGCCACTACTGAATTTTGTTGCAGAAATCAAAGGCCTGCTAAGTGCAAACATTGACATTTTGATTGCCAATTCTCAATTGGATATACTGAGAGAGAGAGGTAGAGAGAAAGTTTTCTCTGCATGTTGTCTTGTTTGGTTGTCTGAGAATTGCTGAAGTTTAATTTGAAGCTTGGTGAAGTGTTTTCCTGTTGATGTTTTTAGATGTAAGAGATGTAATGGGTAATTGAAATTTTGGTTATGAGAATTTTTTTGTGCTACTGAATGTTTCAAATGGTTTGCAATTTTTTTAATGCTTTATGAACTTGTACATTATAACATCAATAGCTCAACTAGTAACAGCTGGTTTTAATCCTATGGAGAGGTTGCTACAGGAATTATGAAATTCTTAGATATCGTGCAGTATTCATTAAAAATTCTTTTGTATTAATTTTAATTGTGATCTTTTATTGCATTTTTTTTTCTTGTATTATGTACACGAAGAAAGTTCAATCGTTTACCTCCCTGAGAAAGATTAACTGTTCTTAAAACATTTGAGGCTTATTTATTGGTGGATATCTGTTAAGCATACGTTTAATCAATGTTGTATTAACATTTACCTTAATATAAAAATTTTAGTCTAATATATTATGATCGCCCATTAGAATATTATAAGTTCATGTTGTTAATTGGATTTTAAAAGTTGTAAAGATTATAACTTCTCATTTTTTTTTTCAAATGTTCATTATGAAATCATTTTTCCAAAACTCATTTTTAGTTACAGCCACTATTTCGTAATAGAGTTTGTCACATGGTTTTGGATTTTGATTGAAATTATATTTCATATACTCAAATTTAAGTTTATTAACAAAGTTCTCAATAAAATATAACAAATGATTTAAGTTTTGTTTGATTTGAATGAAAAAAAAAAGTAACAAGAAAACAAATTTTGAACGAAGTTGTATTTGTTTGGCTTTCTTAGTTGCTTGAAAAAGTACAATAAATTCAATTTTATTTTTAAAAAATAAATTTAATTTATCAAATTTATGTTCATATTATATTTTCTTAGCTTAGAGAGGAAAAATTGCTTAAAACTTTTCGTGAACCGTTGAATGAAAATTCATATTAAAAACTTAATATTCTATTATATTATATTCTCTTATAAATTAATTCTATCTAAATAATAATAAAAAAAAAATTGCTTTTTAAATTTCACTCCAACCACAAATAATGAAGCAAAAATATAAACACCAAAATTCGAAGAGCATCTAACATAGCAACAATTAGTATCATCAATAAAGATGATTGGCCTCCATCATGCTCCAAAAGGAAGAATGGCGTCAGGTCGGACATGTCCAGGTATCGTTTTTATATTTAGTTGAGGATTGTGTGTACTCCACTTCTTAATATTTGCATCAACAAGATAATCCATACATAAATGCTTGGTTGCTCATCTTTGCTTCTTCTTTTCCTACGAAAAGCCCCTTTCATACGGATTTCAACCTATTTAGTTCTTCTTCTATAAATGCTTGATTACTATTTTTTTTCTATTAATGTTATCCATTATTTCTATGTACAAATGACTCGAAATAATATCGATGGGTTATTATTAATTTGATTTAGATTTCTGATTAACAGTCAGAGACATTAAGTTTTCGTACAGTTACTTGCACTAGGTGTATTGATTGAGTGTGTGTCAATTATTGACACTTTAACAGCTATAATAAGGAAGGCCAAAGGACATAAAATAGTGGATGTAGAGTTCGCAAGGAAATGGATTGATTCCATGCTTACACCATCTCTCCTATTGAACTGCACATTCTATTCCAGCCTGAAAGTCAATTGGACATTGATTCAATAAGAATCATGGAAGAGAAAGCATTGCATCCTCTGTCGTTTCCCACCTCATCCTTTCTTCTCGCTTTATGCCGTCAATGGAAGTTTTAAAAGTCAAGTTGTGAGTGTCACACAGCAGTTAGCCAGTTGCTTGAAATCCAAATATGCAGCTGGAACTGTACTCGTGGATTAAATGAACATTTTTAGGTAAAACAGCTATCTTTTGGATGCCACAGGATTTTGTTTGGGTTTGGGAATACTTATTCTCTGAAATTTAAGTTAGAGAAAAATTGCAACAAATTTAAATCGACTAAGAACGAAATTGGAAGTTAATGCAAAATCTGAATTTTTGCAATTACAATACATATATCAAAATCTGAATCCCTGTTGTTTGGTTAGATGTGATTATATTGTAAAATTGAAATCAATTGTTAGGAAAAACTTTTGATTATTGTTGGCTCTATGTTCCCTTTTTCCCATGTGGGAAATATGTGGCCAACTCTCTCTTGTTTACTGCAAGCATGCCCCAATAGCAAATCTTCATCAATTACACATCGTTTAGGTTTACTCCATTACACTTTATTCTTCTTCTTTATCTCTATTTGACACTTACAATTAGATTGCGTTGGATAAGAAACTTGCTTTAAGGCATTCTCATTTGGCGCTAATAAGTCAATTAGTTCTTGTGACCAAATTTCTTATGCGTGCTTAAGACTGTTTGATCCAATCAAGCGCACTTTAAAGTTTGTCATGGCAGGACAAAGACACTTGTATAAAAGAGATGAAGTATGAATATCTTTAACATACACTTGTGTATTTTTAGATTGTTATAAAACTTTCAATTTCTCACTTCCATAAATATGGTAAAAAAATTTCTCAAAATTTTTCTAAAATGTTTTCACAATGAATATTAAGGTTCATCAAATTATAAAGTGTTTTAGAGCAATACAATACTTAGAACCCTTTAAGGAATGAGCAACGGCTCTTACAATGGTTGATTTTGCATGTAAGACATATTAGAACCTTCTATCCATTGCATATATAATGTACTATTTGAATTGTTCATTAAACCATTGCATATATAATGTACTATACAAAAAATTCAGTTTTACTATTGTAGGCTATGAATAAGTATTTTTAAATGATCATACTATACGTTAAAATATTAACATATCATACTAAAATGCATCACTTGGTTGCTTGTATATACTAGAATGATTGTACTATCTGATGTGACATATCACGTAGTTTAATAATTCTTTATTAATTGATCATTATGATGCTCTGTTAATATACTTTCTTTGAATTAATTGTATCCTTTAGTAATAAAACCATACCACATGAACTTCTCAAGATTTCTATGTTCACTTGATCGGACTGTGTACTTTCCTCTTTCAAACACATTGTATTATTCAATCATTAAATCATATGGTTTAGTTGCCACAGAGTGCAAATGAAAACTTAGATTGAATATATTTTTAATAGATTGTCTATTTTATTTGAAACTAATCATATTGTTTGATTTAATCTTCAATTTAAGATGTACGTTCTCTTAACTCAAGAACCTTTATAAAATTATGTATTAATCTCTATATGATGAGTTATATTGATCATATTTGCTCTAAGTGATATACAACTCAAGATATTAAGGCATGTTACCCACATAATGTAAATCTTAATGAATAAAATGTGAAGTGAATGCTCTTGAAATAACATGGTAATTAATCTTTTTACATATATCCTTAGTAATTGTAAGCTCCCTTTCCCCAAGTGACTTGGACACATATGTCCATCTACTTCAATTGTTTTGTTGGATAACATCTTTTATCTTTACCTTTAGGTATCTTGACTTGATTATCCAAGGCTCTTTTCATCTAACCAAAATAAAAAATCTTCTTTGTTCGCTTGTCTTTTAGTTTAACCTGTTGTATACTAAGTAGACAGGTTAAATCATAAGAAGAACACTTGAATGATTTGTTAACATTAAAGTAGTGTATTGCTTTTAGGGCTCATATGTTTAAGTGCAGGGATAAAATATAAAGCAAGATAATAAACAAAATCTCCCATGATATGTGCATGAATTTAATGAACCTGTAAAATTTAACTTGCAACTTTTGGTTCTAAAGTGAAGATAGCAACAATGCAAGCAATCAACCTTAAATAAAGAATTTAAAAGTTATTCCATATAAGGAATCAATACATTTCGTCCTTTAACATCACAATACCTATTTCAATTTTGAATAAAAATTTTTCTACTCGATACTTATTTCTCCATCTTTGACATCATCAAAGTAGGAATGAGCTAAAACTTTATTTAGCAAAGCTAATGGGTAATTTACATAACCAGATTATTACTCTCCTTTGATCATATATAACAATCTTGCTTTTAACTTCATTTGTTGGAAATATATTTCTTTTAACATAATTGTGATTTAATTTTGTTCCCTCAAAATATTTTCCTTTTAAAAAACACAATAAGAGTCTTGTGAAAATAATGTAATAAGATACAACATGCTAAATATTAAGATTCAAGATCCTAAGGTCATATTTAGCAAGTAATTTATTAATTAATAAATAAAATCTACTTTTTATAACGGAATTTACAAATTTATAAGAAATTTCAAGGTAGACCATAATAAGATACATCTATTTGAATTAATAGATCTTAGATAAGCAAGCTAAGATTGATACCAATATAATCAATTTTAATATAATATTTATTTAATTTGATTTTATTTTTTTGATAAAATGGAATCAAGTATCACATATTGAGCAAACTTTGTTGCATAAAATGATACAAGTTTGCAACATAAGGACAAAGATACATCTATTATTCTCTAAAGGCAATGTATATACACAAGGTCCAAATCAAGTTATACAACTCTAGAGTTGAAGATTTTAAAACTTCTTAGATCTAATTCATACCACATATTGGGAAAGAAAATCTAAAATGGTATCGACCAATTATAATTTAATGTGTATAAAATTTTACTCAAGCATGGTTAATCACTTAATTGCAATAACTAAATGATTCATGTGATTAACCATAGTAATAAAATGAGGGTTAGATGAAAAAATATTTTTTAGTAATATTCAACAATAGATATTTTGGGTTACATGAAGTACCTTTTTGAACCTCTAGCATACAATGTTTCTTGAATATGACCTTTATCTCAATTAGATTTTGATACGCTACTTGATAAGCAAGGTTATGATCTTGAAAATTTACTATGGTTGAATTTGTATTTAATAAGAATCTAAAGGCAAGATTATTTGCATAAATGCCACACATGTCTAACAACCACAAAATTGAATATATTGGGGAAGGTATAGTTGGTAAGAAAAACACCATGTCCACTTGAAACTAAAAATAGTACCATTTAGGATCTTAAGTCAATCAATGAAAAAACATTTATTGGGGCTATAGATTTTAAGCTCAATCATAATCTTTAAGCCCCTCAAACAATTCAAGAATATTACTTAAACTACCATTATCCCTTGAATGGGTATGTGATGACTTAACATGAGATTGATATTAAATGATTTGTGATCATGAATCATTAAAGCTTTTAATATAAATGATCATGATGTTTAATTAATATGTATCAAATTCATCAAATACTCACTTAAAAAATTTCTTTATTTTAATTACACTTCTAAATCCTTATATTTATTAGTAAAGAAGTGAATTTAAATAATGTTGAATTGAGATAATTACATTTAAAGTTCTATACTGATTAACAACCTTAACTTGAAAGATGATGACATGCAATATGATAGTTTCACATCTTTAAAATCACATATTGCACAATAATGGTTATTTTTAGTTATCATTGGCATCATTCAAGGATCTCTTTAATCATTGAAATTATTTAAAAGTAACTTGATACATATATAAATAAATCAGCTCAATTACAAGTTTTAATACACATGTATACTTAATAAGAAGTCCCTAGGTTTTTTGGAAAATAGTTTCTAAGAATTCTTAGATTCAAAATAAAATAAATATTTCAATCTAAATAAAATTTGAAAAATCTTTTAAAATTAAGGACCAATGGTGAGATATAAGCATCCTTTGATAAAAATATTGCCAAATTAGTTACCTCAACTTTGACTAGTTAGGTAAGAGTAACAATCATCAAAATAAGGTTCGCAAGTCAATACGTATCTCCATATGTCATTAGCATGGAGACATCCTAAGACATCTATTTAGACTTTAAATTTGGGAACCAAAGTCAACTTAAATTCACATGTGCTAGTATGTGAAGTTTTATAATTTTTGTGTAATAATTGTTTCCTTTAGGTAACCATGCAAATTTATTAACTTTAGCAATAATAGACTTCCTAAAAGAGCAATAAAAAAATTTGTCCAAATTTTGAACAATAATTACATACCTTTTTTATGGAACATTAACATAAGATGTATGCAAGCAAGTTATATGAGATAGTACATGAAAAAGGATTTGTTTGTTTGCATCTTTCACATGAGCATGAGATAGAACATGATTATGCACATGTAGTGTAGATGTAATTTTTATCTTCCAATTTAAATTATTTTCATTAGAAGAAAATGCATTAAGCTTTTCTTTCAAATCAAAATTTTCTTTTTTGAGTAAAAAAATTTTTTCTTTCAAAGACTCAATTTTATTAACCCCATACCTTTAGGTGATTTAATAATAATTAAATCATATTCTTTGTGACTTATATGTGTTTTGAGATTTGATGAATAGGTATAGATTGGAGTAGATTGCAATGCTCATGTAAAAAATGGCAAAGGACTTGGGTAACATTGTTTCAAGGACAAAGTGTCTCAACTTTCACATGATGGAGCCATTTTGACTTAACTCTTGATCAAATGGTTCCTCATCTACAATGAATCATCTCCCACTTTACTAATTGGTATGTTAAAACCTTCATTAAAGAGTCTTGGCACTTAGAACATGAATTTTCTCTTATATCTTTCTTAGTCATGCATAAATAAGTGTTCTATTCATCCATCAATCATGAGCATGTAATGGGTTTGAGAGTAAAGCGAACTCACAAAGTAAGTAAATTGTAGTAGAAATTTTAAGGGGTATATTAGAATCAAATGAAAAATGAACTCACATCTATACATGTAGTTAAATGCTTGATCATACTAATCATACTTATACATTAGAATCATCATACAATATGACTACTTTAAATATTTTGATCGGACAAAAGGTTAGACTCGACAATTGAGACCTAAGTTGTTCTATTAGGATATTTGTATAGTATGATGTATGCATTATACATGTATAATTCTAGTCTTAACTAAGAAGATTTTTAAGTGTAAGTAAATATTTGCTATTGTTCAATATGATATTGATTATCATATTTGTATAATTTATCTCAAGTTAGAAAATTGTAAAACGAACAAGTGGTGATGCTGAAAATCTTTGTAAAATACGATGAAGATTCTCATACCACATGATTCATTTGTAACCAAACAATTCTAAACAATCCTGAAACAAATATGAAGTTAAATAACATTGTACAATATGATATATTTTATCATACTTGTATGATTTATATGAATCCAAAGACATGAAAGTTGGGAGTTAAGTATGTGTGGGTTGAATTACTTTGTTGTAACATTCTCAAGTCTCTAATATCAGGTATAAATTGAATTAACTTATAAAGTATGTCAAATTAATTGAAACATAAAATATCTTAAAATAAAAAAATAATATATTTTTGGATAAAACTCATTAAGATAAGCCCAACACACTTATTTCATCACAATTAGAGTTTATTTGAAATTATTATAAAATTTTTAAGTTAAGAAGGACAAAATATGTAATTGAAATAAAATAATAAATTAATAATTTATTTATTATATAAAAATAACAATCTTTAATTTAAGATTTTTTCATAATCGATTTTGACCCCTATCCTTTCCCGATCAAATTTGGAGATTTCTTCTCATTGGAGGCAAAGCCTTTTGATTGTAAATTCCAATAGGAACGCCATAAAGAGTGAGAGAGCAACCTTTAGTTAGCTTGATGACAACAACAATGAGGATTCCATGAGTTCCTTAAATCAAAAAATTAAATTTATTCAAATTAGCTCTTAGTTCCCCTATTTTTGACATTGATTGTTAGTATTAAGTCTCAATAAAAGTTTTTGTCTTGTTATGATTTGATTTGAGGGAGGACATCATAGATTACAAGATTAAGGCTCAAAATTTGGGCTTAGCAAGGAAGCAAGTTGAGCAACAAAAATCTTCATTGACAAAATTGTTTGGCGAGTTTTTAAAAAACACTGAGTTTGATCAGTAACCTTGTTACTTGGTTGTTAGTTAGAATATTTTCCTCTAATGAAATTAAAGCTTGCCCTTCTTACTAGATTGAATTTGAGGAGGAAGTCGACAACAATCAAGAACAAAAATAAGAAAGAGAAAGCAACTTAGTAACCTTGAGATAGAAACTCTTACATATTTTATATACGTATGTTTGATGTAATGTTATTTTATCTTGTATTGATTGATGAGTTGAGCTGCGCATGTAGATGGCATGTTAAATCAATAAAACAAATGATGCTAGAATGATATAATACATATAACATTTAGCATAATTTTGGAATGAATGAGCATGATGACATAGTAGTTAAATTTAAGGTATGGAGCACTATGATGACGTAAGAATTTAAGATTATTGTAAAAGATAAAAAAAGAGATGTAATGACTTCTTAATCATATGTATTTAAAATAAAGAATTTGCATTATCACTTAAATAGATACAATGACTATTGAGTCATGATTGAGTTATACAACTTGATTAGTGATTGGTGGATAATGGACTACATGATTGAGCTTTACCACTCATAACAGCTACTGACTAATAGGTCACACAATTGAGATTTTTTGTTGTTATCTTAGCCAGTGTTTGGGACATATGATTGATATTTACTACTATCATAGTGGCTAATGGCCAATAGGTTATATGAGTAGGATTTACAATCACTAAAGTGGTCGATGACTAGTACAACACATGATTGAGACTTACTATTATCATAATGGCTAGTGGTTAATAGGTCACATGATTAAGATTTAATATTATCATAATAATTAGTAATTAATGGGTCATATGATTAAGATTTATTATTATCATAATAGATAGTGGCAAGTAGGTCACATGATTAAGATTTATCATTATCATAGTAGCTGATAAGTAGTAGGTCACATGATTGAGATATATTATCATCATAATAGTTATTGACTAGTGTGTCACATGGTCAAGATTCTAGTGACAATGATTGAACTCCTAAGTTAGGTGGAAATGATGTTAATAAGAAAAGAAATGAAAACAAACTAGGGATTACATGTGTATGTTTTTTCTTTAAGGTTGTGACAGTCTTTATATATAATGTTATGCCTTCTATTATGGTTTATGCTTAATTAAGACCTCAATTATTTATTTTTTATTTAATAATTTTTTATGTACATATTTATTTTTTATATGTGGCATGCCAAGTATATGGCTATTGGCTTAGCTTATTTTTGTCACTAAAATCATAATGTAAGGATGAACAAGCATACAAATTATATTACTAAGAAGAAATGCTTTTACTAAGCTTGTATATAAACTGAAATTGTATATATTATGATTTTTGTTATAATGCATGCACATATAATTATATGGATAACAGATAGTTGTGGATCCATGTGGATGCATATTATATATGCAGGTGGCTATTTAGATTTAGAAATACATAACTCCATGGATGTGGATACAAACTATGTGAAATGGTACATGTAAATTATTTTACAAAATTTAAATAATACTTATGTATTCAAGAAAATAGATAAAATATTAAAGAGATTTTATCTATTTAAAAACTAAATATAGATAAATTAAAGTTTTAATGGGTTAAAATTAAGCTATTAGGTCTTAATTATGATATGATGAAAAGGGTTATTATATTTATATGATATAATCTTTATTATTATACTTGTAATATCTCTATTATGTTGGACATTAGGAATGTTAGACAGAAAATTAGTTTGGACAATCAATACAAATATGTATATCATATAATATAATCTCCTAATTGTACATGTATAAATGGAAATCGAGAAGCATAATGTATACTTAATTTTATTAGAAATTAGGAATTAGGCATTAGGAGTTCTTAAAATATAAAGTTAACTTTGGTTCTCATATAAATAATTACTAAAATCAATTAAAAAAGGTGGATGACTAAAAAGCTACAATAATACCTTTGTAAAAGTGAGGGCTTTGCTTCGACCAAGCTTAATAGTGTGCAACACCTACTTGAAGAATCCATACAAGAGGAAGGATAGCATTGAAGCCATTGTTCCAAATTCATTCTTCTTTATTACATTTCAATCTTCTATACCAACATCATTTAAGATAGCTACATCTAGGTGGGCCATTAATACTTAAGTAATGGTTGTAGGATTATTATAAGAGCTTATGTTCTAAGTGTTATAATATTTTCTCTAGACATTTCTTGTGTTGACTCTTTTGAGTTCTATTGTTAATGGCTCTTTTGGGATTTTTAGAGGTCCCTTCATGGATCTTTTTTCTAAGGATTTACTAATATCGATCTTTCATCAAAAAAGAATGATTGTTTTAATGGAAGCCTAGTCATTGGACTATGGGTGGATGTAGATCTAAGATTAGATTGAATCACCTAAAAATTTCTTTTATTCTGTACTTTTAAATAATCTTTTACTTGCTAAGACACAAAGAATTTTAAAAACTAATTAAGAGATTTCTATATACCATAATTCACCACCCTCTTATGGCTCAATTAGTCCAACAAATATAGGAAGCATGATCAAATGAAATAAGTTCATACTCAATCACTTTCACATGTAATTCACTTAAGTAAGAATGTTGCAATTTAGCATTACAAGAAAGATATTTATTTTCTTTCCTTAGCTTATCACATTGCATCTCAAGACCATGAATATGATGCTCAAGCTTGGAATGTAGTCTTTTAAAGCTACTCTATTTATCAATAAGTTTATCATGTTCCATAATAAACTCATCATTTGAAATGAATATGACTTCATTAAAAGATGCAAAAGATCTTATTTTATTGCTTGACAAGGTACCTTCATGAATACTTATCACTAGTGTAATAGACATCATTGAGCTTTTAGAAGTCTTTATCCTCCTCCTATGCTCATTCTTTTTCAAATTTTCTTCTCATTTTATTAATAAATAATTTGAGGCTATTTTTATAACTTGTTTATCTCTTTCATTACCACAAAACAAGTGTTAAGAATAGAAATTTTCATATTAATCTCTTCAATCAAAACATAAAATAATGTGTGTAAGCTGCTAACATTTTGTTAAAATAATTTTATTGATTTACCATCATTCAAGAAGGTTGAAGTAGGTGTTGACCTCATGCCTTACAAGGTTTGATGACAATAAAATCATGCATTTTATCTACTAACCATTTGTGGACGATGTTGAAGCACAAAGATTAAGTGTTGAAAATTGGATAAGGGGTAACAATCCATACAAGAAGTTAAGTAATTAATTATTAGTGGCATTGCTTAAGTTCATGGTTCAACTTTCAAATCATAGAGCCAAAAGACTTAGCTCTTGATGGAGTGGTTCCCCATCTAGAGCTCATCTTCTATAACTTACCTTGATTAGATTATTAAACCTTCACTTATTCTTATATAGTACATAGAATTACATATATTATATCTCAAGCATACTGTTAATTAACCATTCATGATCATAAGGTAAATCATAAGAAATTCACTAGGTAACACCCAAATATTGAGGTCTAATTAGTTGAATCAATCTTAAAAAAAACTAAAATATCCTTTGAAGCACACTTAAGATATGAATTTGTTTGAAAATTACATACTTATCATATTGAACAATGTCCTTCATCATACTTGTATGATGTGTTTTCTAGCTATGTATCTTATGATATGCTTAATTAGTATCACATGTCAGACTATTACAATGGTCTTATCACACTATTATGACCTTCATTTTGACTTAGGAGAAGTATTGCTGGGTCATGTATGGTAAAACCTTCTATTAAATGTGCACAAAACCAAGTTTTGTTTTGTGTTCTTAACAAATTTAGGTATCATATAATAATAGAAAGATGTATGAACCATTATCCTCACAAAATCACATAAATAACTTAAGTAGAAACATGTTACAATGGCATCATATTACTATGATCCAACATTGTATGACTATGATCATCATATAGGTTACAATACAAGTTAAGTGGTATACCTTAACACAAAAATGATGTTAATAAGTTACCTATAACTACCTTTTTTTTTTTTTTTTTTTTTTTTATGTAAGTAGATTTATTGATAAGGCAAAAGGTACAAGAGTTTTCCAAGCTACAAGGAGCTAGGAACTACATGAGCCCCAGTTTAGTAAGGGAGATAATTTCTGCACTGAACAGTTGACCAGACGGTCTAAGTAAATAGAGATTGGCTATGAACTTTTGAGTAGCCCATAGGAAGCGATCAGGAGTAGCCCCTTTACCATCTTGGGTTGCTGAATTCCAATTTTTCCAGGCCATCCAGCATATTGATAAGGAAGCACTTTCATATTGTTACAATCCCACTATAATACTTTTTCAAAGTATCTAAAAACCTAAAAGGAACGTACTTTGTGAAAAAAAATCATTGTACACTAATGATCCACTTATCAGATGTATATAAAATTTAACCAACCTATTTCATAAAGGTGTCATACTTGTACAATCCTTGTAATATCTAATACAAAATTTTGATAACCTAAGATAGTCTCTAAGGGTGAAACATACAATATGATGCCCTATATTGTACCTTTATGATATACTTTAGGTAACTATTATCATGTGTTGTACAGGCACATCATTGAATAATCCTTTTTATACACTTATTGCCTATGTATGATCTCTTATTTGTAATAGTGAGAACACAAACTAACACATGTAATAGCTAGTTAATCACTTTAAAAATCTAAGTTTTGAGTCATTGGACTTGCTAAAAGCATGGTTAACTAGTTTGGGACATAAATAACATATCTAAAATATTAAGAAGGGCTAATAAACTTAATTACAAATCCTTTAAAAGAAGAAAAAGAAACTTAACCATAAGAATAGTGTGCTTTCACTAATGCATCATTTCAACCCACTATTTAAGAGCCTTGCTACATATTAATATCTAATATTTCTTGGTAACATTTCTCCATCTCATTTAGTAACATATTGTTTATATAAGTGAAAGGTATAAAGAATATGAGTTATAGTTGAAGTGCTAAATATCTTGTTATAATTATTGTTATAACTCTTTTAAATTTATTGTGTGGTTTTTTAAGCACCTTATGATCCCCTTGTGATCTCTTGTGTTAAGGTTTACCTCTTTTGACAATGGAAAGAGGAAGTGATTTATTTAATGGAAGCCTAATCATTGGATTAGAGCTGGATATAAGCACAAGTTAGGCTGAACCACTTAAAAATCGTGTGTGATTTTCTTCTTTTACTTGGTATTTATTCTCTTGAAACTAATACACATTCTTGGAAAACTTATTATTTATTAATGAACTTTCTAATCACATTGAGCTAAAGTTTTTACAATACTTTTTTTTATTACATTTAAAGTTTTAAAAGCTCATAATTTGCCTCCTCCTTCTTATAGGCTTCACACCTCATTAAGTGGTATTAAAGAGAGATTAAATAAAAAAATAAATTCTTATTATCCCTATGGATTTAAACCTTGTTGAGGATCTACCACATTAGGAAAGGAAACTTCTTGACAAAAGCCAGCCTTATTTATGGGTGAGTAATATCTTTTCTGAAAGAGCTACATGTGTTTCTTTTTAAAATCAACAGATTTAACTATTTGGGATATGGTGGAACATCCATTTACATTTCATACAAAACTTGTAAATGGTGAACGAATAAGAAATTTATTTAGTAAACTTACGCCTAAGGAAAAGCACAAGGTTCAATTGAACTTTAAGGCTATCAACATTTTATATTATGGACATTTTTCATCTAAATATAATAGAATTATGAGCTTTAAAATAACTTAAGAGATTTAGAATAAATTGAAGGCTGTAAGGGTACCTTAAATATTGATTCATGATTATTAAATATTTTATATGGGTTTTAATGAATATAATAAATCCATCTTTACTAGATTTACAAACATCATTAATGTCTTGTCAAACCTTGTAGAGAATTTTCTAATACAGAACACGTACATAAGATATTGAGGTGCTCCCAAAGATGTATGAACCTTTGGTCACTACAATCAAAGATATAAAAGATGTTTCTACATTGTTTCTAGATAAAATCTTGGTAGAGCTCATCATAAATGAAATGAAGCTTGCAAGAAGGAAATCAGAAGAATAATCAACAATGAAAGCGAAGAAGAAAAAGAAGAGCCAATAGCCTTGATGGTAGATCCATCTTTTAATTTAGATTCCTTCTTCACAAATGAGGTGGATTTAATGTCAAAAAATTTATCACAATTATTTCAAAAATGTTATAGTTAGGAGATTAAATAAATATAGAAAAATGAAAGGTAAGATGCCAATAAGGAACTAGTGTGTTAATGATTGTAAATAGCTATGACACATTTGTCTAGGCTACCTGCTGTACAAAGATTGTTAAAAAATTCAAAAACAAAAAGAAAAGAAAGCTATGAAGATTACTTGGAGTGATTATGATGAAACATCATACAATGGAAAAGAGAAGAAAGAAAGCCTTATTTATCTTATGGTAGGAGATGGTGATGCTCTAACAATTTTTTATTATGAGGTACATTCTTCCTCTTCCTCCTCTAATATAGATTATGAAGAGAAATATACAGATGTTTGTCTTAAATATTAAAAATTGACTTCTTAGTGCAGTAATTAAAAGAAGAGCATAAAGATTATTTAGGTTTATGTAAACATTTGAATGACAAAAAATGTTGATTATTTTCATGAAGTAAAAGCAATTAGAGATGAGCATGCTAATATAATAATTCAAAACATTATGCTAACATGTGAATTGAATGAACTTAAAAGAATTCATTCACATTTCCACATGTCATTTCAAAGATTCCATGTCATCAATTCATATAATGATTAACATCCTAGAAATATCAAGTGCAACTACTTCTTGAAACATAGTCACATATCATCTCTTTGTAAAATTAAAAATAATATTAATTCCAATTTTCTAAGAGTTATTTGGGTAAGAAAATATAGTTTAAATTCTATTTATGCTAAGACATGTAGACCCAAAAGGGTATGGGTCTCCAAAATTAACAAATTATTGAATTTTATTAGCATGCCTTCTTCCTTCTAAGACTAGGGAGAGTGTGTGATATCTTGATAATGGATACAAAACATATGACTAGAAACACTTATCTATACATACACTTGAAAGAGCATGATAGTTGTATGGTTATGCTTGGAGATGATTCCATGAAGATGGTGATTGGAATTAGAATAGTTGATAATTCACACTTCTATTAAAAATGTCCTCCTATATAAGGTTTGAGACATAATCTTCTTTTTATTAATAAAATATATGGCCTTAACTTTTAGTTTTTTTCGATTCTAAAGAATGTGGTATTATTAAGAACATTAAACAATTATAATATCACTTAAAAAAGTAATATATATGTATTGAATTTGAGGATGATAGAATCTAGTGGATTAGAGTGTCTTACTTTCCAAGTGAATAATTTAGATTTATGGCATAAGATGTTTTGTGATCTTAGCTGATCATCACTTAGAAAGATAATCAAACATAATTTAGTTAGAGTCCTACCTAATCATCATTGGAATGATGAATATGTATATGTAGTACATCAATTAGAAAAAATAACCTCAAGTATCATTAAAGTTTAAAAAAGATTTGATGATAAGAGACCTCTAGAATTACTATATTTAGACTTGTTTGAACCTACTCACATAAATTAGGTGGAAATATAGTTTTGTAATAGTTAATGTTTATTAAAAGTTACTTGCATATTGTTTATTAAGAAGAAGAGTGAGGCATTTGACAGGTTCATACAATTTGTTACTATATTATGAAAGGAACATGATTTATCTTAATTGTTTATTAGGAGTGACCAAGGAGGTGAGTTTAAGAATAAATTTGTTGTAAAATTTTGTAATCATCATGGAATATCACTGTGACATCTTAATCTCATAATATCTAGGTATTATCCCCTTAGGTTCATACACATTCGGCAACTTTTTCCCTCAAAAGGAGCCTTGACTTAAGATCCTTTCTTCTCATATAAACACCAACAAATTTTCTTAAACAGTTGATGTGGACTATTTATCTCTATATAACTCCACCTAGAAGCTAAGAGGCACTTCCTTTTCTAGTTATTCCTTTATTTAGGATATCACCTAGTGTGCACAACCTATCATATTCAATCTCTTATGTTATAGACCCCCAGAGATTGGAATTATCATATTTTTTGATGTGTTATATCATATAGTTTGATAAAACTTTATTAATTAATCATTTTATTTTTCTTCTAAAGTACTCTTTTTGAATTAATCATACTATCTCATAAATAAAATCATATTGTATGTCATTCTTGGGATTTTTGTGTTCATTAGACTAGCTTGTATATTTTTCTCTTCCAAACTATTTGATTCCTAATGCATAAAACTTATAAACATATCATACTATAAGATCACTGGATTACATAGTTTAATTGCCATAAAGTGCTACTAACAATCTAGATCAAACTTTTGTTTCATAGATTTTTTATCTCATTTAGAGGTAATCGTATTGTATAAAGTTTGTTTCATACTAAAGAAGTAGAAGAAATTTTAACTATGATTAAATCTTCAATTTAAGTTCTTCTCCTAAATTTTTTTATTTGCCCTTAGACACATTTTCTCATCTACATCTTCAACATCTTGTTGGATGACATATTTCTTTGTGTTTAAGTATCTTGACTTGATTGTCCAAGGCTTTGTTCATCCAACCAAGATTGAAAATCTACTTTTTCTACTTACATTTTGTTTTAACCCATAGTATACTAAGTAGGCAAGTTAGACTACTAGAAGAACGCTTAAATGATTTGTCATAATTAAAATAGTATTTTGCCTTTAGTGTTGATGTGGTTTAGTAGCATGATTGTTCACATGTGTTATACATGAATTTGATGTGAAATATGTCAAAAAATTTTAATATCTTGGATTGTGAAAATATCATTGCATTTTAAAATACTCGTAAGAGTTCAATGGAAAACTAACGACACACACACAGGCACACATATAAGCTATAATATATTTAAACATAGGGTTGGAGAAGGGTGGTTTAAGGAGGAGTTATAAGATCTTTTAGCTTCAAATACATACATACATACATACATACATACATATATATATATATATATATATATATATATATATATATATATATATATATATATATATATATATATATAGATAGAGACAGAGACAAAGAGAGAGAAAAAGAGAGAGTAAGAGATGAGCTTTTATATGTTATGATGCCAAAAAAATAAGAGTTTAATAATGAAATGATTACAGAAATAAAACTATGATTGAAAAGCACTCATCAAAATATTTACAATGATTATTATTTCACTATAAGTAAAGCTCTATTGGGATTTTTATGAATTTTGAAAAAAATATAATTATAAATCTATACGCAATACAATGTTGCATCCCAAAGGAGGGAGAAATTAATAATTATCCTTAAAGGTAAGAAAGCCTATTAATATGAAATTTTTAATGTTTATTTTCAATTTTTGATAATTTATTTTATTTTAAAAAAATTGTTACATTGGCCAATCTTAAAAGAAAAGAAGAGAACTTCAAATAGAAAAGTATAAATTATTGAAACATATACATCTATCAAAGTTTGATGTGACTTGATAATTAAATAAGGGGCGAAACTTATAGGAAAAATAATAGTATTTTAGTTAATTATATTTTCAATATAAAATTATTGAAGATACTAAATAATATAAAAAGTTTATGAAATTGGTATGACATGTAGAGCTTATAGAGTAGCTTATTTTGAAATTGTCAATCAATTTGTGAAAGTTTTTTGCATAAAAACTTCAATGAATACAAAGTTGTATAAGGCTTTAATTAAACCCTTAATCAATTTTCTAATTTTCATAATTTCCTTAATCCCAATGTTGGTGAGTGAAACAAATGAAATGATTGGTCTTAATTCTAACTAGTGGCAACTTAACTATCAATTTTGGTGGAGAGGCATATCGATGAGGAAGGAACACATTTGATGACCATTCAAAAGGAAATCACAAGAAGCAAGTGAGGAGTCGATTTGGAAAGGAAATAAAAAGGGATTAGAGTGGCCAGTAAGAGGAATTTTGGGGAAATTATCGAGAAGTTGAAAGGAAGAGAAGGTAGAAAATCTTTGAGGGAAAGAAAGGAGAGAAGGATGGAAAGGTGTAGAAGCCTTATGAGATTTTTAGGAAATTTGTTAAGGCACATGAGGAAAGAAAGGATTCCTGATGGGGGTACATAATTTTTAAAATTAAGATAGGCAATCTATATAACTCTCAATCAATATAATTGATAATTGTTGTATTGGAAGTATTAACCTTTTTATAAAAAATTAAACTCTTGGATGAGTAGATGCATTATAGATTTTCTTGGTGTGCTTAGTTGATGTTTACCATAATTCAAAATCTATTTTTTTGTTCATGTTAAACACTTGGTTCTATTGGAATCACCTAATCTTCTTATAATTACTTTTACATATTGCCTTAGTATTGCATAGTGTCACATCTATATTTGCATTAACATCAACATGCTAATGAAAAAATAAAAATAAAATCATAAATAAAGAATATAAAAAGCAATCGAGTTGCCAAGAAAATCCCTTCCTATTTTAATTGATGTCTCAATTATCTATGATAAAAGTTTATGTAGGACATTAGTGGGTAAGGGGTAGTGAACTTAGTGATCTTAAGGAGTATAGGTCATGACTAGGAAGACTTTAGAAGCATGTAGCCTGAGATATAAAGAAAGTACATAAAGGTGAATCTATATATAATATAATTGGCTTGGTGTAACATTATAATCCTCTTATCATGACCGTCTCATCATGAACTTAGGACTTTTTTTACTTTAATACTATTTAATGACATTTAATCTAAATTTTAGATTTTAAATAAATAGAGTATCCATTATATTTAGTCCTTTTTTATATACATAAAAATTAATTTCATTAATCACAAAATATTATCCATTTCATGTAGTTATCCATTATTCCATTTACGCAATTATTTATTATTCAATCAACACAATTTTAAAACATTTCACACGATTTAATTATATAACACATGCAACAAAAATATAAGAATAATTTTATATTTTTATAATTGGTACATCTAATATAAATAATTATACATTAGGCATATCTCAAAACTAAATTACATAACATGTTCATTGCTTTCTTATGGCTGCCATGTGTCTCAACTAAAACCCTATGTAGGTCTAGATGTCCATCTAATGTAGTTGAAAATTATGAGTGCTAAATATAGTTGAGCCAATTATCATAGGCATAGTAAGCAAAGTAATAAAATCATAACATGCAAAATATTATAATATTAGGATCCTGACTTGTGCAAGATCATGGTTAAGCATATCATTTAGAAATGCATTAGTAATAGGAATATACAAAATCACATGTTCATTGTGTTTAGCATTTCTCTTTTTATTTACTTGGAATTTTTAGCAAACTTTCTTATTTATTTTTCAAATTAAAAGGCTACTTCTCTTATGCCAAAAGGTTTACTTAAACTCCTCATATGGATAAGCTATTTTTTGTTGAACAAAAATTTCTCAACTCCTTATATAGATAATTCATTTTTGTCCCAAAAAGTTATCAACCACTAATTTAGACTAAGCTACTATAGTCCCATAAAGTTTTCCTTAATTGCATCATATGGGCAATGCAACATTCTTCCCACAAGGTTTCATATGGACTAGAACACTCTTCTTATTGCATTCTTGCATGTCTTATATATGTATCTTGCCAAAACATAGCCAAGCTTACATTTTCATGCAAGTTCTTGTGCAATCACATGCTAATATACATCATTGTTATCATGTAATATAAGAAATGTAGGTACAACATACAAAATAATGTAGGCATAGACACATCATGCTTATATTAATTATAACATAATAATCTTAGGTACAATATGTTGGAATAGGGAATAAGATGTCTGTACAAGAGGAGGGATGAACTATAAAATTCTCATTCTCAAGCATAATGATATAAATAATAGAAGTCTTTTGAAATTCGTGATTATGATTACTCTTAAAATCTTATTCTAAAACCATTGTTAACTTTAAAATCCTTTTATGTGATAAGTGATGTAAAGTAAGTATAGAAGCAATTTTTAGACGATTCAATAAAAATTTAGATCTACATCCATCCTTTAACAAAATGTTAGGAAAATAGTAATAAAGACTTTTTATAAATGTGGGTAAAAAAACCCCACACTTTGACCCCTAAGGAGCATACAAACATAGGTCAAAGGACCTTAAAAATCATTGTCTCTAATAAGCCAATATATTAACCCAAAGGACCATATAGTCACTAGGTTAAAGGAGCATATAAAAAAGATCAAAAGAGTAATGCAAGGCTATTGATAAAGTCCCACAAAGAGATAAAAGAAATAAAGTAAAGGTAAAAAATTAAAAGTCTTTAAAACCTAGCAAAAAGATTAAGAGGCATAATAAATCAATGTAAAAGCAATTTAAGATAGGTATTCAACTGAGCTCAATGCTTTTACTTTAGGAAAGGTTAAGAAAGGACAAAGAATTTTCTTTATTTCTATAGCTTAGCTTTTCCATTGACTTCTCAAATATGATCTTCAAGAATAAAAGTTTTTACATGAATTGTAAATGTTCATTAACCTTTTGTCTAAGCTAAGTGCGTTTTATAGCTTTTTAGGATGGCTTCTAAAGGCTCTAAATATTCCCTATGTATGTTTAAAAGATATATTAAAAAATTTTAGATTCTAATCAAATTAGTCATTACTGTGAAATAAACTAAATGTATCATATATTCTAAGGACTTCACTATAAGCTAGCCACTAAATATACTATGCATACTATACATAAAATATTACATATTACACTTGATCCTTAGTTTAGCTCTCTACTATCATACTTAAATCCAAATAAACTAAATATACTATATATTAACATATGTAGGTATTCCACTTAGTGCATTTCATATTTCCTTACATACCAAAATAATTGAATTGAATGTACTATTTGTTAATGTTAGCCTACTATACACAACTTTTTTTCCAGATTATCACTTGGCATACTTGTTACAACCTATTTAACTTCCTTATTATGTGTAATGATGAGCAGTTTTATCACTAAGTTTTTTAATAAATATAATTTTATTACATTTTAAAAGATTTATAGAATAGAGAGTTCACTTTATTTAAGAGAGGAGAAGTAGAACCAAAGGCTTGAAACTCAAATTAGAAGCTACATAGCTATTAAAATTTGTTTAGTCTTATATTTTATACTCAAATAGGGTCTCCGAGTATTGTTTAGCTTAACTAGAGCCTTATAGTGATTTGACTATTGATGAGTGTCAAACATGTTAAATTCTAGGCTACTGCTAGTTATTTCAGAAAGATAATTTGCTATTACATTACCCTCTTTGAAGATATGTTGAATATGAATAAGCTTAAAGTTTATGCACTCTTTAATTTGTTGATATTTATTGTGCATCTTCTATGGTAGTCACTTTTCCTTGAACCATGTCTAGAATTATTTTACAATTCAATTGCATTTGAATGTTGACCAAGGTTTTGCATAGTTGAAGACTCAATAAAAACACCAAAACATCTACTTAAACATTAGTTTTAGACCCAATAAATATAGAAAGTCTTTGAGTGTATGGCTTAGGTAATCTCTAGTAATCCACCCCATAATTAAAAGGATCAAAATTACCATTCATCTTTCTATCTATATTTAATTCTAAAAAATTGTAAGGTGGAGCAATCTATTTAACAATTTAAATGTTTTCGTATCTTATCTTAAAGAAAGGAGGTACTAAACCATATTGAACCATTTGAAAATTTGAAAGGGATGATTGGATCAAAGGGAAGCACTAAACAATGCCATAATAATTAGATAAAATATTGTTTATGATGTTTCTTATTGATAAATTAATCTCCTCAAAGTTTATTTATCACTAGGATTGACAAAGTTTTATTATGCATTTGAGGACACCATACACCTATGTTGGTGAGGGTGATGGTAAAACATTCACTCCCTTTTAAATATATTTTACTCTAAAATATGATCTAATTTGAGAATTTAAATGGATAGAAGCTCCTCTATAATTATCTATTTTTTTTCTTTTTTACACATCGACAAATAACAAGTCAAAAGAGATTTATATACATATCATAATATCAAATATCTCAAATACAATCTCTACAAAATTGCATCCATAGAATATTCACATATCCAAATAATCAAACATAAAAGATGTACATAGTTTCATAGAACTGAGGTACAGTTATCTAAAATGTCTTTCAATTCAATACATAAGCAATATCCAAAATGAAAGTTAACTAACTATCCACAATAGCATATTATTAAATGCATCTCATCTCAAGTGTAGGTACCATTCCCCATCTCTTGATACTTTTAGGATTTTGAATTATGATATAAATAATTAATGAGCTTATAAAGCCCAACATGTAAATTTTTACTTAAATAATAAAATGAAATACAAAACTATACTAAAATAAGCTAGAAGATAGAAGAACATTGAATAGTAACAAAATCATCACATCTATATATACAAAGAAATAGTATAAGCATATGTGAGCATATGATCAACATATAAAGAAATAAATGCATAAAAGGATGCACAAATGTAACTCATGATCATGTCTATTCTTACAAGCATCTAAAACATAGTATTTTATTTGACTTTTAATTTACTTTATACATTTTTATATTTTCACAACTTTTATATTTCTAATGTTCCTCATATATTTGATATCTCTCATAATCATTATAAGGGCTTACGTATTTCTCGAATAACTTTTATACCAATGCCATGAGATCCCATCACATATCATGTCTATATTAAGCACACAACATATATATCTTATTTCATATCATCTGACATAATATCATAATAGCATATAAAAAAATCATATTATGTTCACCTTATAATAGATTTCATTTCAAATCTAGGTCGTTAGATCACACAACAATTAGCTTAACATATTTTTAGGTTGTTAGATCACATAATAAGTAGCTTATCATATCTCTAGATTACTAGATCATATAACAATTAGCTTATCACTTCTCTATGGGGTTTAATGTTAATAGTAAAATATCATATCACATCATCATATCATCTATACTCATTCTTATAGATAACATAGTATGACAATTAAAGATAATGCTGGTAAAAAAATAAAATATGTTCATACTCTTATTAAATCATTCCAACAAAAATGAGTCTATGAACATCCACATTATCACTAGTATAATCATCATAAGAAGACTCATATAGCTTAAGTCATATCAGATACTTATGTGATCTCATATCACAACCATTATTCCACATTATTTATCTTTTATCTTTATTCTTTTTAGTTGTTATTTTTTATTTACTTTGTCTCTTCTCTGCCATATTTTTTTTCATATTATAACATTACTAGTATCACTAAATCATTTAACCATCTTATCTTTCAAGACCTAATTTTAAAATCGAAGCTTGTAGATAAGGATTTTTATGTTAAAATATGAGTTCAAAAAGAAAATGTTGCCATACTATTATGTAAAATGCTCAAGGATGGTAATCAATATACACATTTTAATGAACTAGATCTAATGTTTGAACATTTAAAAATGTAACATACTTGACAAATGTTACATTTTTATGTGAAAAAGCTTAAAAATTATTATTACAATCTACTTCATCAAAAATCAAAATCTAAGTTCTATTGATCAAATCACTTAGAATATCTTGATACAAAATTAAAAAGTTGGGTCATTGTAATATTGTTCTCTCACCTACTTACAAACTCAATTGAACTACTCATACTCTTCGTTAAGGACAATGTATCTGTGTTATATTCATTTTTTTAACATATTTAAAGTTATGCATTTTAAGCATGATGGACATGTTTTATGAATGCAATCATATTTTTTATTCTTTAACAAGGTATTTCTATAGATAGGAAACTATAAGTGAATGCATACCTTAACTAAGCTAGATGAATGAAAAGATAGTTTGGAAAGCATTTATCATAGACACTCAAAACCTCAGCTATTTGTTATAACACCTAAAGAATATTTTCATACGTTTTACATTCTAAAAACCAAATAAATAGACTTCAATGTTGCTTCTTAAAGTATTCTAAAACATTTATATCTGGGGCTAGTTAGGTTCTCACCAAACACACTCATGAAATCTTTTGAGCCAAGACCAAGCTCTCTAAATAGTTTACTTAGTTATTCTTAAGTTTCATGATTTGAAAATACTTAAAAAAATATTAGTATATAAAATAATTATTTTGTTATCATCAAATAAGTCACACATGAATTAAGGGCTCAACATAACATGGAAACAATATAACTTGATAGCATTGTGTTTAATCCTAATTGTGATAACACACAACATTAAGCACATGCACATATTGACATGCCAAAATACTTAAACAATGCTATACTTACCATACATTAATTAATCAAGAAAGTCACATATAAAATTCCCATATACATACCCAATATTGAAAGAGCCATGAGTTTAATTTCCACTTTTTTCTTTTTCTTGTCTTACAGTCATATGTAGTTTATATATAATAATTTTATCTTGAATTTTATGTACTAACTTTATTATGTTTATTGTAGCATTTGAATAATTTCATGATTATAAATTTGAGTTTTATGTTCTTATGAACTCTTTTTTTTCTCTTCCTTCCTCTTTATCTTTCTATTTATTGTTCTCTTTCTCTCTCTTTCTTCTTCTCTTTCTCTTAGCCCTTTCATTCTTTCCATCCTAAGCCCCCTCTTCCTTTTTTTTTCTCCTTCTCTTTACTATTCCTTCCTTCACTTAGCCAAAACCAAAGGATGGAGGGATGCCTCTTTTTTGACTTACTCATTTGTTAAAAGCCTCTGTCAAACTTCACCTCTGTTTCTTTTCTCTTCTCATGGTAATCCTATGGTGGAATTAGTGATAAGGAGGACTAGAGTATGGTCAATAATATGCATATAAAGCAAAAATGGGTCAAATGTGGGATTAGAGAAAGTGGTCTAGGAATATAGGGTGCTTATTATTTTATGTATTATATTAATTATTTTTATTTTCTTATTACACATTAAACTTAAATAATTTGTCATAATATCAAATGAACCTTAATTAAAATGAAATGAGTGTTGTCATGATCATCTTGACGAGCTCTATCTAATAATATATTTATTTTTATTTCTTAAAATATTTTATTTTCAAATTAATCTTAGCATGGTTTATGACATGTCCAAGATATTTATAAACTAATCCCAAAATGTTAATATAGCATAATATTTTTAAATTTTTAGGATAACTCTACATGTATAATCAAAGTAGTGGAGCTAAGAGCTTAGATCAAATAAAGCATCTATTATTTATAAAAGTCAAGGGACTATTTTGAAATAAAGAATATGAGCTCTATAATTTATTAAGATTAAAGGACTAATTTGAAACAAATAACATAAGTTATGTTCTTTAAAAAAGTCAAAGGACCAATTGAAAACAAATTTGTAAAATATGGGATAAAGACTCTAAATAATTTTATTGCATTACAATCTTTCCAAGGATATTCTTTATTTATTGCAATACATGATTTTTATTTTCTTATATTAATGTGATACAAATCTAGCATAAGATATGACTTAATTTGTATGATATTCTATATTAAGACTATGTAATTTTTGCTTACTAATCTCGTGTCAATAACATTTTTAGTTTTTTGTATTTGTAAAATAATGTATTTAGTTAAGAATACTTGAGTTGTAATAATTGTCATACATTAGAAAGACTTAGAAAATTATGTTATTATTTTATTACTTTTATTCTAAGAATAATGTAATAGTTTGGTTTAATTTCTTTGGAATAAAAACTATGATTTGACTTCTATGAAAAAGTTAATTAGCTGATAGTTTTAAAGACAAAAATTATGCTAAAAGGATTTTTAAAATAAAGGTTAGAAAAATTAGTTGATAATATAGATTTCATAATGTGATATCAAAGTGAATGAAATCTTATGGAAAAATGTGAAAAAAAATGGATAAATCTAAGATAAGAACTTAAAAAAATAATTAAGCCTTGTGTGATAATGATGTAGATGGAGAGAGGATTGGGCCGTGGGATAGAAAGAAAGAATTACTTAGGTTAAATGAGAAAAACAAGTATGATAAAATGACTTAAATAAAGAAGAATGAAGTTGAGAAGATAAAGAAGAAAATAATGATTCACTCACCAAGATGAATCTAAGAGAAGGCCACAAGCCAACTTAAACACTTATGCCACTAAGCAATGTACTTTCTTTAGTTGAAACTAATTTATTATTCATCTATTCATTATTGGTCCTTTAAATAAAATATTTTAAGTAATTATTTAATATAAAAAGTAGACTTTCTACTTAGTTTTTTAAAACTTTTATGCCCATATAATTCTTTAATACAAAAACATGCTTCTTACCTTCTTCTTGAAAACTTTCATATTCGTATAATTTTTTAATAGAAAGCATGCTTCATACAATCTCTTAAAAGCTTATATGACCATATAATAAATGCATGATTTCTACCTACTTCTTAAAGACTTTTATCGATATCTTTGAATATCATAGATACCTTCATTCATGTAGCACCAACAATGCTCTTATGATGATATATGGATGAATTATGAATTCTAAATGCTCCCATTTGTATGTTCTCCAAAGTGTTATGCATGTATTAAATTTTGAAAGCTTTAACTTGATTAATTGTAGTTTGAGACCTTGTTATAGGTCTATGTTGTTATTATGCTATCATTTTTTTCATTTATTCTACATCAGATAACCTAGGAAAAAATGTGTTGGATACCTCCCAAAGGAATTACCACTTAGAAAGAATGTCAACCTAGGCATGTGAGCATGAGTAGACCATGATTTATTTTGGTATTGATTGTATGCTACATGTTTGACAAACATATTTTATCATAAAGACTACAAACCTTATATGAAAATTTTATAAGATTTAATGGTTAGAAAAGTGTTATGAAGCAACATCACCTATGGTATATGAAGGCTTACACATTGTTCTTTGAAGAGAGCAACCATAAAAATACTAAAATAGTAAAAAATGGATGACAAGTTAAGGTTTGATGCATTGCTAGGATGTATGATACATGTAACATGTAGTGGATAAAATGATTATTTTTAATGAATTTAAAGAAATTTGGAGAATATTTAAAGAAACTTAATATATAATTAAATGTTATAAACATTGGGGAAAATGTTATGGAGATTGATTGACATCTTGCACCTCTTTATTTTAACATTTTTAGCACCACGTTATCTTGAATACATACAACTTTGATTCATATTAAAATTTGGTAATGTGAAGAATAAAATATTGAAATACAAATCTATGTGGCATGGAGGTTGAAAGTTGAAACAATGGAATATAAAGGATCACAAAATAAGGTTGTATGCATTAGGAAGAGTAGAATCTACTAGTGCTAAGAGGCAAATTAGAATGTAACTAGTTGATTGGTTGATAGAACAATTCATGAAGTTACATCTGCCACACATTACAAATATCATGGGTGCATTTTAAGCAGAGAATTTGCTTAAGAGGTTCAAGATACTATTTTTAAGTATGGCATTCTTGGAGCACAATAGTGTCTATCTCCTTGGTGGTATTGATAGATGGCACTATCAAACATTAGTGGCATGGAAAGTAGAGACCTTGCCTTGGTGATAAGTTAAATTTAGAAATTTCTTGAGAGTCCCATCATGTATTTCAAGAGTATTATATTTTAAACTTAGCTAAGGTAAAGATATGGGATGATTTAGCTAGGTTATTTCATAGATGATTAACTAATGTTGAATATGAACATTCTCCAAATTCATAAGATATGACTAGAGGTGGTGGTGAAAGAACAACAGAAGTGTACAAGTTCAAAAGGAGTTTATGGAATTCTATCCAAAGCATCATAACTAATGAAGTTCACTACTTATAAGGGGCTAGTGGAAGCTATATGGCATACTAAAGAAGATCATGTTATTATGGAAGCTAGGAAAGAAATAAGAAAAAGATGGGGAACATTATAACCACAAAGTAGACCAAAAATCAACAAGTTCATGACATCATGTTTATAATCTCAAGTTACAAGAGAAAACCTAAAAATGTAAGACATGATCAAATCCATTAAGGTGAATGCAATAAGATATCCAAAAAATGCTTTATTTGTGAAGAGATGGACATATTGCCAGAGAATGTCCATTAGATATGATAAAATCTAATGATCATGGCAAAGGTAGTGGAAGAGGTTATGCACTTAAGGGTTCTTCTGTAAAAGAAACCAAATTCAATTCATTAATCAATGGTAAGGGGAAAATTGCAACAACTCAACTTAAAATGCCCAAACCATGAATCTATCCAGATTACTTACAGAGAAGCTCCATCATCTCTTAATATCATCATAAGTTTATTATTGTTTTTAAATAAACTTGTGGGAGGTTCTTTTTGATAGTGGATAATCTTATCCTTTCATTTCTATTATATTAGTTGCATGCATGGTAGATGATTCACACATATTAGATTCACCATTATTGGTTAGCTTACCTATGGGGGAGGAGGTAAAAATAAACAATCAACATAAGAGAATTCTTTTTGGGAATATATAAGTTAGTAACTCATAGGGTTACTATAGACTGCTAGGAAAATAGGTAAATATCTACATGGTTAGTACTATCATAACAATTTACATTAGAAAAGGCCAAAAAATACTTTTCATTTATACACTTAATGTAGAGAAACTAATAAAAATGGGTGTAAATTTTATTTGTCTTTGGTACAAGTTTCTGATAAGGGATGAACTCGACTACGAGATGTGCTTGTAATATGCAGTTGGTCCTGAGGTGTTTTCTAAGAATCTACATGGAGTAACTCTTGATAAAGAGATCAAATTTATTATTGAGCTAGTGCTTAGAAATAAACTTATATCAAAGGCACCATACAAGATGGTGCGAATGAAACTTCAAGAAATGAATATTCAATTTTAAGAAATGCTTTATAAAGGCTTTATTAGTTGAGTGTCTCACCATGGAGAACACAAATTTTATTTAACAAGAAACAATTTTGGAGTTTGTCTAGAAAAAAATATTCAATTTTAGGAAATTCTTTACAAAGGCATTATTAGGTTGAGTGTCTCACCATAGGGAACACCAATTTTTTTTAATAAGAATAAAAAAGGGAGTCTATTTCTATGCATAACCTAGACAAAGTTGAATTGAATTGCCTTAAGTAGATAAGCTTTTTCACCAAATGCATGAAGCAAAGGTGTTTTCAAAGATCAATTTATGATTTAGATATCACTAACAAAAGATAAGAAAGAAAGGTATACCAAAAATGGCCATTAAGAGTAGATATGATCATTATGAATTTTTGATACATTTTGTTTGGGTGTACTAATACATCTATGGTATTCATAGAGCTAATGAATTGAGTCTTTAAACATTAGCTAGATAACATTTTTTTTATCTTATTCATTGATGATATCTTGATCTATTTCTAGAATATAAGAGATCATGTAATGCAGTTAAAAATACACTATGGAGATTAAAGGAGAATTAGTTATATGCTATGTTCTTCAAATGTAATTTTTGGTTATCAAGTGTTTTATTCTTGAGACATGTGATCAATGTGGGGGATTGTTAATGGATTCATAATTGGTGGAAGTAGCAGCTGACTAGCCTAGGCGTAAAATTGTCATAAAGATAAAAAGCTTTAAAATGTTTGTCAAAAGATTCTCTCTAATTACTATTTCCTTGATAAGGTTGACACAAAAAGGAGGTTCCATTTATATGGAGCTAAGATTGTTAGACTAGTTTTCAAACTATTAAGGAAAAGTTTAAACACTAGTATTAACTTTACCCAAGAAGAATCAAGGATTTTAGGTACTTATTTATGCATCTTTATAAGGGTTAGTTGCTATTTTAATGTAATGTAAAGAGTTATAGTGTAAACTTCTAGAAAACTATGATCTAATGAAAAGAAATTACTTTATTCATGACCTAAAACTTGTTATAATTTTTACTTCAAAACTTTAAAGACACTACTTATTTGAGGAGTCAACTATATTCTAATCACCAGAATCTTAAATGCATCTCTGCTTAAAAGGAATTAAACTTGAAACAAAGATGATGACTTGAATTAATAAAGGACTATTGTATGCAGCACCTAGAAAGGTGAACATGGTATAAGTTCTCTAAGAAAGAGAGCAAACTTGAATTATATGATCACAAATTTGGAAGAAGTATAATTGTGCATAGAAATAATTTAACTAAGGTTGGAAGCCATATTTGCAACAAAACAAAAGCTTTGCTCAATTAGCAATTGTAGCAAATTGGTCATAAGATCTTAAAATCTTTCAAGACAGAGATGAAGTTTAAAATATCAATATTGAATGCTTGGACGAGAATCTGATTTCAACTTGAATAAGATAACTATATTATCTACTTCAAGGATAAAATATACGTTCTTGCACAGGAAGAAGCAAAGTAGATTCTATTATGCAAAGCACATGAAACTAGGTATATAGTACATCTTAAAATGTCTAAGATGTGCTAAGATATGGAAAAAAACTTTTTAGTGGCTTGGAATGGAAAAAGTTATTCAAGACTATTATTGGATGTCTAATTTTTCTATAGGTTAAAGGAGAATATAAAAAATCAAATAGATTATTATGATATCATCCTATGATTATTTGGAAATGTGGAGAGATATCTATGGGTTTTATTGTTGGTCTTCTAAGACTAGTTAGGGATATGATGTAATCTCAATGGTCATAGATCATTTAACCAAGGCTATATATGTGTTGCTAATGAAAGATACATATATGGTAGAGAAATTGTTTAAATTTACATGGATTAAATAATGAGACTATATGGTGTGTCAAAATCTATTGCCTTAGATTATACTCCAAATTCACATCACAATTTTAGAGAAAGGAAAAATGCCTTTGGCGCATAACTAAGATTCAACACAACTTTTCATCCTCAATTGATGGTTAGATTGCAAGAATAATTAAACCTTTGAAGGACATGCTTAGATTGTATATGTTAGATTATGATAAGAATTAGGATATGTATCTATCTTTAATTGAGTTTACATATAATAAAAACTATTAATTGTGTATTGAAACAACCACTTTCGAAGTACTATATGGGCAAAAATACCAATCATAATTTTGTTGGTGTGATGAATCATAGAAATCACTAGTAAGACCAAAAATAATCTTGAATACAACAATAAAGGTATAAGTAAATAAGGAGAAAATCCAAAATGCATATGATCGTTAGAGGAGGTATTATGATTCAAAGCATAAGAAAGTTAGAATTTTAGAAAGGGGCTCACTTTACTAAATTGAGTCCTATGGAAGGAGTTCTTAGATTTGGTATGTGAGGAAAACTAAAACCAAGATATGTTAGATCTTTCCAAAAAGAATTGATGAGGTTGCTTATAAAGTAGTTTTACCATTGAAATTAATTTGAGCACATAGAATATTCCATATATCCTCTTTGAGTAAGTATATGGTGGATCCTATTAATGTTGTAGTGTATGATCCAAATATCAAAGAAATACAACAAGACTTAATTTATGAGAAAAGATTAATAGGAATTTTGGTCAATGAGACAAAAAAACTAAGGAAAAAGATTATTCTCATGAGACAATCATTCAAAGGAAAATAATAAGAGGCATGATAGGCATCTATAAGGAAATAAATAGGGACTAGATGACAACAATAAGGAAACATAGGAAAAATTCTTGAGAAGTTGAAGGGAAGAGAAGGTGTAGAAGTTTTATGGGAAAGAAATGAGAGATGACAAAAGGTGTAAAGCCTTGAAGGAAATTAAAGCAAATTTAAGTTTTGGAAAAAAGGGTTCTTAAGTCATGTCCATTACTTTGGAAATTGAAACAAGCAATCCATTGAACTCTTGTTCTATATTGCTAATGATTATTGCATGCAACAATTGGCCTTGTAATAAAAAATTAAAATCTTAGAGATGAGTTAATGCATCTTTTTGGTGCATTTGATTGATGTTTCCTCTAATGCAAAATTTTTCTTTTGTGCATGTTAAACTCTTGGTTGAGTATTTTCATGATATTGATATCACATGATATCCTTGTTGTAATTACGTTTACATAATAACTTAGTATTACATATGATTGTATTTATATTAGCATGAACATTAATATAATTAAAGTAATAAGGAAATCCTAATTGTAAAATAAAGAATAAAAGGAGCAATTGGGTGGCTAAGAAAATTTCTTCTTATTTTTATTAATTTCTTGGTCATCCAAGAGAAGGGTTTAAGTAAGAACACATTAAGGAAGGGATAACGATCCTAATAATCCTATGGGGTATAGGTCTAAGATAAGAAGACTCATGAAAGATGTATCTATGAGCCTTATAGAAAGTTTGTAATGGTGCATTGGAGATTGGAGAATCAATCTAGCTAACTCCACCTATTTAGTCCAAATACTAGAGTTTAGTGTCTATATTAAATACTATGGTTTAAGAAGATCAAGAAAGTGGTTTGAAACAAAGAACAAGAGTTATATGATTTATAAAGGTTTTGGCATCGATTTGACATGAAGAACATCTATTAAATGATTTAAAAACTCAAGGGACTAATTGAAAACAAATTTGAAAATAGGATAAGGATTTCAAATAATTTTACTTTATTGCATTCTTAACATGGATATTCTTTATTAACTTTCAATACATGATCTTCTATTATCACATAGATTTGATATGGACCTAGCATGTGATATGATCTAAATTGTGTGATATTTTGTGTTAAGACTTCGTAGTTTTTTCCTATTGAACCTGTGTTGGTTGGCACCACATGTTTTTGGTTTAACATTATAATTAACATGGATACACATTATAAGACTCCAGGAGAGAAATTTGTGAAGTTGGCACACTAGCAATTTTAGTTATTTTTTAATTGAGTAATGATGTATTAAGTTGAGAATACTTGAGTTACATTAATTTCTTTGTGAGTAAGACTTAACAAATTATGCTATTTTTTATTTTTGTTGTGAAATTAATGTAATAGCTCGGTTTAATTTATCTATATTGAAAAGTATGGTTTATTTTCTTTAGAAGATAAAATCGTCTTATCATTATAAAATGATATAAAATTCCATGCCAAATAATATCTTCAAAATGAAGGTTAGAAAAATTAGGTGGTGGATAAATGCCATGCATACATTATACACATAATTACACTTTCTTATTTTTTCCCTAAAATTCATAATTACACACACATATTACCATTGATTTGATTCATTATCAATAGTCATAAGTGATCATCTTAAGGTAATTCTTTTGTTAATGAATGCACTTCTTATATCATAATTTCTAAAGGATGAGAACTAATTATATAATATCTACATCAATAATTTAAGTATAGTATTGTCACTAGTTTAAGTCATTATGGAACAAGTTATAATAACAAACTTGCAAAATGGATCTTATCATCATAAAAATATTTGTTTTTTTCAATTGTTTTTGTTGCATTGTTTTTTGAATAAAAGGATCACAATTTGTTTTTGGTCGAAGAGCTTTCTTAGTTCTAAAATTTTTCATTTACATGTCAATGTGGTTTTTAAAATTCTAAAAATTATAAAGATGGAGATAGATTTAGGAATTTGTCAAATGAATCACACTCCATATACATCACGAGTCCATGGATAAAAAATGGGCTAAAGGAAAACATTGAACCCAATTCTATAATGATGAAAAAGCACAATTAAGGTTATAAGTTGTATTCTTAAAACAACTATATTTATAGTCATGGAAATGAGGATATGATTTGATAACATGTATAGATAAAATAATTTCTTTCACATCAAAATTCCAAATATTTATGGCTATTTGTTCAATTGGATCTTCTCTTCTAATTTCATAGCTTTTGTAATAATTTCTCCTATGTTACACACAAAGTAAAAAGCCTAATGTAGAAGCCTAAATTAATTCTTTAGAAACCCCCTAATTATTTCTATAAGACCAAAAATTTATTTGGATAATTAGTAATAACTTTTGCTACAAAGAAGGTTTTGACAAGAAATACTTAATCTATTATGCTTTAGCTTTTCTTAAATGATCTCCTTTGGATTATTCATCAAACCCAAGTATGGTTATGATGTCTTAAACATTTTTGTAACATATTGAAGTTTTCTTAACTTATTGTGCAATTTCATATGTTCATCACCAACAATGTAAGGTTGTTGCACAACTATGCTAAATCTAAAGGATCTATTATTGGATAAATAATTTTGGTGGTTAATTCTCTTTATAAAATGATAATAATTATTAAATGACTAATGTCATGGAGTGCGTAGGGTGGGTTAAGAGTTAATAAAGAAGTAATAAACTAGTAGTGTGAATATAAGATGTAGATCTTACTAGAAATATTATATAATTTATAATATAGTAATAGAAATCTTACAATCATAAATCTTAGATTTGAATTTTCTAGATCCAACATATAAATTATACATAATAAAGTCAAAAAAATAAAAATATATATTCATAATGCTCATATTCTTAATGATATTCATATTTATCATATCAATATCATATATCATATTAATATATTAGTAATTCATGAAAATATGAAAAAATATATAAAAAAATTATAAATAAAATAAATAAGTTATAATTAATATAAAATAAAGTAAATTAAGATTAGAATTTATAATATAAATTCAAGAATATATATATATATAACAAGAGTAAGAGAGAGAGAGAAAGAAAGAAAGAAACAGAGGGAGAGAAAGAGCAAGTGAAAAGATGGTTGAAGAAAAGAATAAAGAGAAGGAGAAAGGAGTTAAGGAACTACTACCATGATTAAAACTAAGGTAAGAAAACATAAAAAAATATGATAAAATTTTAATTGGAGGAAAGTTTATGTTGATTTGGATCAATATAAAGTTTTAGATTAATAAGAATTTAAGTTGGTTTGCAAATTTATTCTCAAAGATTGACCTTTAAAGTAATGTTTTGAAGTTGTTGGCCATTAATCATGATTTAAATGCTTCATGTATAAAGCTCAAAAGGTTTCATTCTCTTGTTTAGAAAATATGATTTAACATGGATAAAGGTTGAAGAAAATTAAATTTTGGGACAATCTGACCAACCAAATAGAATGGTCAAGTATTGATTGGATGATCCAACTAATTGATCAAACAATTCGATCAACCATCGTTGACATGTTATTGGACTTTTCTAGATTATTTCAAAATAAATTATTAATACATGGATTAAACAATCTAATCAGTGAATAAGATAATTCTATCCAATGATGAATTGTCTAATTAGAAGGAAATATTTTACGAAAAGTGGCACTTTGGAAAATTTTAAAGAAAAAAAATTTAAATGGGATTTAAGCATTTTGGAAAACATAAGAAATTAAAAATTATATAATTTGTTTTAAAATGGGTGCTTTTAGGTTAATTGAATGAAAGAGAAAACTCAAGTATGAATTCAATTAGGTGATTTTAACTTATTGTAGTACAGATGTTATTTATTGTACCAATTTGATGATGTTTGAATTCTTGTTATGAAGACTTGCATGCATTGAGTTGTGTTACAAATTTTTGCTATTATGAAATTATAAAGCCTAGATTATAACATTTATAATTTGGTATATGTTAATTCATATAATATCTTTTATTTAATAAAATGAAAATTATCTTAAAAAATAATGAGATGTGAAAAGTCATTAAAAAAATATCATGCTTTGAAATGTTAAGTTAATGAGTTTATCTTTATAGCTAATTACCTCTTAGATCTAGCTAGTGTGATATGACTAGACCTATAGTTTGAGGCCCATTAGGCCATTAGAAGGATAAGGATAAGGATATCTCCAATGAACATAATGTGATATAATGAGGGTCACCAGGAGGATAAGCATATTTCTAAGGGACAAATGTTATCTGACTATTATGTTGAGATATGTGCTTATGTGCAAAGGCATAAAGTTATTGAGATGATAAGTATAACCCTAATGAATAGAGGATCTAAGATGTTGGGTAGAGAAGTATATCCCTAATGGACTTTTGAGGATGTAATAGCTATAATATGAATTATAGCCTTGTTGGAGAAAGAGAAAATGAAAATAAAATAAATTGTCAATTTATAGTTTTTTCATTATAGTATGTTCAATACTTTTGTTGTTTTATATTATATGACCTTATTATGCTTTATTTATATTATATCACTTTAACATGTTTTCTATTACAACATTATATTATTTTAATTTTGTCTTCTAAACCTTTGTAGTTAGTAATTAGCCACTTAAAGTAAAATGAATGTGTGAATCCTATAAGAGAGGGGTGAATTTTTAGTTTTAAAATATTGTTTTTGGATTATATTTATTTTTCAAAAATTCTTTATAAAATAGTTTTACTTTTTAGAAAATATTATTATTCAAATATATATATATATATATATATATATATAATTTTAAATTTTTATGATTAAGAAAAATGAAAATAAAAATTAAAAAGTATATAAAAAATTTTTAGTAGTTCGATTTAAGCTAAACCTAAGTCCCCCCAACTAAGGTTAAAAAAAATACCATTATTATGATAATTACAACTTAATATTTTCCTTATGATTCATCTCCAACCAACTTGAGTTTTTTCTTATGATTCACCTCCAACCTATTTGCTTTTGTAGGTTCAATATAACTCAAGCTTTTGTAAGCTCATCCCCAACTCAGGTTTTTAACAAGATCAAATTAAACTCAAGCTTTTATAAATGTCGAGCTACCTAATCCAAAAGAAAAAATACTACAAGAACAAAATTTTTGATAGAAATCATACAATGTTTCCTATGCTTGTTGATTAATGGAGTAAGATAGAAAAAGCTCAAAATTATGATGAGAAGTAAGAAATTGAGAGCTTAGAAGTGCAAGGCTTAGTTAGAAGAATTTGTCTTTCAAAAATGAATTCACATTGATTAGTAATTTCGTTCAAAAATATTAGATTTATATATAAAAACATATATATCATAGTTCTTAAAAAGTCAAGGAAAAAATCTTTCATAAGTTGCTTCAAAATGACTTAAAAACATTTCTTGCAAAATACTTGCACAATGATGCAAATAATGGCTATTATGTAGAATCAACCAGAGCCATTGGATTTGCTCAGAGAGGATATGGATCGTCAGATTAATGAATGTAAAAGCAAATAAGTTGTGAGTGGTTAGATCAAGACAAATTAGATCTGGTCCATCCAATCAAGTTAGATGAGATCTAAATTATTCGATTCATTAAAGATAAAAGTGGGAAGATCTCAACCATAGGATTCAAAATCAAAATCTATAAGTAACTAGATTCAAGGATTAGTTGTTTACCAATGTGGAGAGAATGCTAGCCATCCAATAAAATTGGACAAGATTCTTGTCATTCATTTTAGGCCTTAAATCAATGCTTCTAGAAGGGGATAAAATGTAGATGAGATTAGAATCATTTAATTGAGAAATTGTGCATTGAATGACTCACATAAATCTTATAATTTAGAAATTAATCACTCAAAATGGATACAACTTTTAGTCCTTCATTATGTAAATGTTCACAATTTTTCTCTTTATTAGACCTTTTGCATGCAAATAATAAGAGCTAAAACCTGGGCTTGGCTCCCCCCTTATCTACTTGGGATTTTGTGATCTAGGCTACTCATAAGCAAATAGGTTTAACAAGATTATGGGTCAACCTAAACCACTTCATACTTAAATCAAATTCTATCAAGCTCAATTCTTCCTCTACCTTATCCCTACTAGGTTCATGATAGCACCTTAACCAAGTTCAGCTCTAACTCGACTTAGTTCTAATTGGTCTCTTGACCTGAGACACACTAAGCCTGCTTGGGCTTAGTTAGCCCAAGCGATTTTTACTTGGGTTATGCTTGTAGTGTAGTTGAGGATATATTTTTTTCTTTTTTTAATTATAAAAATACAAGAGAAATATTTTTTCTAACTTAACTAAAGTTTAACAATTGACCTAAAATGAATTTGGCAAAGATGTATAAGTAAGATTCAACCAAGGAAATGATTAAGTGATTGAAAAGTAGATTCTTATATGCTCCCTAAATCAAGAAAATATTGGAACACTTTGGATGCTTAAGTAAGATTTGAAATTGACGTGTTTTTTGAATAATAATCAACAAGCTAATATCCTATTTCATAAAAATTAAATTGATGTGTATGTCTTAAATCCTTAAGCTTGTTTAACACTCTAATGTCCCTTAAAGAACATAAATTTACCATCTTCAAAAGTTAATGACTTATTCTTCATAATTAAACCTGATTCATACTAAACAAGTCTATTAGAATAAAATTCTAAACATTTAAGGCTTGACTCAACAAATACAAAGCTAATATAACACCACCTCTAATTGATTCATTTTAAGTCATCTATATGCACCATAAGAGGAGGGGGAATTATTAAAAATAGAATAAAAAAGAAGAGTTTGAGTAGTTATTTTTAAAATCTACATTATGAAGTTTGAAGGGCATATGGAAAGGATAATGCAAAGAATTCATGCATAAGACTTAATCAAAGGATAAATAAATTCTATTATAATTTATTCCTTTATCAAATATCTTAAATACCCACCCATTCATTGAGTGAGAAATGACACATTGAACGAGTGAGGGATTATAGCTGAAGGTTTGTGGATTTGGAGAAAATAAAAGAGGGAATCCTTGCAAAGTAGGGAAGAAAAAATGTTATTTTTAGGAAAAGATTTAGGAGGAATTCACTAAGGAAAGCAAGGTAAGTTCCTCGATGACTTGATTTTGTTTTGAAACATTTTAGTAAAATTTCATGAGAAGGGCTTGCATGGGAATGCATGGGGTTTATGAAAATGTTTATCATTACTCCGGTGAGTGATAAAAACTCTAATGAAGGAAACTGGGAGAGGCTAGAACTTGCAGACAAGAGAAACCTTTTGTTCTAGGTTTGCATTAGACCATCTAATTAACAAATTAGATGTAGTAATGAAACTATATGTAAGAGATAAGAATCTATATTGGATTGTGGTCCAATGCTCTTTCAATTGGCATGGGAATGTTCAATGTAGGTATCAGATGATCTAATAATTTTAATAAAAATAATTCAAGTCCATGTTAGATGCCTAAGGGTTGATTTGATTATCATCCAATAACTATTATATAGTTTAATAAGGGGAATAAATGGTCTAATGAGGACTTATTGGTTCAAATGGATGCCTCATGCATCTAATTCCAATAGGACACACATCAAACATTTTAATAACTTGGATTATACAACTTGATCGACCAAAAGATTGATTGATCCATGGTTAAGGACTTTTTGTCTTAAGGATGGGTCAATGGTGATGTGAAAAATACATTGAAAACTTGGTAAACACTAAGGGAGGTGTCATGCCCTACCTAATTACAACTTAATAAATTTGGCAAATACTTAAAAAATGCCAAATAATTAAGTGAAGATAGAGTAAGCAGTAATATCTCAAGGAGACAACCCAAAATTGACTAAAGGTGAGGATAAAACATCACAATTCTATATATCATCACAAATAAAAAAATGTATAAAAATAATGCACAAATATTAAGTTGTTATTTACAAAGAGCTAAAAAGGTATGTTGATATGTCATCTCATAAAATATACAACAGAGTTCTCACATACATCTTTCAATGGTCATAAATAAAACATTTTCTCACACTTAAGATCCCTAACTATCCTCTAAAAACCTTAGCTTTGAGAATATTTAACTCTTGGCTTATAATGTAAGTGATGAGCATAATATAATCACCAATCTCCTTATTTTGATGATAAATTATTTTTGTGTGAGGATAAAAATGTAAAATAGATAAAAATTCTAACAAAATGTGTGCATACTTTTCTTAGAGAAGGGAAAATTCAAATAAAATAATACCTTAGATTGGATATTCACTCAAACATTGTTCAATCTTTTTCTTGACTCTTCTCATTCTTTAAGCTCATGGGTTCTATTACAACTTCTAGGATCAAGGCACTTCTTCCTTTCTTCACTAGGGATCCCTTTCTCCTTCCTCTCTTGAGCTCTCTTCCTCTCTTAGTCTTCTTTTATTATAACTGAAAGGTCTATCAATATAAATGTTTAATATTATCTGTTAATAACTAAAGGATTTAGGATTTAATATTCCTTTGTTCACTTTAAAAAATTTATTAAAATTCCAAATGGCTTGCAAAAATCAAAATAGCATACTGGCTAATTTCTTATGTTCAGATCTTTCTAATGGTATGTTCAAATCTCAAATTTAGCTTTGACAACCTTACGTGCATTTTAAGGCACATTAAAACATTGTAATTTCTTAATTTTGGGCCTGTACAGTCCACAATCAGCACTAAATATGTAATTAGAAACACATTTCATAACTAAATTGTTAAACTCCTATATGCTTTAAAAATTACAGTATTTTGATGATAACAAATTATTTAAGCACTAATCTTGTGATATAATGTCTCTACTTAATGGGTTATAGGTTATATAAAGATATGTAAGCAAAGAAGATCATATGTTATATTATAGAAGAATGAAGTCTCAAGTGTAGAAAGTCAATCCATGTGAAGGTAACAAGATGTTCATCCACCTTGAAGATCTATATGTCCAAGATGCTTCTCAAAGGGTACAAGTGTTTGGACATAAGTAAGGATTGAAAAGTAAGATTAATAACTAATCCAAGAGCTACTATAACAATACAATGTATATCATTTAGGAGAATAAGTTTTAAATTGAAAATCCTTAAAATCATGAGCATAAGTGCTTGAGTTTTTTCCATTTGATTTAGTGAAAAAAGGCATGACTTATATATAAGAATATTTACTAAAAATGTTCACAATTTTTTGGAGAAAAGATAGTAAAAACTAGTTAAATTTGAACTAAATGTTACGATATATCAATCACAATGTATGATACATCTAATACTTATCTAATGGTATTTAAAGGAGAAAAAGACTATCTTGCTTAGTATTAAAATGGTGACTCATGATACATAGATGTTTTCAATATATAATATATTTAGGTTAAATTGGGCTACACTCTTGCATTAGACCATCTAATTTAGATGAGTGAAAGGTACAAATAAAAGTATGAGATAACGGATGTTACGTTAGTCCTTAATGTACAATATGTTTACATTTACTAAAATAAATGAAAAGGAACATAAATAATAGTTAATTTTAGTTCATTGCATTGTATGGTAAGTAACACTTGTACATATGATGCATTAATTTAATAATAATAATACTATATTTAATTGGCATTACATAAGTATAAACCTAAAAAAATTCAATGGTATGGAAATTTCCATCATATAACATGTTTTTGCTGTGGATGAACCACATTGCATGATAATGTGAAAACTAACAAATTAGATGATATGTTATTTTATTGGCAAATAATAAGACTAGTTTAAAATGTGTATAACTTATGGTACATTTCCCACAACAAATAGTAAATATGAAACAAAAGGTGTCCAATGGTTAATCCAATCATGAGAATTTCTATATTTAGCTATTAAAATAGCCATTACAACTTTTGTTAGATAATCTTATGCATTGAAACAATATATAATCTCAAAGAAATTAAAGCAAAGAATTATTAAAGGTTTGAAAATAGATTGAAAACAAATTGAAAACATGCTTGAGTACTATTTAGAGCACTAAAAGTTATCTTTGAAAGAATTTTATTTCTATATCTTAGAGAAGACATCTAGTATCACATGAGTTTTGATGACAAATTATTTTACATCATATCAACATTCCTTACATCATAAAGCTCTTAAATATAATGGTAATTCCATTGTTCAATTTATAAAAAAGTGCTAGTATATATATATTTTATTCACCATTGAATAAGCTTGTGTTTTGTACCAATTCATGTTAATTGGTTCTTTTGACCTAGTTCTAGGCTGTGGATATGTGCAGCGATTAGCCAATCTTCTGACTATTAAAAATAGAGAGGTTGGTCGGGGCCATGTAATGTTGAGTAGAATAGGTTGTAATTGATCAATGAAAAACCTTAATTTGTACTTAGATTTCTCCAATATAGATGAAAGAGTGATTTGAATAGTTGTGTTCAAGCAAATTGCTTAGGGGTTGACGTAAGCTTAAGGTTATGCTAAGCCACCTAAAAATTATGTTTTCCTTCTATTATTTATCTTGCATTTTCTTTTGCTTTTCTTGATTACTCTATTGTATCCTTTGAAAGTTACTCAACTTGATAATCTTACGTTTTTCAAAAGTTTTGATACAGGGATGTGATGCTATCAAAATAAATTGCAAAAGTTTTACTTAATTTTACGTTTGTAAAAAAAATTTCCTTAAAATGCAATCACTAATCAAGCCTCTTTTTTAGTTATGCAATAGTGCCCAATATAAATAATTATATCCATTATAATATCCCCATCATATAGAAATTTTGTTCTAAAATTAAGAATAATTTAGGATATACTAAAGGCTCATGTCCTCTTGAACCTCTTAAGTTACTTCTCATTCAATTTGATTATTTCAAAAATATTTTAATCATGAAAATAACTTTGTTTCATTATGTCTTTTCTTTTTCATCTAAAATCTTGATTAACTATTCTTGATATGTCAATCTAAGGTGGATTTTAATTTATTAAAAACCATATTAGATCACATGAGATGAATCAAGGACATCTTCTTAAGAAAGATACATTGAAAACATTATGCCCCAATTATCTATGAAGGTAAGGACACTATAAGTAACATATCTAACCCTTTTAAAAATCTAAAATGACTTAATGTAATTGGGTCTCAACTTTTCTACTTTGCCAAATCTGATTACACTTTTTAGAGGACAATCTTGTGTAGTTCTTATTCAATCTTTGATTATACTTATCTTCTTTATGACCTTGTCAATGAAATTAGACCCAATAAATTACCTTCTTTTGTAGAAGGGATTGATACTTCATTACATACCATGAATCATAAGGAGCTATTCTAATATTAGCCTAGAAGGTGTTATAATATGGAAACTCTATCAAAGGTAAGTTGCTCTCCCAATCAACCTCAAAGATTAGCACACAAATTCTTAACAAGTCTTCAAGGATCTTAATAATTCTTTTAGTCTATCTATTAGTTTGAGAGTGAAAAGTTGTGCTTAATATTAATTGAGTACCAAGTAATTTTTGCATGTTTCTCTAAAATTAGGAAATGAGTTTAAGATTGTTCTTAAAAATAATATATTTGGCATCCTATGTAATCTCAAAATCTATTGGACATATTGTTGTGCTATCTTCTCTATAGAAAAAATCATTCTAATAGTTAAGAAATGTGTAGACTTGGCTAAGTTATCGAACACTACCCATATTAAATCATGTCTTATAGTAATCTTGGGTAGTACATTAATGAAACCATAGCCATATAGTCCCACTTTTGTTTTGGAGTTGGTAAGGGTTGCAATATTCTACTAGAATTGTACTACTCACCTTTAACCTATTACCAAACTAAGCATTTCTTGACTTATTTTATCACATCTCTCTTCATAATCAGCCTCTAGTAATTCTATCTTAATTCTTAGTATATCTTATAATTTCTTGGATGAATAAAATATTTAGAGTTAAGAGTTTCAAATAGTAATAATTACCACATTTGCTAGTTAGGAGGGATGCATAACCTACCCTAGAATCTCAATGCATCATGCTCATTAAGTGTAGATTTAGATTCCAATCCATCTCTAATTCTCTAAATCAATTTTTAAAATTCACCATCTTGTAGTTGGTCTTCCTCAAAAACCATTTTTGCCAATTATTCCTTATGGAAAATTGATAAAGCAAGGCAACATTTTTAAGCACAACTCTTTTAATCTACATTCTATTAATTTCAAAAGAGATATTATTTTTATTCAACTATTCTACTAAAGAACACACAATAGTCTTTCTACTCAATGCATTTATAACAACATTGGCTTTACTTGCATCATAATTGATGGTCAAGATAAAAAATCTTTAATAAACTTCATCCATCACCTCTATCTTAAGTTTAATTCTTTCTAGCTGAAAAGATGCTTCAAGCTTTAGTGATCAATAAATAATGCATATTTCACCCATAAAGGTAATGTCTCATGGTTTTTAAAGAAAAAACTATGATATTTGATTCCAAATAATGCATGGGATAGTTTTTCTCATGAGTTTTGAGTTGCCTATAAGCATAAGCAACAACTCTATTATTCCAAATTAGCACACACCTCAACCTCTAAAACAAGACATCGTTAAGGATTTGATACCCATCAAACCCTTCTAACAAAATAAGGATAGTAGTTTCTCTTTCAATTATAAGAAACTAATCTCACAATAAACATCCCATTGAAATTTTATAGCTTTTTGAGTAAATCTCATCATTGGAGATGTTATAAAATCATTACACAAACATTTAGTAGTAGTTAGCTAGACTTAAGAAACTTTGAATTTCTAAAATAAAAGAAAGGCTGATGTACAATAGCAAAACTTTTTTTAAAATTAATATATATCATTTTAGCTTAATTTTATGCCCCAGAAACACCACGTAGGATTGCCATAATTCACACTTAAAAACCTTTGCATATAATAGATTTTCTTTCAAGGTCTATAATGTAGTGCACAAATTGAATACATGCTCTTCTAAGGACACAGAATACAGAAGAATGTCATCCATAAAAATAATCATAAATTGATCTAAAAACTTTATAAAAATATGTTTATTAAATCTACAAAGATTACATGGGCATTTATCCACCCAAATCTTAAAACAAAAACTTATACTACTCATAACAAGTTTTGAAGGTTTGACAGCATTTATTCATTTCATTTTCACTTAATGATACTAAGACCATAGATTTATCTTGGAAAATACTATGACATCTTACAACTACTCATACAAATTATCAATTCTTAATAAGGGATATTTGTTCTTATAGCTAGGTCATTTTGCTCATTATTGATAACATCTCAACAAATCAATCCATAATAATCAATAAAAATTAAAATTTAAACATAAGGAAATCAACATACGATGAACTAAAACTCTTAGAAAAAGGTATGATGATGTGACAAATCTAAAATGTATCCTTTAGGTAAACCTCACTTAATTATTTATACATAAAGCGAAATGTAAACAAAAGGTCTCAACTACAATACCATACATAAAAACCCATAAAGTTAAATGTACTAAATTAAATACATATTAAGCCCTTAAGTAAATAAAACTACAAAAAACCAACTCAACATCAAACTTTATACACCATCTAATCTAAGGAATAAGGTCCTTCTCCATAGCATCATAATCCCTATCTTTCAATGTAGTGGATAAATTACTTATGATATAAATAATAATGAGACTCTAAAGAACTTAGAAGATAAACTAAATTAGATAACAAAGCATAAAAATGCTATAACATGCTAACTAATAAACATAAAGGAATATATTATGATTGTAGTGATCCGATAAAAACTATAGATTAAACTACATAAAATGTGAATATGCACACAATTCTTAACTTTTTTTTTTCTTATTTCCAATCTATTATATACTATAAGGCCCAAGTTTGTCTCTAATCATTATCCTCTAAATCTAATAATAACCACATCTATATTTATATGAGTTCTTATTGACATCTATCTATAATGATATGACTTAAAGACTTGTATCTATAATATCATATCAAGTATAACCTTTAGACTTATACCTAGTCATGTTTCACAAAGTATTAGTGAAATATACATATATTGTGGTCATGGTACTTATAAGGTATGGACTTTGAACCTGTACCAAATCATATAATATGAGAATAATATCTTAAGAAAATCTATTACTATTATTCCATTCAATTTTCAACCTAGTTTTCATTTTATATATAATTCAATTTATGTTTCATGTATTTCAAACATATGAATACAATTTATTGTAGTATCTAACCATTTAATCAATGTGGTAAACATAAATTCTATTTTAACAATTATGACAAGTATCAAAATACACAATAAGAGTAACTATTTAAAGATATCTTTTAATTATATTCTCTAATAAATTATTTAACTTCTTTTGAAATGGTGACACACTACTTAAGATCATGTCAATTTAATAATATTTTATTAAATAAACATTATATCTTTAAAAATTAATTTTATTACATCAACTACATATAATTACAATCATATTTGCTTAATTTCTTAATTTATAGTATATGATACATTAGAAATTGTTGGAATGTTGTAGGGTTTTCTCATAAAAAGTTAGCTCTAAAATTTAGAAGAGTTCCAGGTGTTGATTATTCATATTAGCTTTCACTTTCCATGTAGTTTCTTTTTTTGTTTGATCTTTTCATAAAACCTTTACAACTATAATAACTATTTTCCTTTACAGCTTCTCCCTTCTATCCAAAATCTATATTGGTATTTTTGGATATGTCAAGCTTGATTCAATTTCAATATCTTAATCAGTATAATTAACAATATGAGAAGGATTTAAAATGTATCTTCTTAAAAATGAAACATAAAATATATTATGAATTCTTAATAATCATAGGCATAAGATATCATATATGTCACTTGTCCAACTGTTTATAGAATCTAAAATAGACCAATAAACTTAAGTTTTAATTTTTTTGACCTTCCAAATCTTATAACAAGTTTTGTTAGACTAACATTAATAAGCATAAGTTCATCTCCTTAGAATTCAAATAATATATGTTAAGCATTAAAATACCTTTTTTCTCTATCTATAATGTATTCTAAGAAATTTTAATCTTTTTTATAACATCTACAACAACGTAATACCCAATACTAACTCAATTATTTCCTTCATTCCAACATAAGGGTGATTGACATTTTCTTTAATATAGAGCTTCATATGATACAATTTCAACATCAAGTGGTAATTATTATTATAAGTAAACTCAATTAATGAAAATTGACTTTATCATTCACTACCAAAATCTAATATGCAAAATCTCAATAAAGCTTATAAATTTTTAATAGTTCTTTTTTATTTGTGCATTTGTTTATAAATGAAAAATTATACTAAAGTTTAGGCTTATACTAAATGTTTAATGCACATTTCTCTAAACATGTGAGATAAATTTAGTATCTTTATCTAAAATAATGTTCTTTTATATTCTATGCAATTTAATAATATGACTTATATACATTTGAGCTAATTTTTTACTTAATAAGTTGTCTTGATAGCTGAGAAATGAGCTGATTTTATTAGTCTAGCCATAATTATCAATATTGAATAATAACATATTGGTGATCTAGGGAATCATATAACAACGACTATAGTAATCTCTTCATATTTTCACTTAAGAATGAGGAAATATTCAAATAGCCCTCTTCATCTTCATTATTCCTCTTTAACTTGTTAACAAATTAAATGCCTCCTAACCAAATTTGATATATCTTTATTTTGTCTTGTACTCCAATATCTTTATTTTAACTTTTGGTACATCTTACTTTCTCTAAGATGAATATAAAATTCTAAATTTAAGCTTCTTTTAGTTGTAATTCTCTTACTTATTGATGATCAAATATGAATAATCTGTTATGAAATTAGCATTCCATTTAGATTTAGTTGAAATTTATATTCTCATTACTCTTTAACTTTTTAAATTAGCTTTTATAATTTGAACCCTTAACTTATATTCTTTTATGGATTTTAGCCACTCTAACCAAATTGATAAATGCAAAAGTAACGCTGTATTACTTTGCACACTTGCCTCTAATTATAATTTATTCATTTAAAAAATTAGACATTTTTCCTTTCTTACAATAATATGCTACTAGCACTTGTCCTCTTATTCAAAGAATCTACGATCACATTAGCTTTCTCAAGGTGACAAATGATTTTAAAGTCATAATATTTTATGAATTTTAATTATCTTCTATGTCTAAAATTTAATTCTTTTTTATTAAAGATATGTTTTAAACTTTGATGGATATTAAAAAATTCATATTTGACTCCATACAGGTAATGTCCCCAAAAGTTTAAAGAAAATATAATACTTATTAATTCCAAATCATGTATGAGATAGTTGTCTAGATGCTTAAGCAATTACTTTTTTATTCTGTATTAACACACAACCTAACCCTTATAAAGATGCATCAATATAAACTTTGTACTTTCTACACTTTTTATTTAAGTTAGCACTATTAATTTGTCTTTAATGTTTGAAAATAATTTTAAAAATCTAAATCTAATTCAATTTAACTACTTTATTATGAACTAATCGGAGAGGGTTATCTATAAAAATCCTTTTTCAAATTTCTTATAATAGCATGCCATTCGAAAGAAACTTCTCACTTCTGATACCAATGAAGGTTTAGTCCACTATATTATGACACACTAAGGATTAAGTGATATTCCCTCAATACTAACAAAATGTCTTAGAATCACCACCTTTGATACCAAAATTCACGTTTAGAGAAGTTGACATATATTTGATTCTAACTTAAAGACACCATTCCAAAGAAACTTCTCACTTTTGATACCATTAAGGGTTTAGTCCACCATATTATGACACACTAAGGATCAAGTGATATTCCCTCAGTACTAACACAATGTCATAAAAACACCATCTTTGATAACCAAAATTCACATTTAGAGAAGTTGACATATATTTGATTCTACCTTAAAGCAATAATGTTGCATGCAAATAAATAGCATGCTCCTTCATAAAATATTAAGTATATTATAATATAATCTATAAAGAAAAAAAATGCATTCAAAAATCCAAATCATAATTCATAAATTTATAATGTCTCTAAAAGAAGTCTTAGAAATGTCTTTTTTCTTTATTCTCAATTTGTGATAACTAGATCATAGATCAACCTTGAAAAACAATATTGCTCCTTGAAACTCATCAAACAAATGATTACTTTTAGGTAATATGATGTGAAAACTAGTTTACAAATTTCACAAGAGGGAGGTGAAGTATAGACCTTAATATAATTTTTGCTACTTTTTATCATATTTATTTCTTAAAAATAATTTTATGTTTATACAAAACCTCGATTATATATATATATATATATATATATATATATATATATATATATATATATATATATATATATATATTAATATAATAAATAATAAATATATAAATTAAAATGAGACACCATACTTTTTAGGTAAATTGTTTTAAATTAGAACCTATATCCACCCCAAATCGAGGATGGTAAAAGCTCCATTAATAAAATGTTACAATTTGAGATTTTTTCTTATGATTCACCTCCAACTATAACCCAGGCTTTGTGAGCTCAACCTCAACTCAGGTTTTTAAGAGTTCAATTGAATTTAGGCTTTCACAAATGTCAAGTTGCCCAACCCAAAAGAAAAAAGAAAAAATATAACAAGATGAAAAAATTTTGATAAATTTGTATTACCTTCTATACTTATTGATTGATGAAATAAGATAAAATGAGCTTAACTTTAAGAAGAAAAATGAGAAATTAAAAGTTTAGAAGTGCAAGGCTTAGCTAAAAAGATTTGATAATTTGAGAAGGACAAGTCGTAGTTACCACCAATAGAATTTATGATAGTAGAATATTGAGCAATGCTTTATTGAGATCTCAAAGATTGATTCATATTCATTAATTATTTCATTTATAATAGTTAGATATTTATAAATAAAATTTGATTATAGCCCTAACAAAGTGAAGGAAAAGCTATTTGAAAAGCTGCAACCAAATAGCTTAAAAAGCTTTTCCAAAAAGTTAAAAAGTTTTTTTCCAAAATAGCTAACACAATGACTAGAGAATTAGCCATTAGATAGGACAGACCAGAGCCATTTGGATTTGTTCAGAGGTGATACACACTATCATATCTAATGGTGGAGTTTTGGATGGTCTCATCAAGATGGAATTAATCTAGGCCAATTGATCATATCAGATGAGATCTCGATCATTAGATTCAACAAAGATAAAGTTGAAGTAGATCGTAGTCATTAGATTCAAACTAGATAATTAGGAGCTACACGATTCAAGGCTAAGGTAGAAAGAATTATAGCCATCTTATAAGTCAGGATGAAGCTAAGGTAGTTAAATTTAGGGATAAATCATATGAAATCAATAATAACTATCAGATATAAGAGATTGAATAGATTGTGAGATAGATGATTATCACTATTTAATAAAGCAGAGGTGATCTCCACCATGTGATCGCAAAAATGCATGATTATGCTAAGTTGTCCTAATTTTGGAAGTAGATAGGTACCAAAGGAATAGTCTTACATTTCAACATATGCAAAAGTTTTGCACTTTGTAAGGTTTTGTGTGGGTGTTATATTCAAGCCTAATTGTGGTTGGCTCCCATATTATGTGCTTAAGGTTTCATCACCTGGATGTACTCGATAGGTTATAATGGGTTTGACCCCACCTATACATATACTTGGTTTGAGTGTCTGCCTGACTTGATCCATTGCCTTACCTCATTTGGTTTAGGTTTATAGTATCATCACCAAGATTATGTTTGACCCAATTTGGTTTTGGCAATCTATTGACATGAGGCTTGTTAGTGCCCACGTTTAGGCTTGCTTGGCCTGAGAGTTTGCACTTGGGAAAAATAAAGAGAAGTAAAATATTTTTTAATTTTAATTTTAATTATAAAATATTTAATCAAAATTTAACAATTAACCTAACATGAAATTTAACAAAGATATATAAGATTTAACCAAGAAAAGGGCTACAGGATTAAAAAATTAAAATCTTATTCATTTGCTAATTCAAAAAGATGATTGAACAATTTAATGCTTGAATATGATTTGAAGTTGATATGAAAAGAGAGTGTCTTAAAATCAATGAGCTAACATTCTATTTTATAATAAAAAACTTATTAAAGTTGATGAGCATGCCTTCAATTCTTGAAGCTTGACAAATACTCCAAGGTGCTTTGAAGATCACTAATTTTCCATCTTTAATGGTTCATGGCTTGGTCAATAAAAACTATATCTGATTCACATTAAATAATCTCATTAGAACAAAATGACAAATATTTATGACTTGACTCATCAAACACAAGAGTAACCTAACAATCTCTTCTTTCTTATAATGGTAAGACATAAATGTTTTGATAAAAATATCATAAGAGAAAGATATTATTATAATAAGAGGTATTAAAAATAAAAGGTTTTATGCTCCCCCTTCTTTCATGTTTCTTGTTACTGTATGCTATCCCTTACTACTTGCTCCTCTTCACATATTTAAATAGAAATTATTTTTCCTTATCTTTGACATTATCAAAAGGGAGTTATAATTTATATAATTTTTGTTACATCTAGTTGTTGTCTTATAATTTGAAATTATATGTTTAGAAGGAATATAGAAAATATACCAACCAATTCTATTTTGATATAGTCAAATCCTACTAAGACTTTAACTACTTGATTTCTAATAAAATAATATCTTGTATAAATAGAATAATGAACTTGATGCTTTGGTAAGGCCAAGGCACTAGTAATATTAATTCTAATATGAATATATGAGAGATATAAGCCATAATCATGAAGTGGTTATCTTAACCATAAAACTTGGGCAACACAACTTTTGGTCACTACATACTCGACTTTAATGGTCAATAAGGCTATATAATTTTGCTTCTTGCTTGACCATAAAATTAAACAATTTCTTAAGAATTAACATGTACCTAAGGTACTTCTTTTATTTATCCAAGAACTTATAAAGTCTAAATCTGTGTAACTTATAAGATCACATAAAAAAGTATTTCTAAGATACCATGAACCTAAGTTCATTATATCTTTTAAATATTTGATGATTTATTTAACCACCTTTAGATGGTTTTTCTTAGGATTTGATTAGAAACTAGCACCTAAGCCAACACTAAATGAGATGTTTGGTCTACTTGTCATGAGATATAGTAAAGATTGAATAGTACCTCTATAAAGTTTTTGATCAATGGGTTTTCTAATTTCATTTAATTCTAAATACATTGATTAATTTATTAGAATTTTTTATGTTTCATATTTTCATACCAAAATGTCTTGAATAATTCTTTTAAATACTTAGTTTGTGAAATAAAAATATCATCTTTTAATTACCTAATTTATAATCCTAAGAAATTCATCTTATCTATCATACTCATCTCAAACTCCCTTGTCATTAAGTCACTAAATTCTTCACACATATTTTTATTTATAGTTTCAAAAATTATGTCATCAATATAATCTTGTATAAGAAACAAATGATCATTTAAAGATTTTATGAATAATGTGATATCTGCTTTTCCCTTTTTAAAATCACTATCAACTAGATAATTACTTAATCTATGATACCATGCATAGGGAGCTTACTTAAGGCCGTAAAGTATATTCTTAAGCTAATATACATAATCACCATGTGCATGGCTTTAAAAATTGGGAGATTATTCTAGATAAAATCTTCTTCTATTATCCTATTTAAAACTACACTTTTTATATTCATTTGAAATAATCTAATATTTTTATGACATGAATATGTTAAGAGTAGTCTAATGACATCTAATCTTGTTACCAGTATAGATAACTCCTTAAAATCTATACCTTCAACTTGGTTATAAACCTTAACAAGTATAACTTTGTTTCTAATGATCACTCTATTTTTATCTAATTTATTTTTGAATATCAATTTGGTTCTAATCATTTCTTGATCATTAGGCCTAAAAGCTAATTCTCATGCTTTGTTTCTCACGAATTGATCTAATTTTTCATTCATTGCTTGTACCCAATAGTCATCCTTAAGTGCATCTTCTACAAATATTGGTTCTATGATAGATACAAATGCATTACATTGAATTTATTTCATAAAAACTCTAATCTTAACTCCTTGATTAACATCTCCTATTATTAATTCCTTTGGATACGAATCTTGATGCTTCTAATCTTTAGGTAATTGATGACTAATCTCTTTTCTTTCTTTTTTACTTTTTATTGTCTTCATCCTCTTTTAGGTCTAAGATTTTTAAGGACTTTATTTTTTCATCTAAAGTTTTATTATTTGTCTCTTGAATGGCCTCATCAAATACTACATGCATTGTTTTCTCTATCTTTTAAGTATTCATATTGTAAACTCTATAAGCTTTTCTAAAAGAAGAGTATCTTAAGAAAATTATTAAACTTGATTTTTCATCAAACTTGTCTAATTTGGCTCTTTCATTATTAAGAATGGTACATTTACACTAAAAAATATGAAAGTAGCTAACATTGGCCTTAAATTAATTTTATATATTATTTAATAAGTCATATTAATTGCCTTAGCTTAAAAGTACTTCAATAGATGGTATCATCTAACATTATTTTACCCATCTCTACCAAGGTTTTATTCTTTCTTTTTACAATCTCATTTTGTTGAGGTGTATAAGGACATGAAAATTGATGCCTTATTCCCTTGTCTTCTCAATAATCATGACAATCCTTATTCTTAAACTCACTATCATTATCACTTTAAATACATATTAATTTGAGGTTGGTTTATCTTTTTATCTTTTTTATCAAATTAACAAAATTTTCAAATACCTCAATTTTACTCTTAAGAAATACAAAACAAGTATATTTATAAAAATCATCAATAATTACAAATCTATATTTCTTTTCTCCTAAACTCAAGGGTTGTATGGGTTCAAAAAAGTCTAAATAAACTATCTCTAATGGTCTATTAGTAGTTAAGTCATTTTTAGGTTTAAAGGAAGATTTAACTTTCTTTTTTTGACATGATTCACATATTTTCTAACTAGTTTTATTTGATTTTGGAAGGCCTTTAATTATATCTAGCTTACTTTTTTTTTCTTTAAGGTAGAACAACTTACATGACCTAGTCTTATATGTCATAAATTATTCTCACTTGAATATGTAACAAGGTATTCTATTTTACTAGCTTCTAGTTTATCAAACTTAATCACATATCACCTTTTCATCTACCAACTAATAACACTTGATCATCTTTTAATATTTTGTAACATTGAGTATCAAAATTAATAAAATAACTATTCTCACATAATTGACTAATGTTAATTAAATTAAATTCTAATACATCAACTAAAAAAACATTTGAATGTACAAAATTAGGTATACCTGTATTATCAATTCTATTTTTTTTCTTCTTAGATTAGTCCCCTAGTCTTGCCCATCTATTTGGTCTACATTTTATTGACACAAATTTTGATTGGTCTTAGGTCATATGTTTAGAACATCCACTATCCAACACCCAAGAGCTATTAATTTTTTCTCTATATATGACTACATAAATTATAAAATTTTAACTTAGTAATCATAAAATGTAACTTTTATTTGCTTAGTTTGTATGCTTTCTTGTACTTATAATTTCTCAGTATATTATTTCTAACCTATGAATGTCTCCAAAACATTATATCTCCACACCACAATTATGGAAACATCTTCTATTAATGTTTTATTTCTCTAACCTCAGGAACCAAGTCAGCTTGGGTTGAGTACCAATGTTCATTATAAGATCATTCATAATATCATTCTTAATTATCCATTTAAAAAAGTTTTTGAATGAAAAGCATGTAATATATCAAATATTGTGTATATATCCTAAAAAAGACATATTTATGCTTAGAAACATAATATGAAGTATTAGAATTTTTTGCATGTTCAAGAGAATAATTTTTTTGAAGTAGTAATTTTTTTAAAGTACTAAATTTTTTAAAGAAGTATTCCCAATAATCATGGAAATGTTTTCATCACAAATTTGAAGTATTTTTATTTTCTTTTTCTCATCTTCTTTCATGAAAAAAATCTAGAAAATTAATTTTTTCTTTGTAAAACTTTTTCAATTTTTTAAGTATGAACATTAAAGAAGATAAACACTGATAGCCTTTATATAATTATTTTTAAGAACTTCATGAGGCTAAGAATTTACTTCATTCTCTTCTTCTTCATTAGATGTGCTTAAATCATCATCATTTGTCATGAAGCATATCCTTATTTCCCCCTCACTACTTAAAGTTGTTGAGTCTGAATCTTCTGAAGCCCTCCAAGTAGTTTGAAAAACTTTCTTCTTCTTCATTCTCTATTTTTTCTCTTCTTTTCTTTTGATATCCTCGAGTTTTGAATAATCTTAACTAATATAGTTGATTTGACCATAATCATAGCATCTTAAAACCTTCATCTTCTCCCTTCTTTTCTTCTTTTTTTAGTTCTTATTTACAAAACATTTTTAACAAATTTTTAGCTAAATCTTTAACATGAAAATTTACCACTTCCTCCAATTCCATAGAAGAGATGGATGCCACATCTAAATCTTCCTTGTTTACTTTAAATTTCAATGGTTCCTCTTTTATTGCTTCATGCTTTGGCTTACAAGTGGAAGCCTCCTCTTTAACTCTCCTATTCATCTCAATTTTGGTCTTTAATAATTCTCCAAGTATATCATCTAATGTGAGCTTATTTAGGTCTTTGGTTGCCTTTATTGTAGTGGCAAGAGGATCATACTCATTGGGTAGAATTTTTAGTACTTTTCTTACAAGACCTATATTAGAAAATACTTTTCTAAGATTTGTTAATCCTTTAGTAATATTAGTAAATTACATAAACATTTTCTTTATAATTTCTCTCAAATCTATTCTAAATAGCCTATAATCATGTGTAAGAAGGTTTATTTTTGTTTCTTTAACTCGTAAAGTACCTTCATATGTAACTTTTAACTTATTTCAAACTTCATGTATGGTAGCAAATTCATTACTTGATTAAATTCACTTGGACATATGCCATAATGAAAGTAGTTGATTGAGCTTACATTTAATTATGTCATTCTCCTTTGATCACTACTAAGTTAACTAAAAGACTTGATTTTATTTGTGAATGAATTTTTAGATAAATCACATGATTTAGTGAGTACTTCCCAAAATTCTAAATCAATTGATTGGATAAAAATTCTAAATATATTTTTCTAATATAAATAAAATTCACCCTTAAATAATGATGAATAGACTAAAAAGAATCCTTCATCTAGTATTGCACCAATATCAATCATGTATGAAGACATATTAAAAACTTAACTTAAGAAGTAAATTAATAAACACGTATTTTGGATAGTATGAAAAAATGATAAGGTAGAAATTTAAATTAGTGTGTAACCAGAATGATAATTAAGTAAACTTAAAAAAATAATTAAAATACACATGATAGATCACCTAAGTAATTTGACTCACTTTTTGTAGAGAACCCACTCTCATACCCATTGAAGTGAAAACTAGTATGCAAATTCCACAAGAGGATGGTGAATTATGGACTTTAAAAACTTTTTTGCTATTTTTATTGTATTTATTTCTCAAAAATAATTTTATATTTTAATAAAATATTGATTATATATATATATATATATATTAATTTTTAATATGATAAAAAATAAATATAAATATCAAAATAAGACATTAGAATTTTTAGATGGTTCAATTTAAATTAAAACTTACATCCACTCCTAATCAAGGTCGAGAAAAACACCACTAAAAATGTTACAACTAGCGATTATTTTCATATGGTTCACCTCCAACCTACTAATTTTTTTAAATTTAACTATAACTTAGGCATTTGTGACTTAACCCCAACTTAGTTTTTTATGAGATTAAATCAAACTTAGGCTTTTGCAAATGTCGAGTTACCCAACTCAAATGATAAAAAGAAAAACCTAGCAAAATAAAATTTTTTTGATAAATTCGTACAACCTCTTATACTTGATTAATGAAACAAGGCACTATGAGCTTATAAGAAGAAAAATGAGAAAATAAAAGTTTAGAAGTTCAAGACTTATGTGGAAAAATTTAACAATCTTAAAAGGACAAGTTGTAGTTACTACTAATAGAATTTATGTTAATAAAATATTGAGCAATGCTTTATTGAGATCTTAAATATTTATTATATTTATTATTTATTTCATTTACAATGGTTGGATATTTATAGAAAAAATTTAATTAAAGTTATTAAAAAGTAAAAAGAAGTTATTTAAAAAGCTGTAGTCAAATAACTTAATAAGCTTTTCCAAAGAGGTTAAATTTTTTTTCCAAAATGGCTAACACAACTACTAGAGAATTAGTCATTAGATAGGATGGACAAAAGCTATTGGATTTGATTGAAGGTGGCATAGATGGTTAGATCCAATGCTTAGCTATGGATGGTTTGATCAAGAAAGATTTGATCTAAGCCATTAGATCATGTCAAATGAGATTTTGATTATTCAATTCAACAATGGTAAAGTTGGAGTAGATCTTAGCTGTAGGATTCAAACTACATAACTAGGAACTGCATGATTCAAGGATAAGGTGGAAAGTATTCTAGCTTTCCAATAAGTTAAGATGAAACTATGACCATCAGATCTAAGGATAAATGATATAAAATTGATGGAATCAATAATCATCATTATATTTGAGAGATTGGATAGATAGTGGGATGGATGATTATCATTGTTTAATAAAGCAGAGGTGATCTCCATCGTGCGATCTCAAAAATGCACGATCGGAATGTGCTAAATGATCTCAGTTTTGTAAATGGAGGTGCACCAAAGGAATAGTCTTTACCATATGCAATAGTTTTGTACTTTATAAGTGTTTGAATGGGTGTTATATTCGAACCCAATTAGGGTTGGCTCTCCCTTTTTGTGCTCAAGATTTCATCACATGGGCATACTTGATAGATTATTACAAGTATGATCTGGCCCATATGTATACTTAGTTTTAGTGCTTTCCTAGCTCAATTCTTCACCTTGCTCCATTCAATTCAAGATTGTAGTTTCGTTACTAAGATCGGGTTCAACCTGATTTGGTTTTGACAGTCTCCTACAAGCCCATGCTCAGGCTTGCTCAACCTAAGAGTTTGCACTTGAGCACAAGCATGGGATGTGGCTAAATATTTTTTAACTTAATTTTAATTATAAAAATTTAACTAAATTAAGTTTTTTTAAATTTTAATCAAGATTTAATAATTAACTTAACATGGAATTTGGAGAATATATAGAGTAGGATTTAACCAAGAAAAGGATTATATGATTAAAAAAAATAAAATTCTATTTATTTACTAAATCAAGGAAATGATTGAATAATTTGATACTTAAATATGATTTGAAATTGATGAAAGAAAAGTATCTTAAAAATTAATAAGCTAACATTCTATTTTATAATAAAAAACTTATCAAAGCTAATGTCTTCAATTCTTAAAGTTTACTGAACACTCTATGGTATTTTGAAGACTACTAATTTATTATCTGCAAAAGTATATAGCTTGTTCATTAAAAATTACACCTGATTCATATTAAATAAGCCCATTATAATAGAATATTAAATATTTATAGCTTGATTCATCAAATACAAAGATAACCTAACAAAAAGTTATTTGTTATTAATAATGATTTTATTATTCTTTTTGTAATCAATACACATTCTCAATTGCTATCCTTCTTTTTAACAAATAATATAGGATCATCTTATAGAACACACTTTATCTTTTAAATCATTATTCTAATAGTTCTTCAACATCTACTTTAATTTTTTGTAGCTCTATTGATGTCATTCTATATGGAGCTTTACAAATTGGTTCAACACTAGGAATAATTGCAACACAAATTCTATCCCTCTTCTTGTAGTTAAGCCTAATAAAGCATCTAAAAACACATCTAGATTTCTGTTAACTATGGGTAATTCTAAAATTTGAACAAATTTCTAACCGAAATTCACTATAGATATTAAACAATATTTACATCCTTTGTTTAACAACTTTTGTGCTTTCAACACTGAAATGATAGGAATCTTCCTCCCTTGGCCAAAATAAATTAACCTCTTCTCTAAGTATTTGAGTCTCTAACTTCTTGCCTTAAATATCTATGGTGACTTGATAATCAAACACCCAATTCATATCTAATATAATATCAAATTCAATAATTAGTAACATTTTATAATATAGAGAATGCATTTATCATTATTTTTACCTTCTTATTAATAAAATTTTCTACTTTTATGTAGTTACTATTAGGCATTCTAACTAATACTAAATCTTGTAATGGTTGAAGTTCAGTGTTTAACATATATATCTTATGTGTAAAAATAAATGAATGAGATGCTCTAGAATTTAAAAAATAATGATAATAACTTCTCTAAAGGTAGCATAACTAAGAGAATATTAGTAGATTAAGTAACCTCCTATTGAGTAATAAAATAAACGATATCTTATCCTCCACTACTAGATTTATTACCACTACCCATAGCACCAAAGCCTAAATACGAACCAATTTCTCCACCTCTACATATTGTGTTTTTACAACCACTCTTGGTTAGACTAGACGATCTAACCTCTTTAACTTTTTTTTACTATGATTCATAATATGTCTTAGTTCTTCATAGACAAAATATTTTGTTGGACATGGCATCTCTAATCTATACTCTCCCAAATTCTATTCATCATAGTTATTATATTAGTTGGTACCACTTGATTCAAAACTAAATTTGTTACTACCATGTCCCTCTTAGAACTATTATAACCAGCTCTTTTTTGTATGAACCTACCTTTGAATTTTGAAAATCCCATTTTCCTTTTTTGTAATTCTCATGTTTCCATGGTGTTTTATTCCTTTTCTATAATCCTAGAATGCTCCACAAACTCAATATAATTAGTAGTTCTTACCATCACTAATTCTACTTAAATCTCATCATGCAAACCCTATGAAACATATAACATCTTTACTCCTTTAAAATTACCAGATTTGTACATATTTTGCAAAATTAGTGAATCTATGATCATAAGCTGTCATTATCATTTCACCTTGCATTAAACTATTTAACTCCTTCCTCATTTTAGCTCCAACTAACAAAGAGTTGAATAATTTTTCAAAATATTTTATGAATTCTTCTTGAGATATTTCCCAACTATTTTGCCTAAAAATTGAATCTTTTTTCTAGAACTCCATCAAAACATAGTTACATCATTTAATACCATAACTACTAGAGCCACTTTCTTATCCTTAAGACATGATATGCTATTAAAGATCCTTACTATCTATTCTGACCAATTCTTTGCTTCTATGAGATCCTCTTCTTCTACAAAACAATGTTGATGCATTCTTTACAATTTATTGACTACATTGTTTATTGAGGTTCTCATAACTAGATTACTAGTGCCTCCCATTAAGTATGGTAAAGAAATTAAGGTTTGTACTAATTTTTATAGTTATCTCCTTTTTTTCATTTTCTTTTCCTTTATTTATGTTATTAGACTTAGCTCTATCCACTATGTCAATGTCCTCACTCACATAATCCTCTTAATACCAAAGCTTGATACCACTTTGTCAATGCCCCACCACAATAATCTATAATAACTAATAATAAATAAATCTTAAATATATCAAAATATGAAGGCATACAAAAACCCTAGGTGAGGGCCTAATAATGTGACAAACACAAAATCCATCCATTAACCAACCTTAATTAACCATTTATACATAAAATGAAATATTAAAAAAATCTCACCTATAATACCATGCATGAAAATTCATAAAGTGAAATGTACTAAATTAAATGCATATCAAGCTCTTATGTAAATAAAACTAACTCTACACCAAACTCTAGCCTCTATCCCATCTGAGGAGTAAAGTCCTTCACACCATCATAATCCTATATTTTTATGTAGCAGATGCTGATCTTTGATATAAATAATAATGAGAAACAAAATTGCTCAATAAATATATCAAATCAGATAACAAAATATAAGAATACTATAAGAAACTATCTAATAAACAAAAAATGATAAGTCATGATATAAGTAGTCCAATAAAAATTATAGACAAAACCACATAAATTGTGGACATGAACACTAATTGTTCACTATTTTATTTTTTATTTCCAATTTATTAAATTTTAAAGGTCATAAGTTTCATTTTGATCATTATTCTTTAGATCTAGTAATAACCATTTATATATATACCTATATGACCTCCTATCGATATCCATATACAATGGTATGACATCTAGATCTATACTTATAATATCATATAAGGCATGGCATCTCTTTTATACCTAATCACTCTATACAAAATACTAGTTACATGCATATATTAAGGACATGACACTCATAGGATATGACCTTTACACCAATATCTAATCATATAAGATGAGAATAATATCTCAAGAAAATCTATTACTATTATTCTATTCCATTTTCAACACAATTTTCTTATATATATATAATTTTATTTAAGTTCTATGTATCCCAAATAGATGAATAAAGTTTGCACAATATCTATTCCTTAATACATGTAGTATACATAAATTGCATTTTAGTTATCATGCCAAGTATTAAAAAATGATAAGAGATAACATATAAAATATTTTAATTTGATAATAATATGTACAATAATTTCATATTGTATTTACATCAAATCAACTATTTTATTTACCTGAATTTGGGACATTGTCTAATCTCTTTACTTTACGGATACTTATAATGTCATATATGCATATAAATCTCTATTTATTTTTAAATATATGTATAAAACATATCCATTAAACATAAAACCTCTAAAATTATTTTCTTAATTACTCTCTCCCTACTCCATTATCACATCATCTATTGACCTTGATGTATAGAACATTTCTCTAAGAACCTTCTTGTCATATTGTTTGTAAAGTACATGGTATTGTCTGGTACCCCTGACTATTCATTATTATCCTTTATGAAGTATTATTATCTTTTCCCTTATGTCAAACTATACTAAACATGATGTAACATCCTTTGCATCATATATACCATTTGTTTATCTTATAGCTCAATTCCCTTTGTCTTCCATACGTAATGTACTATATACTTTGACCTCACTATTATGTTTAGTTATACAAAACACTTCGACCCAAAAAAACCATCCTTAGCTCTGAATGACCACAAGTAACATACTATATATGGGAACCCATACATCATATGTTCATCTATATCATACTAACCTATTAAACTGACTTAACACTAAAGAGATTGCTTGTTTGGTACAATCTATAGTATGTTCCCTTATAAATGAAATGTACTCCTTAATTCACTTAGTTTCAATCCAATTCATGTCAAATGAGTTCCAACACTTAGAATTCCACTTTTAATACTTAAAATTATTCAACTTCCACTTAAAACACATTATGAACAAAAACTTAAAAAACTTTCATACCTTAGCTTGTTTGGTTGTTGCTTCTCTAGTTTGCTATTAACTACCACTAAACAACTACTCTTCTATGCCTCTTAGCTTCTTTACTACTCTCCAAGCTCAACAATAAATTCCAAGCCTCCCTATAAGCTCACCTCTTCTCTTGTTTTTTTCTTGTAGCAAAGCTCCTTCTCTCCTTTCCTTCCACTCTTTCACTTTCCAACTAACCTCCCTATCTCTCCCCCTCTTATTTCTTTGTTTTTTCCTTATTTCCTAACCTTATTCAATCATGTCCACTTTAATCCTATCCCAAATATAGCAATAAGATAGTGTTAATAAATTAAAATTCTTTCATTTGGTAATTAAGGAACTTAACTTTACAACTTTTTCTTTTTAAAAATTTATAACTAATTAACTAAAATTTCAAAAGTTATATCTCAATATTCTTATATTTCTCTTGAAGAGATCTTTTTAATGATATATTTAAATAATTTTTTTACTTTATTTGAAATTATGGCACAATATCCAAAATCACAAAAGTTTAATAAGGTTTTGATTAATGGACATTTAAACGTAGAAAAAAAAAATTTATTTTATAACCCTTTGTGCTTAATTTCTTAAATTATAATATATTATAAATAGAAAAATTTTGAGATATTATAATGATAGTCTATACACATCCACATATTATTATCTTTCTTTTGAATAAAGAGGATATTAACAATTATTGGATTAGGAGTTTTGTAAGGATAGTTATCTCATAAGATGGGGGTGAATTATACTTTATAAAAATTTGAGTAAGAAAGATTAGACTAAATTTTGCAATCTTGTTGTTGATGCTAAACTTTGAAAGATATTATTTGTGATTGAGATAAATGAAGAATGTAATGATTTTTAGGTGGTTTGACAAACACACGCCCATCTCCCTTAGCCATGAAAGAGTAGGTTTATTAATAAATTATTAGCTTTGGTCCAAAAGATGGTAAGCCAAACACTCTTACAAAAGATATCTATAAGAATAAAAAATAACCCAAAAGTGCTAAATAAATGATGGCTTAAAACAAGAACAATATACTAGCAAACATAATAAATAAAAGTATGATAAATAAAACTTCCTGAAAATTTGACTTATACAAGTACTTAAAACTAATGTCAATCTAAATTGTCACGTTTAAATGTGAATATGTATTACAAATTTAGAACCAAAGTAATGATAGATGATTTGAAAGCATGATAGCTTTTACAACAAGTCTAAGAAACCTAAAATAACAAAGCTTTCAAAAAAAATGATAATAAAAATGACTTCTTAAATTGAATATTTTTATATTATATTCTTCTCTTAAGGTTTAGTCATCTACTTATAGGCAAAAGATTCATAACAAGCTGAATATGGTAGTGCTAAAAGTTAAACAATGATTATAATCCATTTCTCAAAAGGGTTAACAAGTTGATATAGGTTTTCAATATGGATTGTGCTGTGCGATTGGTGGGATCATATTGTATAATGATATGAAACTAAACTTTTTAGATAATTTGATCAATATTACCATAACTTCTAAAATTACTACATTTAGTTTTAACACAAGTTCATATACTTGACTTAATAATGTCGTATATTGGAATAAGGTCATACTATACAAAATTATTGGGTTCTACTTTTGCCTAAGAACTTTAATGTATTTTAAGATGATAATATCATATTATATGTTCTAAAGTTTTATCTTTCACTCATCTTTCTAAACTTTAATTATTGTTTGTATTGTATGATGACATGCCATTATATTATACAAAATTCTCAACTTTTATCTTTTCTCACATTAGTTACATAAGGTGTGGCTAAAAGAAGCTAAGTCAAGTTTTTAGTTTTCTTTACTTCAAAAATTTGAATGTTTTGTTAGAACTCATTTCAATATGTTTGAATGTTGGGAATCTACATTCAAAATACTAGTAATGGATTATGCTACATGGGTCCACCATTAGGTTTTCAAAACAAAATGCTTAAACTACCATTTAATAAGTATAATTAATTTTATACTTCTGTATTATATCAAACAAAGTAAAGAATAGTTTCATCTTTATGTATTTACTTTATTTCTAATATTCCATTTTGATCACAATCTCGCACATGTCTATATTTTTCAATTGCATGTTCTTGGTTATCAACCTCATCGCATCCCCACATCATTGAGTTCTAATTACCACTATTGAAACAACCAAAACCTTAATTTTTATATAATGTTTTAATGGAAACCAAATGCTTGATTTTGAAGAACTTTGGGGCTAACATTTAGTCTTAACTAGTTTAGAAGAATCCAAACCTTTTTTTTAATAAACTAAATTTTTAATTAAATACAATTCGAAAATTATAGAAATAAATGAACTAAAAATGTATAATTCATTAGAGAAGGAAAAGTGGGAGAAGAAAAGGGTGGGCGAATGAGGAAGGAGGAAGGAGGGAGGAGGAAAGAGGCTGAGAAGGAATAACGATTCATTGAAAATTATGGTCTCAAGTTAAGTGGGGGCTATCGAAGAGGAAGGAGAAAGAAAGAGGAGATAGTTGATTAGAAAACCAACAAATGAGAAGAGGACAATGATGGTTGTTGTTGCCTCAATAGAGTGTGTAAATGACAAATGAAAACCAACATGGGAGTGGAAGAGAATGATATTGAGGGAGGTTCAAGTAAGGAGAGAGGACCATCTAGGGAAAAAAATAGAGGATTAATGTTATCAAAAGTCATTAGATATAAATTAATTAAGTTGATTCAATTAAACTATATCTATTCAATTACTATTATTATTAATTATCATTACAAAAGTATTTTTTAGGAAAGAAAATTATTTAATTGCAAGTAAATTTTATGAAAAAAATCTAAGATCCCAATTGGAGGACGCAAGGTATATTGCACAATTAGTAGTAAGGTTAGTCTTAGGTAGAAAGATTCAACTTTGATGTGATATTTTCCCCTTCAAATATATCTCTAATTATAACCTTTTTTTTCAACAAAGTTTAAGTTTTAATTTGAGTTAGAGTATGATGTTAAAACGTCTTTCTTACAAGGTGAATTTAAATTGTTTTCTTACATGTTAGAGCAATAGATTCTTATCTAGTAATAAACATTATTTTTAAAGAAAAAGAGAGCCATGTGTACTTAATGGAAATGATCTGATATGTTTTAAGGTAATCCTCAATAATGATGCAAAAGGTTTGACAATGTTTTTGTATGATAATTGTGTTGATCTATGAACAATTTTAGATTGTATTTGATTTTACACACTATGTAGTATAATAATGTGTTAGTGGGATGAAAAATTAAATTTAAACTTTAATTATTACAACTCACTTTGAAAATTAAATTTGAAATGAAAGACTTAAAAGTAATAAAAAAAAGGCCTTTAGTATGGATATTATGAGATATAATAGTACTTGGAAATAATGTTCAGCAATATAAAGATTATTCTTATGTATGTTATGTGATGAGTGCAGGATTGAATTAGGCTTTGATATCAAATAATGGAGAAGGTGTGAAGGAGTAATGCAAAATTAACTTAGTATTTTTTTGTGGTTCATGTTCAAGAGGAATAGACCTAATGGATTAGATTCAAAAAGTTCAGGAAACTTAGGTCTATAAAAGAAATTCATTATTTCTCTTTGGATGTATTGTAAACGAAAATATATAAGACTATAAAATAACACATTGACTATTTTGAGTGATAACGATAACTTAATTAAAGTGTTATATAACTATTAAACTCAACTTAGTCTGACTAATTATAAAATTATGATATCATAAAGTAATCATATCACATCATATATTATCTAAAGTAACATTTATAATGGATAAGAATAAAACATATTTAAGTAACTTCAATTTAAGTGTCAAAATTACATAAAGTATCAGACATGACAAGATTAATTTTTTAAGACTTAAGAAAATTAAATGACATGAAATTAACTTTACAATCATCATAAATATTAATTATATAGTTTTCTAAAAAAAACTTTTAATAAAGGTTATATAAAGAATTTTTAAACTACACTCATATGCAAATATAAAAGAAAATGAAATATAAAATGTAAGATATTATTCAAAAATCTCTTAATGATAATGAATATAATAAAAACCTTTATAGTTATAACATAACTAATAATATAAAAGTTTGGAAAATATAAAGTAATGATTGACATATCTTAAAAAAGATACATTATTGTAAGATAATAATGAGATAAATACAAATTTAGCAATCTTAATTTTTAAACATAAAGATAAATCTAAACTTTCAAAAATATTATTCATCTAATAAAATTTACTTTTTACAAATATTTTTTAATATAAAACTTAAATTATCACAATGATTAGAATACCTTAAAACCTATTTTTGAGCTACTCAAACTATCGTTGTTGTTGGAATACCATAAAACTATATTTTGATATAAAAAATGATGGAAAAAATGAATGTAGAGCATTGAGTATGTGTTTAATTATTGATAGATGATGCATGATACTGTTCATTTTGCAAGTGGGATGGTCAGGGCATGTGGTGGTTGGTTTGGGCATGCAGAGGTTGGTGCGATTGAGAGCAAAAGGGCGAGTGTATAACTTGTGATGTAGGGGGTGTAGAAGGGCATGCCAAGTGTTGCTAGAAGAGCACTCTAAATAATAATACAAATTTAATTATGTTTTGAATGTAAACTAATTTTTACTACAACTAATTCAACATAAATAATGTGTCAACTAAATTTAACAATTACCATCACAAAGTCATGACCCATAATTAATTTTGTCCAATTACATAACTCAACTAATTTTGACCATAACTAATTAGTTCTCCAAATTCTTTATTCATGCCAACTAGATATGATCATATTTCTTAATTAAGTTCATTTTCTAACACTCTCAAACTTAATTGTCTTCCATTTATTATTTCAAGTAAGCTCCTAAATTTGATGAAAAAGTTCACCCCATGTGGTTTGGTGAAAATATTGGCAACTTGATCTTGTGTCTATACATAAGCAATTCTATATCTTTGTCTTCATATGCTCATGAATAGAATAAAAACAAATATCGATATTCTTGCTCTTTGTGTGATATATTGGATTCTTTCCCAAAAAAATAGTAGATCTATTATCAATATAAATTTTTGCTACATTGTGTTATACTTTTGGATCTCTTTTAATAATCTTTAAAGCTATATAACATGACTAAGACAAGTAAAAGTTGAAACATGTTATGCTTCATAAGTTGAAAGTGTGAAAATAAAATACTTCTTAGACATCCATGAGAATACGAGTTTCCAATATAAAAGACAAATATATAAATATTTTGTTATCATCTATGTCTCCATCTCATTCATTATCAAAGTTTCCAACAAGTTCAAATTATTAGAATATGAATAAAACATTCCATAATTTAAAGTACCTTAGATGTAGCTTAGAAACCTCCTTTTTACTTTCTTATGTTGATATTTTGATCCATCCATAGATCTACTTACTAATCCAACTCTATAAAGAATATCTAATCTTGTGCAAGTCAAATACAATAATCATCATATCATACTTTTATAGATAATGAGATTTATTACATTGCTTTTATCATTCTATGATAATTTTACTTTACTATCAATAGATGTATTGACTGGTTTGTAATCTTCTATCTTAAATCTTTTAAGAACCTCATTTATGAAATACTCATGTGTGACAAATATGCTATAATCAAGTTGTTTATTTTCTAATCCAAGAAAATATGATATTAGACTCATATCTGTCATTTCAAACTCGTTTGCCTTAGTTTCTTTGAATTCTCTAATTAATTTTATTCTTTTCAATAGAAATTATCTCTTCATTCATAGCTTTTTTTTCTATTTCTCATTTCTTATTTCATCATTAAAAGTAATAAATTCTTCATTAGCACAAAGATAAATAAAATTAAGAGGACTCATCACCTCATACAGATCATGAATAGTTCTAATCTATTGTATTATAGGACCATCTTCATGTGATGATGATGATGTAGAAGATGATGGTGATATAACTTCTCTATTTTTCTCAATAATTTGCTCTTCTTCTTACATCATTATTGAGTTGCTTTTTTTATCCCACATGCCATCTTCATGAAACTCCATATCACGAGTTATAATAACTTCTTCTCTTTTGGTTCATAAAGTTTATAAGCTTTAGATTATGCATCATAACCAATGAAAATACATGGAATGCTCTTATCATGTATCTTGATCCTCTTTTGATCAAGCACATATGCATATGTTATGCACCCAAAAATTTTAAAGTAGTATACATTCAGCTTGAATATGTTTCATATTTCTTATGAAGTTAATCCTTCCAAATGTTTTGTTGGACATCTATTTAGCAAATAAATTGCATGATTAATAACCTCCACCTAAAATCCCTTATGCATTTCCTTAGTTTTTAGCATGCTTCGAACCATATCAAGAATGGCTTGATTCTCTCTCTATGATGCCGTTTTGTTGAGGTAAATATGGTTTAGTCAAGATACTTCATATGCCATGAGATTTATAATATTCCTCAAACTCCTTAGATATAAATTTACCTCCATAATCTAATCTTACTACCTTAATTTTATAACCACTTTAATTTTCCACCAAGATGTTGAACATTTTTAATGTTTGGAATGTTTCTAACTTTTCTTTTAAGAAATAAACCAATACTTTTATACCAAAGTCATCAAAAAAGTTTAAAAAATAGTGATAACCTCTAAATGAAATTGGAGTAATTGGTCCACATATATCAGTGTGAATAAATTGCAGAGATTTGTGTGATTTATTTAAAGACTTCTTTAGGAAACTTCTTTTTGCATGCTTTCTACATATACATCGTTCATATAATTTATTTGGTATAATGATGTATGACATCTCATTTACCATTTTCTTGCTTAATATAAGTTTAAGAATACTAAAATTAATATGTCTAAATCTCAAGTGTGATAACTAAGAATTATCCTTCATACAAGTACTTAGATATTTAGTAACAACATGCTTAATATTGAGAGCAAACATGTACTTTTGCTCCAAATGAACATAAGCAATAAGTTTATTTTCTTAAATAAATACTTTTGTTTCTGACATGTCAAATTTTTTTTAATAATTGTCGAAGACTAAAAATATTTGTTTTCATCTTCAAAACATAATAAATATTAGAAATGAATTATTCGGTACCATCTTTGAATTGAATAAGAATTTTATCGATGCTTTCTATTTTCATTTTGGAAGCATCTCCAAATGAGACATGACCATCCACTAATTCATCTAGCTTCATAAAGAAGTTTTTATGCCCACACATATAATTACTTGCTCTATAGTCTAAGTGCCACAAATTTTGATTTATAAATTCCTTTTTTCTTCTTGCTAACAAAAGTATTTCCTTTTAAATATTTTTCTTTTTAGTATAATTAATTTTCTCATGCACTTGATTAGAAAAACTTGACCAATATTTTAAAAAATAATACCCCATACTTATTGTGATTATAGTATTAAACATTACTTTTTATCATGTCTTATCTTTTCCTCTTTGATTTTTTTCACCCATATATTAGTTCATTTCTTAATAGCTAATATAATTACCATGACCTCGCAAACAACCATGTATTCCACAACCTCAAACATTTACTCAACCATGTCCATGTCCATGACCACGACCATGAATGCAAACTTCATGACTATTTTGTTCTTATTTTATTTTTTTATTATGAGGCTACTTTAAAGAATATGTTTAAATTGTTATTTTTTTTCTCCATTGAATATGATGCTCATAGGCTTGAAATAAACTCATAAGTGTTTCAATCTTTATAGTGTCTAAGTCATTAGACTCTTCAAAAGCGATCACAACATAATCATATTTGTTAAGTAATGATCATTAAAATTTCTCTACCAAGTGCTTTTCTTCAAATGCTTTCTCATTTCTTTTTAATTGATTGACTATAGTTAGCACCCTTGTGAAATATTTTAAAACACTTTCTAATTCTTTCATTTGCAAGGCTTTAAATTCACCTCTCAAGATTTGGAGACATACCTTTTTTACTTTATCATCAATTTTGTGTACAATTTACAAAAGCTCCCAAGCTTGTTTTACATTTTTTGCACTGGCCACCTTCTCAAATGCAACCTCATCTAATCCTTGATAAATGAAGAATATTTGCTTATCTTTCTTTCTTAACTTTGATAATGTCGTCTTTTGATTTTGTGTAAGAGTTACTTCATCTTGGATCTCTTTATACCATTTAAATACAATGTTATAATTATATATATATAGTATCAAGAAGTTTTAGATTTAAATTGATTTTGATCATAACTAATCTAATACAAATAATAACTCTAACTAAATTTGATCATTACTATCACAAACTCATAACTAATTTTGATTAATTATATAACTCATAACCAACTTTGATTATAATTAATTAATTTTGAAAATATTTTATTTATGTAAACTAATTTTGACTATTTTTTTTAATTAAATTTATTTTCTAACAGCAAAGCATCCTGAGGTGCATGATAGAGCGTGTGGACGGAGTTACAGAAGGGTGCGTGCATAGGGACATGTAAAAAGAAAGCTGTGGGGATGTGTGGGAGCTGCACGGATGTGGGACTGGTGATCAGACTAGCGCAAGGGCAGGCGAATGAGCATGGCGGGTGCACGGACAAGCAAAGGCTTGGCAGAGTGATTGCATTAGTGCAGTGACTATGATACGGACGTGTTCGGTAAAAGCAACAGTATCAGATGGCTAATGAGATCACAGGTGGTTGCCGGAGAAGAGGGCAAAGTCGGCCACAAGGTGGGAATATGCGGAATACACTTGTAAGACAATGGAGGAAGGCCTTGTTTGGTTTCCGCTAATCTCTTTCTTATTTTGTGTGACTTAATTGTTAACTGAGAACAAGTTGTTGATAAATCTTTCAACATTATATAACTGTAGATCCGTGACGTGTGAATTCATATTACTAAAAGGTGTAAACACTTTAAGCAGAGAATTACTGCACCAATTCCATGAACTCCATTGATATGATTGTTGATTCTAATATATCAAAAAAAAATAATCTACTTATCATTTCTGTATTTTCTAGTTTCCAAATATATATCCATTAACCCATTTCCGTCTTTTGCTTGCTCCAATTAAACTAAGCTTTTGATGGTAAAGTGCTCAAAACTGTGCTTATTATGAAATCCATAGTAGCAATTGGAGTTTGCTTTTCCAATCAGAAATCATGTTGTTTGCTGTATCTGTCCAGAAAACTTTTCCAGCTCTGCACCGATGTTTTTGTGTGCTTTGTCATTCTCAGAATCAGATGATCCCATTGGGTCTCTCATTCCCAATTTATAATGCTGTTTGTCACCTAAGGGTGCATTTCGTGGATCCTATAAAGTTCTTGATCTCAATTGAACCGTTAGCTATCACATCCTTAGCATTACTTGATTTCAATTGAACTGCATATAGGTTTCATATTATTTGTTAAGAAAGTTGTATTAATTGGAGACCTAAATTAGACCAAATATATACTTCGATAAACATGCAATAACTCAAAAGTTTAAGACTATTGTTGAGGGTTGTATTAATTATATATCAAAGCTAAATGATATTTTTTTTAACTCCAAAATCATTTTACTATTTGAGTCAAGTGCAATCTCTAACATCATGGATACAAACATACTCCATTAAGTTTGTATTACATGTGGATTACACCAATTATTTTATTATGAATGGCTATACCATAATAGTGATATGTTAATCACTTAATTGGAGCTACGAAGCTCAATAAGAGTTTGCTAAAACTATCAATATGTATACTAAGATTTACTTAACCATGTTAGGGCATGGTATAAATTTACCAAAACTTTGTTCAACCACAATAGATTGGCTCCTCCACATCTATTTCTTATGCTGCTTTGTTTGATTCTAATTGAATTACTAATGAGAGAGTTACGTTTAATGAAAGCCCAATATATCTTTTCAAATAAACACACAATAATTCAAAAGATCCAAATTATGAATATGATCTACAATAATTATATATTAAAATATTAATATTACATTTAATTCACAAATAACATTAAAATGAATTATAAATAGTATTTAACAGTCTGAGTAATAATTGAGTTAAAATAATTAGAAATCACAAATAATTCATATGCTGTGTTCGAGGGCAGACTTTCAAAAGTGTTGTTTTTACTAAAAAATACAAGAATTTTATAGAATAACTTCTATAATTTCTTTTTTTTTTCAAAAAAATAACATTTTCAAAAATTAGTTTTTAAAATATCATTTTTAGAAACATGTTTTCAAGTGCACGAGCCATCGCCAAACAAGGCCATAACCTGTACAAACTGATCTAGCAAGTACAGACCAAAAAACAATTCTTGACAATAAAGTTCAATACTTCCCTTTCCCGGAAAACAAAGTTGCATCAAACCAAACTCAAATTGCTGATCAACTTTAAAACAAACTCTTCAAAGAGAAGGACATTGGGATGGGTTATCTTGTTCCAAGATGACTATTGGACGAACAAAAATCGTTTGGTAGAAAAGCAAATAACACAGAATGCTCTTTGGATTCCAGTTAAGCATTTTGTTATTTGTTTTATCAGGAGAAGTGCCACACTGATCCCAATTAAGGTAGAAAGTTGAAAACGTAACATTTGCAAAGCACTTATCTTTTATAAAAAAAAAGTGCAACTAATTTGATTGTCTTCATGAATCTGTGTTGAAAAGGAAAGAATTTGCTGTAAAATACATATTAACTGAGAATTTTTCTTATAATAATTAAACAATTGATGTTTGCAATTCCTAGCAAAGAAAGAATTGGAACTTCCCATACCCAGAATTTAGCTTTGCAACTATGGTTTCCCTAACCTTATTTTCTTATATTTATTTCCCTTTTCTTTAAGAATCCTAACTTCATTCACTTGCACATTGTAATTTCTTCTTGTTAAATAGCATTCTATAACTTTATTTTATTTTTTCCGAATATCCAAATGCAGCTTTCACTCAGGTAGCAAAAGACATGATGAAAACTATTTTAGGGGATTTTTTTCTAATTACCAATTGTGCTCATTAGAATCTTTTGTTCTTCAATGATAACAATTTTGCCACATGAAGATTCTGAAAAAATAATTTGTCTACTTACATCTAACTATCTTTTTAATAAGCAACTTTTCTGAACAATTTATTAGTAGCTTTTCTAACTATAATAGCTACATTAAATAAATCTTAAAGCTTTTAGCAACAGTTAATTATGATTGAAAAGAATATTTTAAAAATGGCATTTTATACAAGTAAAAAATGAAGAAATTATTGAAGTTATTTGACAAACTTTCAATGTTTTTTTAAGTTAAAATGGAAAAAAAATTGTACTTCATAAGCCATCAATCCACATTATAGTCTAAGCCTAATATTACACAGCAGCAATCGAGCAGCTCAGATAAGCAGACAATTGCTGCCTCACACACCACCAGATGCATGCCTTCACCTTAGTGACTTCCATGTAGATAAAAGGTTGCAAACTTAAGTGGTTTATTGAACTATGTCACTACTACTTGTGTTTGTTTTCCAATGGGCAATGACCTCAAGCTCCACTTGGAGGAGTTGGCCTGCACAAAATCCCTGACTGCTCCCCACAAAGGCAGCTCAACCCAAATTATGCAACTTTTTAGCTTTTTGATTTAATTAATATATAGGAAAAGCTTGGTGACATCGGATAGGAAGGAGTGGCTATGGGTTAAAAATCTGTGTTGGAGATGGCTTGCTAAAAGGAAAAATCTTCAAGCATTTGTGATGACAAGAATGTGCATCCGTTCGGTTTGGTACGATTCATTGATTGGTTAATTTGATTGGTTTTCAGATCTTCAAAGCTATAAGCTGCACCGAAGTGAATATAGATGAAATGGGTCGAAAACCAAGATCTTAGATGACATAAATTATCATTCTGGTTGGTTTTTGGATGGAAATATAGCTTGAAGAAATGGGTCTAAAGTTAACAATGCGAGCTGAAAACTAACCCAAATGTAGAATGATACTCCAATCTTTTGATCTTTGTATTCTAGATGGAAAAAATCGAAACAAAAATAGAAAACGAGCAAAGTTTCTACCCAAAAACGACGGTTGATAGCTTGAGGATGCCATTTGTTTATGAATTTTGAATATGGAGGCTGATAACTAAATGGTTTAGGAAAAACTCATTCGTAGTTATCTACACATAATGATAATTCATTGCCAGCAATATTAGAGCTGCTATTCTATTAATTTAAATGTTAAACCTGCTTGTCGGAATCATTTGTTCATCTTTTAGAATTTAAATTCAGAAGCCTCTCAGAAATGATGTGTGTTTTCTGGAAATAGGAAAGGAGAGAAGATATCTGTGAATTTGGGCGACACATTTGCAACTTTATTTCAAATAGTACAACGTTAAACGGCAAGAAACAAAGCAACATGAAAGCAAAGCCTCGAAGAACATTGGTTGTCCTTCGAGGTATATCATTAAACTTACAAAACAGAGGATATGGAACTGTACTACTCTTGTAGCCAATTTGAAGATGTGCCTTTAAGCTTCTAACGATAACAGGGCAATCGACGAGGCAGACGAAGAAAGGTAAAATACAGAACGAAAAATTACGCGGGGGGGGGGGGGGAAAGAGGCTAAGTTAAATCTCCAAAAGCTCCTCCTTCACCATCGACTCTGTATTCTTGCCTCCTCTTGTTCTTCCCCATTTGTTGCTTGCAATGGAACCTTTCCATCACAAACTCCAGCTAAGCTTTATTGCTTCACATCGACCGCGACCTTCTGGTTGTTGGCTTTCGCCTTCTCAAGTTCGACTTGGTCTACCTCGATCACCTCCAGGATCTGTGCGTTTCCTTCAATGGCACTCTTCACAGCTGCAAGCGGCAGAGCTATGGCCTCCTTCTCCTTCTTCTCCTTGCTCTCCCGGTACTTCCCCCACAGGACAGAATACAGCCCTCCTACGATTAGAACCGCCCCTAACACTCTGGATTCAATCAAAGGTATAAAATTAAGAGCGGGAGGTAGAGCAGAAGAGGAAGAGTAGAAGAAAGAAGAGACTTTGAATTGCTTAGGGAAAGTTCACTCTTTTCTTACCCTCCCAAGAAGATATTCTCTTCAAGCACGAAGGAACCCATAACGGCCACTATGATCATCATCAAAGGGCTGAAAGCCGAGGCAAAGACCGGTCCTTTCTTCTGAATAACCAATCCTTGCACGTAATACGCAATGCTTGAAGTCACTATGCCCTGCAACACTAGGTGTCCCCCTAATTAGTTATCTTTCTTTTCCACGCTTCGTTGTAAAACGTAGAGAGAGAGGGAAAAAAGAAGACGAGCTTACAGCATAGGCAGCAGCGAGAAGATTCATGTCCAAGCCAACGGCCCAAACTCCAGCCTTCCTTCGCTCCATGAAGAGGGTGACGATAATGGCTTGCAGAGTTCCGACGAAGCAGATCAGCGTGGTGAGGGTAAGCTGAGCTGTGTACTTCTTCAGCGTTGCGGCCTTCATTTGTGAAAACAGAGTAATCCAAAATCAGCATACGAATTATGGGCAGGAGAAAGCTGTTTATGTGTACCTGAAGAATAAAGAGAGAAGCCCAAGCAAATGTGGCTATGATGAGGAAGATGGATCCCCTGATCCAGTCCTTCTCGGAATCCACGGTGGCGGCTGGTGAGGCTCCGCCCTGGCGAACATGGATGTGCTTCGTCCACACAAACTCGACGATGGGTCCCTTGTAGAGAGTCATGAGCATCGCCCCAGCCACGGTCACCAGAGTCCCAACCACCTTGGCTTGATATATCACCTTCTTGAGGTTGACCTTCTCCATCCTGCCTCAAATGGAAATCTAACGCTTGTTAGTCCCGAATTCACTCTACCTCACAGGTTATCTCCATTCCAGGACAACTCTCACCTGCAGACGACGGCCATGACGAACGTCATGGCGGGAAGCATGTTGCTCATGGCGCAGGAGAAGGTCGGGGAGGTGAACTTGAGTCCGGCGTAGTAGAAGTTCTGGTCTATAACGGGACCGAGCAGGGCAAGAACAAAGATTTGCAAGAACATGGTCAGGGTGATCTTGGGTCGAACTTTTCTGCCATTAAGTAAAGCAATACCTTAGCAACAGAGATGAATATATCAAACCAAGATGAGATTTTGATGAATTTAAGATGTGGTTATAGTTAAAACCTTTCGAGTATGAGGGCGAAGGGGGCAATAGAGAGGGTGGCGAAGGCATGGCGGTAGACCACCAAAACGTAATGGCTCATGCCGTGGTTAAGGGACACCTTGGTGATGACGTTCATGCCAGCGTAGCCGAACTGCAGGGATATCATAGCTATGTATGGTTTGCATCTCTGAAAGATGCTGTTGCATCCTTTCTCCTGGTTCGCTTGGCATGCCATCATCAAGCTTTGCTTCCGGAGAACAAGAAAGCAGAGAAGAAGCTGGGTTCAGTGCTGTCTTGGTTACCTCCTCGCCATTCCCGATGGTTTATATAGCAACAAGTGCAACCTCAGTGGGCCCTCGTACATTTTTTTTGTTGTCTTACGCTCACATTCGACGTCATTTTTCATAAAGACATGTAATTAATCAATAGCTATAAAAAATAAAAAAAAGAAATAATTTTGGCATTTGGATGACACGAAGACCACATTAAATCATGAATAAGTTTGACAGATTTCTTAAAAGGAGCATGAAAAGTTTGATAACAAATCGGAGAAAAAAGCTGGGTTCATCTTAATCTGTAAAAGAAGAAAGACAAAAAAAAAATATTTTGAAAACTAATTTTACGTTAATACAAGGAGTTTTTTTTGATATATTATTTGATAATTTTGATATTAAAAACATTAAAAAACCACTACTATTATATTAAAAATTACTTTAATATATTTATATTTTTACCTGTGGAATCTGGCATAACCTAGCTATTACAATTCTATTTATAAAGGATGGCATGCAAGTGAAATCTAGTATAACTTGAGAATAAATCAACACAACAAAATCTATAGATATATTAAAAGAGAATTTATTAGTAGACAAGATTTAAAGAAAAATAATAATTTATTAACTCTTTTTTTGTGGAGATAATGATTATATAAATAAAATAATGATTTTTTTATTTTGTTTATTATTTATACAAAAACTTTATCTCAAGAGTTTTTAATAGAAACTTATTATGAGAATTTAGAAGGTGAGATTAAAGAATGAGAAAAGGGAGAGAAAACATAATTAGAGAGCTTCTCTCTAGTTATTGACCTCCTTAAGTTAATCCCTTTGGTGGATGTTATAGCTAATGAAGTAGATGATGAGTTTTGATTTTCCCTGAGAATGCAAGGGAGTTATAATCATTTCTTTAAGTAATTTAACTACTTGAAGTGTGTGTAAGATAGGATGGGTATTGCTATTTTATTAATTTTTTATCTAATAGTTTTTTATAATTGTATATGAGAAGAGAGTTACTATCATTATTGGTGAACTTCAAAGACCGCTTTGATGATAATTCATTTTATTGGGATAAATTATGTAAATTATGTAAATTATGTAAATTATGTAGGAGAGAAGCCTCACAAGGTTGACTTGAAATGACTTAAATTTAAGCATTTTATCTCCAAAAGCTAGGCCTTAAGAGTTTGACTTTGGGTGTTTATATCAAAAAGGTTTGGTCTGGAGTACTTGGATATTGAGAGTCTAGCTTTAAAAGTGTAGGTCTCATGGGTTTAGCCTCAAGCACTTAGGTCTTGTGAATATAATCTTGAGCACTTGGGTCGAGATCTAGCTTTGAGCACCAAGGTCTTGGGGCCTGACCTCAAGCACTTTAACATTGATGCTAATCATATCGCTATATTTTTTTATTGATGATTAACATTTAACTTGGGTAAATTTTTGTCTTCATTTGATCCTTGAATTTTTTATAATATTATTTATTTTGTAATAAAGAATTATCTATAAATATTTACAAGAAAGTTAACCAATAGTGGTAACATACAATTTTAAACATATGAAGAGGTGATAACTTATTTAATATGTTATTCAACTTATCTTTTGTCTCCTTAAATTAGGTAGAGTAGGGTTTATGTTCTCATTGTCTTGTTATTTATTAGGAGCAAAAGATTATAGACATTGGTTGAATTAATGCCATGTTCAGCTTTTTTGATACGTTTCTAATGAGAAGAAGAATACAACTTAGAAGGAAGTTGAAGAACAATGAGATTGAAGATGTTTCTTATAAGAAATTAGAGATCACGAGTGTTCCAAAACAAATGCTAGAGGTATTATTGGAGAGTTTTCTATTAAGCACCTTTGCATAGCTTTCCATTAAAAATTTTGGAGAGCATACTTCTACTTTACCTACGATGGTGCCTCATTTGGGACTGAACAAACGTAGTCTGGAAGAACCACTTATCAAGCTCATTGCTACCAAAAATGTGGTCAATAGATTTTCTCAACTCCTTTGATGTTCTCCTAATTTCCAAATATGGAGGTAAATATCATTCTATGGATGCATTATTGAGGCCTTGAAAATTTTAGTAGAGTTGCATAGAGAGAGAAAGATAAAAAGGGTAAAAGAGAAGAGATTTTAGTTGCTTCCTTGAAGGCTAAATTAGTGGTTACTCTACCTCAATGTGATAAGGATCTGCATATTAACCAAGTGGACAATAGGCCTCTGATAGAAGACATTTGAGGTTTTTTAAGTTCAATGTTATTGAACCTATGATTATCATCTTGGATGACTTGAAGGGCACACTATAATAATAGTGAGTCATAGCCCACAAGTTTCTTGATGAAACACTGTCACTAGTTAAGGAGATTATGAATGATTAGTATGATGAGAATTCATCTATATGGGACATAAAAGGATAATTTTTTAACTAAAGGCTATGACAAAGCTATTGAGAGATCCCTTATGTTGAGTTAGAAGAAATCCAAAAATGAATGAGTGCTTTAGATGCAAAAGGTCATAAAGGATATTAGTAGATCCATTCTCTTGATAGGCACGTGATGATCTATTATACATCAATAAGGTTTTGAATATTACATCTCATTCATGGTTGGGAATGATATGATTTCTCAAGATTGCTTAAATTTGTTAGAAATCATAGTGCTTTTGAGAAGTTGAGCTTGAAGACTATAAAAGATAGAATTCGTATCCTTCAAAAGATCTTGAGGAGTTAGTTCGATAATGCATTTTCATAATTTTAGTTTTTGGCATTTGTATTTGCTTTTGATAACCTACAATAGTTAGCAGGAATAAAATAATAATAGTTTTTTCTTGAAAAGTTGCACACATTTTCAAACAATGTAATATTTTTATCATTTTCACAAAACCTTAAACTTTTGGATTGATTAGCTTGTTATAGCTAAGTTATCAATGGTCTTTGATTATGAAAGAGCATTATAAATCTAACAATATCCTTCATTCTTTAATATAGGCACTATAATCATGAAGAATAGAAAAATAGTAGTGTCAAAATAACCAATCTCCACCTGACCCATGAGATTATGTGATATATTCAAGGGATAGAAAGAAAACTAGTTGAGTCAAAATTGGTTTTCTCCATTCCCTAAGTGTACATAATCAAAGGATGAGAGAAAAAATGGCTAAGTGAGAAAGTGATGTCAAGAAGAAGAGTTGTATTTTTACTTCATTACAAAGTTAGATTCTTATGAAGGAGAGCATGTGAAGGCAAGACTTATTAAGACCTTCACTCAATAGAATAAAGGTGAAGGATAGAAAGAGGAAAAGTAAGGTTGGATTTCTAAAGACCTTATTATAATGTAAGGATGAAGAAGGAACAAGGGATTTAGAACTCATGCCTTTATATGATAGAATAGCTGATCAGGAGATCTATTATAAGTTAAGACCCAAAGAAAGGTTTGAAGTATTCAAAAAACAAAATAAAACAAAACAAAACAAAAGGAGCTTCTTGCACTCATGCATGTTTTTTATGAGCATTGTAAACGGACAAAAGCATGTGTGGTGCTAATTTGGGTCATGCTCATTGCACATAGCTAGTAGGTGTATTGATCCCCTCATGCTTGGGAGCACTTTGGGGTTTAGTGGTCTCATGCACCACTTACCACACCCACCAACACAGATTTTGCATGTGCACAGTGTCAAGGGTGCTCAAATTTTTGTGTACATGTAGGGTGATCCTTAATTTCTTATGCACTTCTTAGAGAATTCAATCTTCTTATAATAAGAACTCTACTTTCTTTTTTCTTCTTAGTTTCTCATTATTTCTCATACTTAACTTCCATTATTGCAAATCTAATAAGGTTTACTATCAAAGTCTCAAGGCAATAACACATCGTAAATATTTCAATAGTGATGAAGGAGAGGACACAACGACTAGACCATGCTTGTCGAGACCTTTAAGTAATATATCAATGATGAAGGAGAAGAGAGGAAGGAAATACCATGCTTCTTATGACCTTAATGTAATAGAACAATGATGAAGGAGAGAAAGAGAAGTCAAGAATTTGTATCTTGAGACTTTTATGCAATGAAGCAGTTATGAAGAAGAGAAGAAGTCAAGAGTCTTTAAAGTCCTTCATGTGATGGATAAGTAATGAAACAATGAATAAGAAATGAAGATCATGCCTTTAAAGACACTCATGTGCTAAAGTAGTGACAAAGGAGAGCAGAAAGTCAAGGATGAATTGGTCAATTTTTAAATAATTCATTTAGTTTAAACGAGCTTTAGTAATGAATGAACATTTGCATCCCTTATTCTCAAGCCAAGCTTGATAGATTTGGAGAGGCATGGACATAAGCAAGATTAATTGGGAAAGAAGCTTAATCAATTTTGTTCAAAAAGAGATAAAGTTTTGAGTGTCTTTAAATAGATTCACACTAGAGATACATTTCTATTTTAGAAAAGATAAATTATTTATCTTTGACCATGAGCACTTTCACTATTTATTAAAATGTTTTTATGAACTTAAGTCATATCTTTGATAAGTAAAATAAGAGAAACATTTACACTAAAAATAGCTAGAATTTTTTCAAGTGATCCCTATTTTGTGATTATGGAAGCTTAACACCATTCTCAATGTAGAGTTGGCAAGTAGATGGCCTAATAATGACTTTAATGAGATATATTTTGTCATAATGGGAGTAATCATATTGAGATCCTCTTGGCATAGTGAGGCTTCACACTTCTTGAGAACAAGGTTTTTAAGAGGCATTTTTTTATGTGCTTGTTAAAGTTTTGTTCCATAATTCCAAATTTATTGAGTTGATTTACATTAGCTTTTGGTTCCTTTTTAGTGAATCTAGCTTGGGTCTATTGATTTCCTTATTTGCTTGGAAAACTCTGAGTCACTTCAAATCTTCTAAACTCAGAGAATAGAGTTGTCAATTTCTCCTAAGAGCATAGATTTAAAGTTATATACTAGAGCAAATGGTAATTTTTTTGTTGTTATAAAAGGTGTGATAATCCCACATCACATTAAGAAGATCATAAGCTTAAGTGCCTTTCTTTCCTTTGAGATAAGGATATAGGATTTCAACAAGCTCTTATTGGCTACCTTGACTCAACCATTTATTCAAACATGAGTAATAAAACCATATTTCATGTGACAACCATATCTTTCTTAATGGATTTGAACAAGATCTACTCTCTTAAACTATTGAAAGAGAGATTTAGCTAGTGTTTTGAAGGCTTTGAGAATTAAATTATTAGTCTTAGAAAAGCCATTGAATTGGCTAATGACTAGTTGGGAGTCACTAAAGGTTGAAGATAATCTTAGAGCAAACTTTACATTCATGGCTTCATAATTGTCTTGTTTGTTGATGATGAAAAGGGAAGTTTTAATACTTACTGTTAGGTTAATAAGATGAATCCTATAACACCTTGAAATTTCTTTTTATATATAAATATTTTTGAAGTGTTATAAATATTATAATTAAGGGTGTGAATGATATTAGTACATAGGTTTTTATATTATGGATATGAGAGTTTTAGTTTGGAAAGTGTAATCATAGATCTTAAAATGTATCTCATAAAGTGTGCACTATGCAATATATTTTAAATTTTGAAAATAATCATATATTTGGATAAAGCATGTCAAGAAGAATTCTAGTTGTTTATTTATCTATTTTCAAGGTTTATGAACTTGTGAATTTTGAAAGAAAATTATTAAGAAATGCAATAACTATGTTAAAAAAATCTTGATCAAACATTTATTTCTAAAGCTAATGTCACACCCTTCCTAACCATTCTATTTATTAAAACTCAATAATACAAACAAGTAACAAAAATTATCAAGTTACATTAGAATATGTAAAAAACTCAATGACACAACAAATAATTTGGTAAGAGATGCAAAAACATTTAACTCCATTTTTCAACAAAATAAGCAACAAAAACTATAGTAATGTACATTCATATCTTAGATATTATTCACAATGCTGCACACTTGTATAAGTATCCACATATAATTCCAAACACATAAGATACAAATCACAAGAACACCTAATGCAAAACTCATCAAAGAGATCCACATTATTGACTCTCATGAAAATATACCACATGCCTCTAAGGGTCCCTTAGCTTTGTATGAATTTGTGTCCTAACCTATAATACAAGTTAATGAGCATAACAATCTTAATAAATAAATTGATAGTTATAAGTAGTAAAGAAAGATTAAATACTATTAATCACATACCCTCGTGTGGTGATTTGATGATAACATGACCATTTACTTGCGTTTACTAATTTGTGTTTTAAGAGTGTGATGAACAAGATTAGCAAACATGATTGATGATGGTTAAGATCAACATAGCTTATAATACGATAGAGGAATTAGCTACTTTGGTTAAGGAACATCTTTTGATTATCTATCTTTTTCCATTAGTGAACTTATTTATATTTTAAAAATTAAATAAGAATCTTCCTTGAATCTATAAAACTTGAAATTTGGGATATTGTAGAATGTTCTTTTATTCTCCTTACAACGTTGTTAACAAAAAGGTAATTGGAAAGGCTATTAGTGAATTGAATGTAGATGAAAAGCACAAAAGTGTAACTAAATTCCAAGGCTATTAGAATTTTGCATTATGGTTTATTTTCTTTGATTAAATTGTTGTTTAATGAAATATGGACTAAGTTGTAGGCTACTTATGAGGGTACCTCATAAGTGAAGGAGAACAAAATAAATACATTGATACATGACTATGAATTATTCCATATGTCATTTGATGAAACTATTAAGTCAATATTTACTCAATTTACTAACATAATTAATTATTTGTCAAATTTGGGAAAGATTTTTTCTAATGTTAATTAGGTGCACAAGATTCTACATGTATTGTTTTAAGAATATGATCCTTTGGTGACAACAATCAAGGTTGGCATAGATATTTCTACACTCTCACTTCATGTGCTCTTAGATGAGCTCATGACTAATGTTAGGAGTTGGCTAGAAGAAAAGATGAGGAACTCTCAGATGAAATTCAAAAAGGCGAAAAGAGGAACCCATGTTATTGAAGGCTAACTTAATCTCCAAATTCAAATCCACATACAATAATGAGGTCACTTTAATTTCTTATAGTTCATAATATATACTTCAATGGTGTGTTACAGGTAAACATGCTAACAAGGAGTGGAAATCAAGATTCAAAGTGCAAGCCAAGGGGGAACCTATTTTCCATGAACGTAAAAAGTCTTAGCATAGACTTCTCGACTATTTGATGTATCTTGAGAGAGTTGGGAAGTTTAAAGATCAAAGAAAGAAAAAGAAAACAATGAAAGCTAAGTGAAGTGGCTCTAATGACTCAACTGAGTCTTGATTATTTGTGGCTTCATTTACTCCTCGTTGGTTTTTTTGTGGATCAATCTTGTAGGGGTTTTCACCTACCATTCATCTAATAAAAGTTGTTTATAGTCAAGTAAGCTTGATCATCTAACTGGGATGGACATAGATCCAAATTTGAATAGAACTAAAATTTATAGTGTTAGTTCCTTATAACATTTACTTCATTTATTTGCTTCAAACAAAGTTCTTGAAAATAATTAATACTTTACTCTAAAAATTGTATTTCACTCTTAACTGGTGGCTTAAATATTCCTACAAGTGGTATCAAAGCTCGTTTGAACTAAAGGAAGAAATTCTTGAGATAAGATTAAGGTGACTTCTAATATGATAGAGGAATTAACTGTTTTGGGTGAAAGAAAATCTTCTTGCTATCTACTTTTGTTTAAAGGTGAATTTTATTTATACTAAAAAATTGAATAATAATCTTCATTGAATCTATAGACCTTGATATTTGAGACATTGTAGACCATTTGTTTATTTTAATTACAAACATTATTAATGCAAACGTAATTAGAATGCTTATTATTGAATTGAATGTGGATGAAAAGAACAAAGTGTAATTAAATTCTAGGGTTGTTAACATTTTGTATTATGGTTTTTTTTATTTTTGAGTACTTATAAAGGTACGTCAAAGGTGAAGGAAATCAAAAGAAGTATTATAATACTTGACTATAAATTATTTATTCTATATGTCACCTAATGAAACTGTTAAGTAAATATTTACTTAATTTACTAACACCAGCAATTGTTAATCAAATTTGGGAAGCAATTTTTCTAATGCCAAGTAGGTGAACAAGATTCTACATGTATTACCAAAGGAATATGATCCTTTCGTAACAATAATTAAAGTAGCCAAAGATATTTATATGCTTTCACTTGATGAGTTCTTAAGTGAGCTTATGACTAATGATATGGAGTTGGCAAGAAGAAAAGATGAGGAACTTTCAGTTGAAAAAGGAAAAGAGAAAAAGAAGTAGGAACTCATCACATTGAAAGCCAACTCAACCTCTATATCCAAATCTTTAAATAGTGATGAGGTAGCTTTAATTACCCATGGTTTGTCATGTTTACTTCAATGGATTGATGTAGATAAAAATGTTAGCAAGGAGTGAAAATCAAAAATTCAAAGTCCTACTAAGGGGGAACCTACTTGTCATGAATGTAAAAAGGCATAGGCATATATGTTATAATTGCTCAATTTATCTTGATTGAGAAGTTTCAAACTCAAAGATAGAGAAAGAAAGCAATGAAAGCATATGGAGTAACTCCAGTGAATCATCCTTAAGTAGTTTTGTGAAGAAATAATGTCTAATTTGTTTCATGGACAAAGGTGGTCATTTTGCTCCAACTTCCAATGATGATGAGGTAAGTTCTTCCTCTTTTGATGTTGATTATGTGGAACAATATATTCAAATATGCCTTAAGTATGAGAACCTAGCAAATAAATACAAAAGTTTGAGGGATGAGCATAATAGATATCTAGGATTATGTGAATTTTAATATGATGTAAATGCTAGATTGCATGAGTTAAAAACTATAAGAGATGAACTAGTAAGTTTGATTCTTCACAATTCAAAATTAACCACCATATTAGATGAGTTCAAGAGAGTTCATTCCTATTTTCATTTGTCACCCCATAGTTCTCATACTCATAAATCTTTCACTCATTCAAGTGCATCTTAATCTAGTACACTCAAATGCATTATTATTCGAAACTTGGATATACCTCAAGTTGTTATAATATTATGACAAATGTTCACTCAAAGCTTTTAGATAAGCATGTAAGTTTGAAAAAACCATTAATGAACCAAAGCTTGAACTCAACATCTATAATTAGAATTTACTTATTATGTACCAATCAAAACAATAATAAAAAAATTGAAATAAATAAAAACAATGCAAAACAAGTTCCATCATACCATAAGATTTTTCCTATCATACAATACAAACATTTCTAACAAGTTTAACATAACTATATGAGTCTTAATTCATCGTATTATACAATGAATGTGTCACTCATGACGCTTTAGAACTAGATTTTTTAGAATCTATTATACCATCAGATATTGCCCATTATACAACGTAATTAGGATGAGCAATGTGGATTCATAGGACTAGGTTCTTTAGTTTTTGTTGTACAATATAATTAAGGTATAAATTCAACCCTTAAGCTCAGAGTGCTTAATTCCTCATATAATATGATTTTAACCATCATATATTATGATTATGTCAAGCTATATATATTGATGGGCTTCTAAGGCATTGAAAGCTCTAACATATAGAATTCAAAGAATTTTTTGAGGATTTGGTGTATGATCCCTCATGCGATGTTGTTGCATTCATTTTTGAGTGAGATATCTTAAGTTTTGATCATAGTGAATGTTCTCTCCATTATATTCCATGTCTCTCAATTGATTCCTGCATCTTCCTTGATTTTCATGTCACTATGCAAAATATTGGAGTTTATTCTCTTCCAACTTTTATACTCTCTTCTAAGGTAATAGATTTATTTTTAAGCATTGAATACTTAAAGTTGATATGCACAAGTTAGGATGCAAAAAGTATTATTCAACTAGGTGTGTTAAATCTTATTGTGTGAAGTGTGTATGATGAATCCAGATGAGTGAATGACCACAAACCAAGCAATCACATCCCTTCACAGGTTATGAATTTGATGAGAATCAGTTTAATAGTATTTTGCATATCATGCAAAGGTTTCACTTGGAGGCTACAAGTCTTATTTGGACTCAGAGCCAAGCCAAGAAATATTCTTTTATTTCTCATTAGTCTCCATTATCATTATCATTGTGAGGATCAATTATAATCAACCATTATTTATTGCACATTTCACTTTATATTCAATCTAAGTCATCGCTCAAGACGTCCCATAAGTCCACTGGTATAAAATTTGGTTAAAAATTACTTCAAAAAAGGCTTAAAATTAAGTTTTTTATTATTTTTTAATGTCATTCGCCAACAATTACCGTATTACCATTGCAATCAGTAACAGTAGTCACAACTTGTGCTACTAGCTCCACTCGTGTCGACTTAATCCATGAACACATCTGACTTGACAATGCACGTAGACCCATCAACCCGCACTAATTCACTCTGACCTGTATCAAACCAAAAGCTACCCCTTCTCCCACTCTGCATCAATCGAGCGACCAATTACTTCATCGCCTATCGTTACCACCTAAAACACATGACCTGTTAGAGAACTTACGTCAATTAATTTTGTAGCTTTTTTAGTTTAGTTTTTTATCATTTTTTTCTAAAAATTTAAAATATTTATTTTATAATTTATGTTGACTTTTGAAATATTAAATATCTTTTAAGATTTCAAAAATATATCCTTTTATATTCTTAAGTTAAAAAAAGCACTATTAAACTATTAAGGTTTATAAATAGGAATGCTCACCATGTAATAGAAAAAAGATGAATATTTTTTTAATAGAGTAAAGAATTATTGTAACCAAGTTTATGTGATACAAGTGTGTTGTGTGCAAAATTCCAACAATGTGATTTCAAAGGTGACTTGAGAAGCTAAAAGAGAGGTTTAAAAAGGAGATCCTAACCTATTATCCAACATTCACAAGAAACATTAAATCACTAAGAAAGTGCTTAGCCACTCTAATTCATATTTTGAAAAATTAATCATCGCATCAAAGTTTTCAGTTTGTGCAAGTGACCGTATGATTTCTTATTTGGCCTTCTGCAAACTTCACTTGTGTACTTTTCCACTTTACCACCAACACCAATGACTAGGTGTAAATTATTGAAATCACTTTTCCTTTTGGTTAAGATTCTTTATGTTAAAATTAGTATAAGTTCTTAACTTTTAACGAAGTTCTTACTTAACGATCCTAAGATTTTTTATTCTAAACATAAAACCTTTGAGTAGGCCCAAGGATGGATATATTACTTAAATGTAAGCCCTTGTCAATTTTATATAAGCTACAATAGGTATTTGCATATCATGCTTCATCAACTTTGGTATCAAAGCATGTTTAGCTTTAGAAACTTATGTATTTTTTAATTGATAATTAAACAAGTACCTTTTAATTTTGTATATTGATTTTTAATTACTAGAAGTTATTAAAAACTTATAAAAAAAATCTTATTTTTATGTCATAATATTTCTTTATTTATATTATCTCTTATTATTATATTTTGAGATTTATTTTATTTTCTTTTTTATGATTTCAAATTAAGAATTTTATTTCAACCCATTAATTTATGACCATTAGATCAGGAAATAATATAAAATGTCTGATTCTTGACCATCACAATCAACCATGGATCAAGTAATACATGCAATTATAAAACTAACTCCTTCAATGCAAGATCTAAAAGCAACATTAGAAACATGCATAGACTAATTGTAATAACATATATATAGTAGATAAGATGAAACCTATATTCAAGTAGTCTATAACAAGTGGCTCCATAGTTGGAGAAATATCCTTTGAGAATAAATCTAACCAATTAGAACATCAACCTAAGTGTTGAGATACTCTACATACCTATGATAAAAGATATGGTAGGGATGATGATCATAGGTTAACATGATTAAAATAACAACTCTTACATTTGATGGTACTTTAGACCTTAGAGCATATCAAAGTTAGAAAATGATAATGGAGCATTATTTTGATTAGTGTGATCTTAGTGAGCTTTAAAAGTATTAATTTACAAAAACTAAACTTACATCACATGCTAGATTATTTGTTCACAAATTTGAAAAGCAATATCTTAACAAAGATTGAGCATTATCCTAATCATGAGTAGAGCAAAATATTTGTTTATGAGCCAAATAAGTAACCATCTTTATTAAGGTAAACTTTTAGATAAATGATAATGTCTATCTCAATATGCAAAGACTATTAATAAATACATTACTAAATTTGAGGATTCAATTTGAGTAGGATTGTCTCAATTAAGCTAGGCTCAAACTGTCCATTCAAGTTAAGTTATATTTGAGAAATATTATTAGTTTAGAAAAGACATATAAAGTGACCCATGATGTAGAAAGATTTAAAGGATTGATTGTTTGTAAGAATAAGATTCCTTCAACCACTTCCTACTCTTAAACTCGTATCATTACTTGTATTGCTTTTATTATTACTACTCCATAAAACACCCATGTCCCATCACCCATACTACCACCCATCAAGTTCAACCCTCTAACAAACCATCTACTTATTCTAGAGTTGAGTGTTATCATTATTATAAGAGAAGGCTTGTAACAACTTAGTGTCCTAAGAGAGTTCTACACATAACCTTAGAAGAAGTAAGAGAAAGTGTTGAAGTTGAGGAAGAAGTTATATAGCCAAATGAGGAGGATGAAGAAGAATTTCAAGTATTAGGCAAAAGTCTTTACTATATTGGAACACCCCTAGTTATTGTAAGATGTACTCTAACTATATCAAGATCATCTGATGATTGGTGATGAACTAACATCCTTAGTATCTTCATTAGAATTAAAGATCAATCTTGTAAGATTATTAAAGATCATGGTAGTTTTATAAATTCCATAGTACAAAATGTTACCAAAAAGATAAGTTTAACACTCACAAGTTGGCCCTATCCATGCGTCATATCTTAGATTAATAAGACTTGAATTTTCATACAATAAAGGTGTTGTATTCTTTTAAAGTTTGGTTAATATTTTAAGAAATTATGGTATGATATTATCCTAATACAAGTAGGTAGACTTATCTTACGAAGGCTTCAGTTATAACAAGATGCTAACATGGAAAAGCCAATATATGTACTTTTATATATGAAGAAAAGAAGATCATGTTATACCATTCACCTCTCTCAAAGAAACTTTCTAACCCAAATACTCTAAAAGAAAGAGATAAAGGGAAAAAAATTGCTTAGTGTTAATTACTAGTCGATATTGAGAGGGATAGCTAATGGTGAGATTATTTAGTTTGTAGCAATTAAGAAAATCAATACTAGTACACAAACCTTACTACCCATCTTCTAACCCTTATTAAAAGAATTTACAAATATATTTTCTAATGACTTGTTAGACACACTCCCATCTTTAAGAGATCTTCAACACATTATGGATTTAGTTCTTATCACCTCATTACCACATTTACCACATCAAGAAAATATATTTGTTTAAGTAAAACTTAAATTTTTATTAACTTATCATCTTTAAATTGATGAATAAAAAATACTCAAAAAAAAAATTAAACCATCTTCTTCATAGCTTAATAAGGGAATATGTTTCAACTTTGGATTATTTGTTATCATGAATTGAATTTACTAATCAGATAATACATTTAAGTCCTTTTAAAATTTATTTTGAAAATCATCCTCAGAGTCTTACTAATTTAATTCTATTGTCTCGTGATTTATGTATTTCTAATTATATTGAGGCTTTTGCACATCATATTTCATCGTCAAACAAATTAATTTAAATAATGAAATATATAAATAATTAACATATGCTTATAGACAACTTAGAAATTCATTAAGGGTGATTATGTGATTATCCATGCTAGGTCTGATAGATTCCCATCAGAAAATCTTAGAAATTTGCATGCATATGGCGCTGAATCATTTAAAATTATGAAAAAAAACTAAGAAATAATGCATATAGTTTGAATTAACTAGAAGATTATAGAAAAGGTACTATCTTTAATATTTAAGATCTTTTATCTTGTAAGGAAACACACTCAATATCTAATGAGCCTTTTAAGCCTTCACCATCATTGTCAAGTGAACTTATCCCACCATTACATTTAGCCTCATCTAGTGAGTTAAGAGATCAAGTGAAGTAAATCTTAGATGATCAAATAATTTGTACACAACAAAGCTTTTTAGTATGCTGGTGAGGCCATCCCATCTCTGATAATACTTGGATTATTGAGAATGAGTTTCACTACTTAAACTTAGAGATGTTAAAGCAGTATCAGAGATTTCATGCAAGCTCCATGGACTTGAGCACTTTCTCACTTAGGGAGGATGATATAGTAGCATCTAGTATATCACGTAGAAGTTTGACTTGGAGAAATACTAATCCTATTCAAACTCAGAGCTATGCTAAGAGTAGCTCATTTACTTATTAGTCTCATTTATCATTATTGTTGTGAGGGTTAATTATAGTCAACCTTTGTTTGTTATACATTTTACTTTATATTTAGTGCATGTCATCTTTTAAACCATCTCATAAGTCTTTTGACACAAAATTTTATTAAAAATTGCTTCAAAAAATGATTAAAATTAAGTTTTTTGCTATTTTTGTTGTCGTCCACCATCTATCACCAATTGTCACCATTACCACAATTGTCAATAGCCACAGCTACCACCTGCATCACACTGATCATGCAACCATCTACATCACTACCTATCATTATCGCTTGAATCAAATATCATGTTTGAGAATTGCTTATGTCAATTAATTTTTTAGCTTTTTAGTTAAGATTTGTTTTTCATTTTATTGAAAAATTTAAAAATATTTATTTTCTAATTTGTGGAGACTTTTAAAATATTAAAATATTTTTTTAAGATCTTAAAAATATGTTGCTTCATATTTTAGGTCAAAAAAATTATCATTGAATAATTGAGATCTCTATAAATAAGAAAGCTCATCATGTTGTAGAAAAAAGATGATAATTTATAATGAAGTAAAAAATTATTATCACCAAACTTGTGTGATACGAACATATTGTGTGCAAAAATCCTATGATGTGATTCTAAAGGTACCTTGGGAAGGAAAGAGACATAAAAAGGGAGATTCTGACCCATTATCCAATATCTATAAAAAAGCATGAAATCACCAGGAAAGTTCTTAGCCATTATATTTTATATTTTGGAAAATTTAATCATTGCATCCATTTTTTAATTTGTTTAAGTGATCATGTGATTTCTTATTTTACCTTCTACAAACTCCACTTGTGTGTGTACTTTGGTACTTCATCACCAATATGAGTGATTGGGTGACATTTCTAGAATGTTTAATTCTAAACCTATAATAACTTTGGGTAGGTCCTTATATAGATGTATTACTTAAACTTAAGCCCTTCTCAATTTTCTATAAGTTAAAATATTTTTTCGTGTTTTATCTTTCATCAAATCACCTCCTCAAGTAAAAGGACCATCTCATTAGTCTCCTCCTAACCTAGATATGCTTGCCAAGATTACTACTTTAGAAGTAAGGATCAAAGAGAATTACAATCACATTTAATAACTTAGTTTAATGATTGTTTAGAGATTCATAGAATTATAAGAAATGATAAAAGAATAGTAATTATAATCTTAAATCCAATTTTGTTCTTTTGATGGGGCAATTTTTGAGTTAGCAATTAAGTTGGGAAACTTACAAGAGAAGCTTAGTTTGCTATGTTTTTTCTTATAATATGACAGCAGACGATTGAGTGATTGCGGATGACTAACAATAGTGAGTGAAGCATTCACATGAATTGAAATTAATGATGACATAATTTACTATGAAATTTGTTTGGATGAACAAAGCAAAAATAATAGAGATAACTATAGAAAAAACAAATGGAACGTTGTTGTCCACCGCTATGGTTGACAAAAATGACATAAAATATGTTAAGTTGAGTGCATTGTGGTTTGTCATGCATTGTTCTCCCAAAACAATATTAGCTTCAAGATTATCAATCCTTTTAAATGATTAAAAAAAAGAAAGAATAATAAATTATGATTTATAGGGAGCCATTTTAATAATACAAGAACTACAAATATTTGTATAGCATGATGTAACTCATCATACATGCATGTTTAAGTGTTAAGGATGGGTTTTGCATTAAGAGAATAATGCCAAAAAATACTATATAATATGATGCATATCTATCATATATAATGATCTTAGATAGGAGTTACAAATGATGATGGAAGATCAAACACTTTTATAAACTAGATAATCAAATCATTTAGTGGTATTACACATTATGATCCATATGATTATATGAACAAAATTAAAAATTACATGATTACTTGTTATGCACCTCAGGAAAAAATTAGACATTAAATATCCATTTGGTTGCTTTAAATGGCTTGTATGCATTCTTACACTATAAATAGAACCTAACAACACTTAATGAAGATCTAATGCCATTGTATACATTGAATAAGAGAGGTGTTTGTGCTTCAAGCAAGTTGTTTATTATTCACCTTTACCATTGAGCATTGTAACTACTTTAAAGTAGATTTTAGGTTCCTCTTTCTCACATTTCATGTGTTGGGCAACATTGTTTCATGTTTATTTTCATATAGATTATACCACTGGATAACTTGGCCAAGGTTATAAGTTTCTTATGAAGATTTCATTATAAAAGTACTTATGTTTGAGTTCTAGCCATTCTTCTAATTGACGTATCAAAGTCTTAATTATTTGTGGCTCCTTTTTTTCACTCATCGGTCTCTTTATGGATCAGTCTTATAAGGGTTTTCACCTACTAGTCATTTGACAAAATGTGTTTATAGTGGAGTATTAATTGTTACTAGATTAGAATAGATGTAGATCTGAGTTTAAAACAAATCATTGAAAAATTATGATGTTATTTTGTTATAGAATTTACTTTATTTATTTACTTCATTTAAATGTTTTGAAAATAATTTATAGTTTTCACTAAAATCTATAATTCATCTACTCTTATGGCTTAAACATTCTTACAAACACAATAGGGAATAAATCATCAATAATAAATGAATAATAAACAAATATGCATGACATCTAAGAAGTTCTTATAAAAATATATCACTAATATGTTTCCTTAACAAAACTATATGTACATTATTTAAAATGAAAAATTACAACCAAGGTAGAGCATAATACAAGTTGTTGTGCACTTCAAAATTACCTATTAATGAAGGATGATATGTTAAAATCTATTTTTAACTCATTGATAATAGAGAAATACTTAGGTTCAAGTAATAAATTCATACAAAGGCCTACATGCTTTAGTTTTGAATCGAAAAAATCCAACAATCAATGATCAAGTAAGAACTTTCTCAGAAGCTAAAGACTTGCACAATTCTTTAACATGAGGGATCTCAACCTAAAGAGAGAGTGGTTTAGTAACCTACACTAAATAAACTCAAGTTGATGGTGAAGTTACAAGGTACACACAAATGAAGTTCTTAGAATACAAAAAAAGAAATTCATACATTCTCTTAAATAAACTATAGAATAAGATAATTAATCCCTTTAAAAGATGAAATAAAGAGTAGTATGGTTAAACACTTTCCTAGTGATTTGGCACTTTTTGTGGATTCTGGATAACGGGTCTAGATGCCCTATTTTGGGCCTCTCACTCATCTTCCCATTGCACGTTCAGTATCACATCATTAGATTGATTGCACATGACACACTCATATCAAATAAGCTTGGTGGAAACAGTTCATTACTTCATTCCAAATTTTATTTTCTTACAACTTGGTAAGCATCATTATTTATAGAAATTTTAAAGGTATAATAATAATTTGATAAACTTTAGAATATGAAAAGACACTTAAAAAAACTAAGAACCATGTTTTAGAATTATTAAGGTCATTTAAGAATTCTAAAGGTCACCAAAAAAATTTTAAAAAATTATAATTTGAATTCTTCTAAAAAATACCTTGAAAAGTTGCAAAATTAAATACAATAAGTAGTTTCCAAAAGACATGCATTTTGGGTGATGGTCTAACATGTGACAAGTCAACGAGCTACAAGATCGATGCGACATAAGCAAAGAGGCATGGTGATGCCTTAGGTTTTGTTTATGGATGAGCGTGGGTTGGCATGGGTTAGCTCAATCTGATAGGTTGGGTTCATAGATATGTTAGATCAATACGAGTCAGAGTGGATCTATGAGAGTCAACATGGGTTGTCAATTTAGTGCTGGTCGAGTGGATTTGTGTGAGTTAGTAGAGTGGATCATGTGAGTTGAGCTAGTATAATGGATCATAAGAGTAGGCTACATGAGTTAGTGAGGTGAGCAAGCTACATTCGACATTGTGGCAGTTGAAGATAGCAGGCAGTGATAGTAAAAGCCAAAAACATTTAATTTTAAGTTTTTTTTGACAAAATTTTGCATCAATGAATCCTTGGGACTACTGTAGAGATGTCATGGACTAAATTTTAAGTTATAAATATCTATAAAACTACTATTAACCTTCAAACAGCTAAGGTAAGGTGTAGATACAAAGGACTTGACAAACTAATAAAAACTCAAACTGAAATATGTGATAAACAAGGGCTTTGTTATAATTAACCTTTTTAATAGTAATGATAATGGAGACTAATGAGAAGTAGAGAAGCCAATCGTGATAGGACACTGAGTTTGAATATAACTAGTATACCTCAAAGTAGATTTACGTAATATGAAGTATGCTTTTGCATCACCCATCATAAAGATGTTTTCAAGCTCATAGATTATTGATTTGTAGATAAGAGTGATTGTCATAGAGGTCTAATCCACGTCATACATCTAATCAAATAATACAATTATGATGATTTAATTAATTATTTAGTCAATATAATATGGAGGGTACAATGCATAATACTTGATTTGATGATAATAAAACTTCAGAGGTTTTTTTCATGACATTATATTAGTTTGAGTGAGCTGACTTTATTATATGAGAATGTATTTGGCTGATCATCAGGGTGGACAAATTGCATGCCGTGATAGGTGCTAGATGTGAATAATGATCACTCCATCCTTTTATTAAAAAAATAGTTAGCGATTAAGTATGATGATGTAGTAATGTAAATAATACACTATAGTTCAATCATTTAGTGGTGATATTTGATCATACTTGTTTGATGTAGTATGTGGTCCAAATGTTTAGTGATAGGAAGGCTTCAAAATAAGGAGTTGAAATGTTATATGGTACGATTTGGAAAATCATTATGTACATTATTTTTATGATGACAAAAAAACAATCAATATGCAACATCGTATCATGGTCAATGTGAAACAACCTGGCATCATATATTATACAATGTTTAGATGTATGATGAGTGAGCTTTATCCATAGTTATTAAGGCTCTACAATGTGTTAGAATGCTATAAAACTCTCATGTGCATGTTTTATTCGACTGAATGACCATATCTGCAAGTGATGTAGCTTTTTTGTTTCCTTCTTTGTGAATGTTTTATTTGATTGAATGACCATATTTGCAAGTGATGTAGCTACTTTGTTTCCTTCTTTGTGAATGAATCTCCAATCCACATTGATTGCTTTTATGTCTTGTTTAGTTTGCTAAATGCATTCAACTAATTTTTAATTAATTTTTTGAGACTCTTGAATCATTTTGAACAATGTAACACAACTAAATTCAATCATAACCATTGTAATTTTAATGCTCATGCATACTACCAAACCTTTGATAATAGTAAGTGTAGTTACTCCCATTACTAAAGATTTTCTAGCACAAAAGGCAAAAGCTTCAATTATAACCTTCGTGATCATGGATGGTTCTTTCAAAGTTGGACTGCTCAATCTTACTACTTGTTAGACCATGAATTTTGAGCTTCATTTCGTTAACAAGTGGCGAGATCCAAGTAACAAATTCACATGTTTTAAACCACATGAACTTTAATAGAGGGACTAAGCCCAGTTGTACCAAAATCAGGTCCTCTTAAGACATTTGCAGAAGAGGAAAGCATTTGAAAGTGTTGTAATAACTACAATTATTTTTTTATAATGTTCATGTCTAATTGGCTTGTTTTCATATATTTTAAGATTCCCAGCTTTCTAAGCACTCCAACATATCAGTAAAGTAAAAATATGAAAAATTTTACTAATTATTGAGTTCTTATTAACATGTTACCGCTAACGTATTAAGATTGAAAATTATTGAGTTCTCATTAATTTTACTATTTCTTAAGATTGAAAATTTAGTTTCTATGAAATCCTTGGCTACATTTAACACATCATAAGTAATAATACCCAAATATTGAATAAAAAAATGGCCATTACTTGTTGTCTTTATCCATTGAAAACACTACCTTTTTTATCTCCTCCACTGTGAGATCTTTTAACAACCATTTGTTGTCTTCCTTAGACATCATAGATGGTATGCAATTGAGAAACTCCTCATCCATAGTTACATATTAAAGGACAAAAATGTTTGGAAATACTGGATGACAACATCCTAGATTTCCTCATCTTGATGTATCATGTTTTTAGTGGATCTTTTATGCAGCTAATAGTAAGCCTTAATTTTTTGACTTTTATAATAGCTTGAAAGAATTTTATATTCCTATCCCCTTTAAACTATCTTTTAACAACCTTTTGGAGCTAATAAATTTTCTCTTTCAACTCATCCAAATTAATTGGAGCTTTAGGAGCATCAGTTGGCACTTTTGTATTAGATTCCTTTTTATTATGTTTGCATTGAAGTGAGGTGTGGCCCTGCCTACACCAAACCATATAATAGCTGGGTAAATTATCATATTATATATACTGTTATAACCCATTTGCATTATTACCACTTTTTGTAATCCTGATATGATTAAGAAATTCTTTAACTAAATCCACTTTAACACAAACTCTAGTCACACTTGGTCTAATTAAGTTTAAGATTACAACATCCACCTTTAAAAAGTTACTAATTGTTGATGCTAAGGGGTGCAAGGATACTTTGTTAAAGAAATGAATTGGTAAGTACTTAAAGAAGACCCAATCTAAGACTAGAGAAGGCTAAGTGTTTAGATGAAAATCATGTTGCCTCTTAAAATCCTCATTTGAAAATCCATAATATTCCATGATTAATGAAGCCGACATCTTAAGAAATCTTCTTCCTTTTCAAATCTAATCAAAACATGCTTGTTTTCCAAAGAACCTACTTTGACCTCATCCAAAGATCTAATTTTGTTGACAACCTTTTGAATGATATATATACTAAGGCACCCATAAGAGAATTTCCAAATTAATGGAGGCATAAAAGGGGTGTCTATTTTCTTAATTGAATCTTTTTGAAATATTATTTTAGGTTCACCTTTGAAGGTCATCATTAGTTTGATTCAAATGTATGATAAGTTAATTGGACCAACTAAAACCTTAACAAAAGAACAATTGGGTGAGGAGAGGCACCCTAAGCTTGTCATGGGAATAAACAAACAGAAATGCCCTAATTCAATTTAATTGAATTAAGATAGATGCATTTCATTATTGTCAGGCATGCCATAGTCGTGTGGGAATTGGGTTTTCTATCGTGGAGTTTGTTCCCAATCTCAAAGAAGTTTGGACACCTTCCCAACATCTTCTTGTCAAATTATTACTCTATCAATAATGTACACATGAATACTATACTCATTCTCTTTTCTTTATGTTTTCATCATATAGTACTTATCTTTTTCATCATTTTTTATTTTTATTATTTCACATCTTTTAGTATTTTTCAAAGCATAGTGTCCTAATTTTTCAAAAGGTCATCATCCCTACTCTATGGGATCCCACATCATCATGTAGCTATATAAGATCATTACATACTTAAACCTCTACCATTAGACATATCATAACTGGTTAATAATCTTAATCATGTCATCTCTACTCCTCATTATCCTACATGAAGTATAAGTGATAGTAGAGCTCAACTCATCAAGGTTATGCACAAAGTCTTGGAGATGATAAAAAATGATGTTTAATGCCAATTTATATATCAAGGCCTTGTATTAAGGCTTAATGATGACAATCTTATTTCATCATAGCAAGTAGTAGTGGGATAATATCATAAGAAAATGATGTCATCTTCTTATCATTTTTTATTATATCATAAATAGATCATTAGGCTCTTATAATGTAATATTATTGATCATTCCTTTTTTTATTCATTTGCACTTCCTAATTCTATGTTTTGGTACTTATAATAATTAAAATGAAATCTACAAGTGCATAAGATTTATTTCATTTGCACACATTCATAAGGTGCTAATAATATTCGATAAAGGATAGAAACATATGCACATTATCACACCCATCTTATCTTTTTAACACAATGATAAAAATAATGAAAGCAAAGTGAGTTAAGTTAGAGTTTATACAAAATATAGAGAACACAAATTCAACATCAAAGTTGATAATAAAACTAAAACAAAATCTATTTCTCATAAAAAAAACCATAACTAAATATCATTTGCATACTACAATAAAATTCAATAGTATTATTCTAGATATAATATCATATATAGGATATATTCATAATAATTCCTCAACAAGTTACTTAGCTCACATGTCACTCTGATCACCTTCTCTCTCCATATTTGTGACATGATTTATAATATAAGAAAATGAGCTTCATAAAGCTCAACAAGTGAATTTTATATATTGTAATATCTTAAAATAAAATGAAAGTAAAGAGTGGTAATGAAAATAGCCAAACATCTTTGTAATAATCATAAGTAATGTTGTAAATAAATAATAAGTAACATGCTCTATTTCATAAATGTGTATGAAATATTTTCTACTTCTAAAGTAAAGAACATATGAGATTTAATAATCACACCCTGTTCATTGTCTTTTAACCTTTATCTTATGTTTTTTCTTATTTTTTTATCTTAATTGGCCATTAATTTTCCTAAATGACTATTATCTCATAAGCATGACTATATCTCATCTTTATTAGGCATCACTTCACTTCATATCGAGACCTTAATCAATAGGCATTTCATACCTAACTAACCACTTTAATCATATTATCTATGCAAATAACGTTTGTAGCATATCAAGCTTTGTACAAAGAATTAATGATAGCTACAAAAATTTCAACCATGTTATCTATGCATATCTTGTAATCAGTATAATAAGCCTTGTATAAAGTACTAATGGTAGTTGAAAATCTCTTGATCATATCATATCTTTGTATGTAAGACCTTATACAAAGTATTATTGGTAGTAGAGAAAGATACCTTTCATTGGATATCATAGTGTAATATATAACAAGTGCTTATACAGTTCATCATCATTTATTAGTGGCTAATCATATGTCATGATAATCATGAGATAATGTCTTAATGAAAAACAAATTTTATCCATCTTTCTTTCATATCATGATATCTAACCATGTCAAAACTCATATCATATCATAACACTATTATAACTTCCATGCTCATGAAGCTTATATAGCCTATTATAATATTTACTTTTTCACTTTTTATTTTTTATCATTCTTCTCTTTCCTTATATTTTGATAGTTTGTCTCTTAGAATACAATATATATATATTCTTATATTTGTAGCATATACATACATTTCATAATTATTATTGGAGTGTATATGTATAAGGATGTCATGATAAAATTGTCAATTAAATAAAACTTGTTTATATTATACTTAAATTTGCCTACCCATTTTTAGGGATTACTTTGGTTCATTCTTCCATCATCTTCAATTTCTTACGAAAATGAAAATGTTACAAATATTATTAAAATTTTAATACTATTTCTCTTTAATAATATTGGATTTGCAAAATCACCCAAAACTTCTCAAATCTTGCATTTATGATTTACCATAATTTGGCTCAAACGTATCATACACTAGCTTAAGCACTACACATCAACCATAAATGACTATCTATTTAACTGAACAAACTGTCCACCTAGGCTCTTACATACCATATTCTTGAAATTGACATATTATCTACTAGCTAATGTGCTATATATTGAAACTTGATGTATTGAAGGTTATGCTTGGGATGGACACCAAATGCCAATGATTTTATGTGTTTCTTCCTTAAATATCTTCTAAGCTTCAAATAAATAGCAATATTAAGATCTTTAAATATTTACACACTATAAAAGCAATAGAATTTTCTCTAAACCCTACAAATTAAAACACATAAAGGCTTAATATGTACTTTATCTCCAAAACATAGTTTGTGTTAACTTGACTTTATTTAATCTTAGTAGGAGAGTAGTTATATCTCCTTTTCTCAAGGTTTTTATAGTTGCTCTAATTTTCCTTTATTTTTTCTTGTCATAATAACTTCATCTACCTACTTTAGCTCTTCCTCTCTCTCTTTCCTTTTCTTATCATTCTCTTTTCCTTATTCAATTGGACTTACCAAAGCTAAAGATAAGCTAAAAGCCCATCCTTATCCTTTAAATAAAATAAAATCCATTAATTATTATTATTATTTGAAAATTCAAAATAATTCTACAAATTATAAATTATATAGTAATTAATTTCTTATTAAGAGCTCTTCCATTGGTATGCCCAAACTACAAATTTAAGATAGTTTGCAAATTAATATGTTCATTGAGATATAATCAAAATTGAATATTTCAAATACTCTAAGAATTGTCAAAATATCTCTATATATATCAAAGTAAAAGCATCATGAACTCAAATACATGTATTTATCATTTTATACTTTATTTATCCATAATTAAAATTTGTTACAATCTCACTATCTAGTAAAAATTGTCTTAAAATTTAAAATAACTAAAATTAATAGCATTTCATATCATCTTTAACTTTCTATGTTTCTTCTTTCTCAATTTGATTATTCTAAAGTTGTTTGATGATGTGAATTACTTCATTTCTTAAATTAGTATTGTCTCATTTATCAAAATTTTCATTGGTCTCTCTGATATGACATTTCTTTTGAGTCACATTAGATGATATGATAAATATCAAGTGCATATTTTCTTAATAATGAATTATAGAAAACATTACAAACTCTGTCCAACTATGGAAGTAAAGCCACTTTATATGCAACTTGACCAATTTTTTCTAAAATTTAAAATGTCTAAAAAAATTTGAGTCATAACTTTTTAGCTTTACCAAACCTAATCACCCATTTCAAGGGACTTACATTTAGAAAGATATGCTTGCCTTAAAATTTAATATTTTTATGCTTTGAATCAAAGCATTTTTCTTATATTAGGAGTCCAAATTCTTTATTTGATTAATCTCACCTTTTCAATGGCTTCATAAAATAAATTTAGCCTTATTAATTACTTTTCTCTACCTTGAAATTAGCATAGAATAGTTTGATTTTTTCTTAGATATAAAGCTTTATAAAGAGCCATTCTAATACTAGCTTGGTAACTATTATTTTAAGAAAATTCTATCAAAGATAAATAGATCTTTGATTAAATTACAAATCATAATACATATAAACTCAACAAATCCTTTAGGATTTTAATGGTGCATTTTGTTTATCCATCTATTTGAAGATGAAATGTTCTGCTAAATCTTAGTTGGATGTCAAAGGTTTATGCCAATTCCTTTAAAAATATGATATAAAGTTTTTATCCTTATAAGAAAATGATAACTTTTAGTATACCATGAAGTCTTATAATCTAATCATATAAAGTTTGGCTAATTTTTCTATAGATTAGTTTTTTTATTTACTAGAAAGTGTGTTGGTTTTGTTAACTTTTTGATAACTACCCATATAGAATGATGGCTTGTAGGGTCCAATGTAGTCTAACAATAAAATCTATGACACCACACTCATTTTTTCTTTCTAGAATTGGTAAGGGTTGTAATGTGCCATTAGGCTATTTGTTGCTCACTTTTTACTTGTTAATAATCTAAGCACTTCCTAACATAAGCTACAACATATCACTTCAGTTTAGGCCATTAATATCTTTGCTTTGAAAGGTTTTATTTCCTCTAGGATAGATACCATACAGAAACATATGAGTTTCTAATGATAGTAGTTGCCACAATTACTGATGTATAAGAATGTACACATAACCTTGACATTTCAATAAATCATTTTTTATTTAGGGTAAAATCACCATCCATCCCTAACTCTCTATATCAACTTCTAAACTTCTTCATCTTAAATTTGATCTTCATTAATACATTCAAGCCAATTAAGCATTAAAAGAATTGGTATAGAAATTCCATATTTATTTATTTTTCCTTAGATTGGACAACAATGGTATAAATATTTGCTTTTTAACTCAATAGATCAAGAACAACATTAGCAAAACATGACTTTGATGAATTCAAGCAACCTTCGTTGTCTCAAATTCATGACGTTTTTGAATGAATAGGTATTTCAAGCTATGATAATCTATGAAAAACTCACATTTTACTCTATACATATAATGTTTCTAAATTTTTAAAGTAAACATAAGCACAACCAGATTTAAGTTTTTAACTGGATAGTCACTTTCATGGGGCTTCAATTACCTAGAGGTGTAAGCAATGACTTACCAAATTGCATTATCTCATAACCCCTAAAATAAAGCATTACAATAAATTTCGTATCTCTATTCCTTCTGGTATAATTGATACTAAAGTTGTTAATTTTCTTTTTTTAATTTTAAGAAGAATTTTCATAATCAAAATGATACTCAAATTTTACTACTTTTTGTGTCAATTTTATCAATGTTGATGCTATCTAAAAGAAGTCCTTTTTTGAAATTTTTGTAATTTTTATCTAGACCTTAAAACTAAAATTTCAAAAATAGTAATGGGTCTAGGTCAATATATAATAATAATAATCTTTTGAGGGTCTACAAAGTTCCTTCTACACTTATTACATGTCTAATGAACACCACTTGGGATAACTAGAATTCATATTTAGAGAATTTGATATAAAAAGTGTTCTCTTAAAATGTTTAGAACCATTTGAAAATGATTGACATGCTCTTCAGTGTACTTTAAATACATAAGTATATCATTGATAAACATGATCACAAACTAATCCAAAAACTTATAATAAATCTATGAAAGTTATAGGTGCATTCATGAGAACAAAAGACAATACCAAGAATTTATAGTGTCCATAGCAAGTTTTAAAAGCTATTTTAGTAATATCTTCTTTTATTTTTATTTGATAGTACCCTAATTTCAAATCTATCTTAAAGAATACTAAAGCACCTTGCTATTTACCAAATAAATCATCTATCTTTGATGATATATATATATATATATATTATCATGCTTTTTTTTATTTCTTTATAGTTTGTATGCATATTAAGATTACAATCTTCTTTACAAAATGAACAAGTGCTTCTTAAAGACAGACACTAGAGAGAATGAAGCCCTCATATAATAATTCATGTATTTGCATTTTTGCTTCTAGAAGCTTGGCATGTGCCATTTGGTAAGGAACCTTTGATATAAGCCAAACTTATGATAGTATTTGTACTTCAAATTCAATCTTCCTATTGGGAGGAAAACTTAACAATTTATTTTGAAATATATGAAGATATATAAAAATCATTTGTGTATCCTTTGGCACTCCAAACTTTTGATTTTCAATTAACATATGTAATAAACATCTCACTGCCTTGTAGTTTGTGTCTTTTACATAGAAATAAGTGGCATTCTTATTTCTTTTCTATAGTGAATTATGTCTTCTCCACTTGAAGCTTGAAAATTTACCTTCATTTCAACACAATTTACATACACTTGATGTTCTCATAACTAATCCATGCTTAATATTATATGACCTTCTTATAAAGCTAATGCAAGCAATAAAAAAATTACATCTAATCTTTATTTCTCCTTAAATGAATTTTTTCAATCTAAGTTCACTCTTATCATGTAATTTTATCAATAAAGATTATTCATTTATTTTGAATCAATAGATGATGCATTAAGAAGCATAAGATGGAATATGGATGAGTGAGAGGTTCCATAATTAAACTAGATAATAACTAATAACTTTTTAAAATAAACTATACTTGTGATGACACTAGTGGAGTGAGAATTATATTGCTACATGATAATGTGAACCCTATATTAGGCAAGTCTAATTGAAGATTGTCTTTTACCCATATGCTTGAAATTATAACAAGAGTTTCATATTTAACTGTTAGATCACCCTTGTATTTATTGAGTCTAGGCATAAATATTTAGTATTTTATTCTAATAAGTTTGTTTAGTATAAATCAAGTTTAGTTTTAAAAAGTAAGTTATACACCTTTAAAGATGATAAATTAGTGGTCTTTAAAGAACCTTGGAAGGTTCAGCAAGATTCAAGGATTGAAGACATGTATATCAGCTTTGATAAGATTTTTTTTATTATAAAATAAAATGTTAGTTCCTTGATATAAGGCATACTCTATTTGTATCAATTTCAAATCCTACATAAGCATCTAATTATTCAATCATCTTCTTGATTTAGGAAAGAAATAGGATTCTATTTTTGATTCCTCTATCATTTTGCTGGATAAATCTTACTTATATACTATTACCAAATTCCATGTTAATTTAATTGCTTAAATTAAATAAAAAATAAATAATAAGTTTATTTAAATTTTCATAATAAATAAAATTAATAAAATAAATAAAATAAAAAATTATTATCATATCCCAAGCTTATGCCTAAGTGTAAAGCTCTTGGGCTGAGCAAGCTAGAGTGGGCACTCGCAAGCCTCGAGTCAAGAGACAATCGAAACCAAATCAAGTCAAACCTGATCTCGATGATGATGCATTCCTAAACTACATAAAGTAAGACAAAAGATTGAGCCAGGCAGCACTCAAACCAAGTATGTGCATGAGTTGAATCAGATCCTTACACGAAATAACCTGCATGTATTGAGTATGCCCAGTTGATGAAATTCTAAGCACACAAGGAGGAAGCCAGCCCGAGTTAGGCCTTCATATAATACCCACACAAATAATTATAAAGTATAAAACTTTTTCTTATGCTGTAATGTGGGGCAAAGCATTTGGTACTTGTCTACTTCCAAAACTAGGAGCGACTGAACACCATCCAATCGTGCATTTTTTTGATTGTCGAGATTATCTCTACATTTTAAATAGTGATCACGATCCACCCACACCTTCTATGGATTTTCATCCATTCAATCACTAATTAGACAGACTACTACAAACTTGTCCACCTATATCCTTTGCTTCTCTACTCTAAGTGAATGAACCAAATCACATCTGACTTAAGTGAATGATCTTACTGTTTTCATATTTTTAAATATTTTTATTTTAGTCGTGTGGCTCCAAATTATCCATTTTGAATTTTATGACTACATTCATCCTTGATTTTACCATTGACTAATCAAATGATCTAGATCTTATCTGACTTGATCTGATGGACTAGATCTAATCCTCCTTGATCCAATCTTCCATAACTCATTTGCTTATACTATTTTTTTATCTAATAGTCTAAAAATTCTTTGATTTGATCCAACTTATCCAATTAATCCTACGTGATGACTAATTAATTTGTCATTATTTGTACTATTGTAGATAGCAATTTTAGAATAATTTTTAAGTCATTTGGAAAAACATTTGTAAGCAATTTGGAAGTAGTTTTTTAAACAACTTTTACTTTACTTTCTAATGGCTATGACCAAAAGTTTTCTATAAATACCTAAATATTGTAAATAAAATAAGTAATGAATGTGAATCAATCTTCGAATCTTAATAAAATATTGCTCAATATTCTACTGACGTAAATCTATTAGTACTAGTAGTAATTACGACTTATTCTTCTCAAATCATCAAATTTTTTTAGCTAAGCCTTGCACTTCTAAATTTTTAATTTCCCATTTATGTTCTTAATTTTAAGATCAGTGTATCTTATTATATTAATCATAAGTATAAAAAGATTTATAAACTTATCAAAATTTTTATATGTTGTATTTTTCCTTTTCTTTTGGATTGGGTGGCTTGACATTTGCAAAATCTCGAGTTTGGTTTGATCTTGTAAAAAATTGAGTTGGGTTTGAGCTCACAAAAGCTCAAGTTTTAGTTGAACCTGTAAGAATTAGTTTGTTGAAGGTGAACCATAAGATAAAAATCTTAAGTTGTAACCTTTTGTTAGTGGTGTGTTTTTCTCTGATCTCAGTTGGGGGTGGACGTAGGTTCTAGTTTGAATCGAACCACCTAAAAATTTTCATGTCTCATTTTAATTTTTAGTTTTTTTTCTTTTATCATATTAAAAATTAATATATATATATATATATATATATAGTATTTTTTACCAACACAAAATTAATTTTGAAAAATAAAATAAAAAATAGTAATAATTATTTTAAAAGACCATAATTCACCCCCCTCTTATGGGATTCTCACACTCATTTTCACTTCAATAGGTACAAAAGCAGGCTCCCAACAAAAAGTGAGTCAAATTACTTGAGTGATCGATCGTGTGTGTGTATTTTGAATCTTGTTAACTATCATTTTCACTACACACTTATTATAATTACTCTCTTATCATTTTTGTATGTATTCCAAAATATGTTTTTGTTAATTGTTTTTATTAAATTAAGTTTTTCAATATGTCTTCACCAATGATTCATGTTAGTGTGACACAAAATGAAAGATCTTCTTTGGTCTATCCACCATTATTTAAGGGTAAATTTTATTTATATTAAAAAATAGATTTAAAATTTTTACCAAATTAATTAACTTAAAACTTTAAGAAGTGCTCACCAAACTATGTGATAAAGATTCATACACAAATAAAATCAAGTCTTTTAGTAAACTTAGTAGTGATCAAAAGAGAATAATATAATTAAATGTTAAAGCACTCAATTATCTTCATTGTGACATATCTTCAAGTGAATTTAATCAAGTTATGAATTTGTATACCATACATGAGGTTTGGAAAAAGTTAAAAGTTACTTATGAAGATACTTCGCAAGTAAAAAAAATCAAAGGTGAATCTTCTTATATATGATTATGAGCTATTTAAAATAGATTCGAGATAAACTATAAAGAAAATGTTTATATGATTTACTAATATTACTAATAGATTATTAAATCTTAGGAAAGTTCTTTCTAATATAGAGCTTGTAAGAAAAGTGTTAAGGATTCTACCTAATGAGTATGATCCTCTTACCACAACTATAATAGTGAACAAAGACATAAATAAGCTCACATTTGATGAGTTACTTAGAGAATTATTAACAACTAAAATTGAGATGAATAGAAGAGTTGAAGAGGAGGCTTCCACTAGCAAGCTAAAACATGAAGCAAGAAAAGATGAACTATTAGCATTCAAAGAAAGAAGAGAAGATTTGAATGCACCTTCCATTTCTTTTATGAATTTAGAGGAAGTGGTAAATTTTCAAGTTAAAGGTTTAACTAAAAATTTGGCAAAAAATTTTGTAAACAAGAACTAGAAAAAGAAGAAAAGAAGGGAGAAGATAAAGACATTAAGACATTATGAATTTGGTCAAATTGCCCATATTAGACAGGATTGTCCACAACTCAAGAACATCGAAAGAAAGGAAGAGAAAAAGAAGAGAATGAAGAGGAAGAAAGCTTTTCAAGCTACTTGGAGTGCTTGAAACAATCTAGCCTCCAAAACATCAAGTAATAAGGAGGAAGGGATGATATGCTTCATAACAAATGATGATGATTCAAGCACATCAAGTGAAAAAGAAGAGAATAAAGTAAGTTATTGACCTCATGAAGTTCTCGAAAGTAATTATATAGAAGTTATAAGTTTTTTTAACTTCTTTAATGTCTGCACATAAAAATTAACAAAGTTTTACATAAAAGAACTAATCTTCTCGATTTTTTTTTCATGAAAGAAGATAAGAAAAAAATAGAAATACTTCAAATTTGTGATGAAAAAATTCTATGATCATTGAGAATACTTCTTTGAAAAAATAAATTATTAATTTAAAAACAAAAATTTATTCTCTTGAACATAAAAAATTTCTAATGCTTCTTATTATGATTTTAAGCATAAATATATGTCTTTTTTTAGTATATTTAATAATATTTCATGCTTTAGTATTGTAGAAAAGGGCATACCATCATGGGTTGTAACATTAGAAAAAATATTTCTAGTTCAAAACCTTATTTCAAATGAGTAATTAAGAATGATATTATGAATGATCCTATGGTGAATGTTAGTACTCAACTAAAGCTTGCTTGGATAGATTAGAGAATAGAAAAATTAATAGAAGTTGTCTCCACAATCATAGTGTAGATATATAATATTTTGGAGACATTCATAGGTTAGAAATAATTTACTTAGAAATTATTTCTAAAGAAAGTATACAAACTAAGCAAAATAAAGTTGTATTTTATGATTACAAAGTTAAAATTTTATAATTTATGTAACCTACATAGAGAAAAAATCAAGATCAAGCTCTTGGGTGTTGGATAGTGAATTCTTAAGACATGTGATTAAAGATCGATTAAAGTTTATATCAATAGAACGTAGACCAAACAGATGAGTAACCCTAGGAAACAACTTTAAGAAAAAGATAATTGGGATTGGTAATATGGGTATGCCTAACTTAATACTTTTAAAAGTTTTTTTAGTTGATGGATTAAAATTTAATTTTATTAACATTAGTCAATTATGTTATAATGATAGTTTTTTAATTTTGATACTCAATATTATAAAATATTAAAAGGTGATCAAGTATTATTAGTTAGAAGAATAAAAGGTGACACTTATTAGATTATGTTTGATAAATTAGAAGCTAGCATAATAGAATGTCTTATTATATATTTAAGTGAGAATAATTTATGAAATAGAAAACTAGGTCATGTAGATTATTCTATTTTAAATAAAATAAGTAAGCTACACATAGTTAGTCCTCTTAAACCAAATAAAACTAGTTAGAAAATATGTGAATCATGCCAAAAAGCAAAGCAAGTTAAATCTTCTTTTAAACCTAAAAATGACTTAACCACTAGTAGACTTTTAAAGATAGTTTATTTAAACCTTTTTGGACTCATAGAACATTTGAGTTTAGGTAAAAAGAAATATGAATTTGTGACTGTTGATGATTTTTCTAGATATACTTAGATTATATTTCTTAAGAGTAAAATTGAGATATTAAAAAACTTTGTAAATTTGATAAAAAAAAGTAGAAAGACAAATCAATCTCAAATTAATTTGTATTCAAAGTGTATTCAAACTAATCTAACTTGAACACGTTTGATAAAAAAAAATATGTATAAAAAGTTTCTTAGGATACTATTCTTTTAGAAAAGCTTATAAAGTTTATAAATTAAATATTTAAAAGGTAGAGAAAATAATCCATGTAGTATTTGATGAATTTATTAAAAAGTAATAAAAATTTAGATGAAGAGATAAAGTTTTTGAAAACTTAGACTTAAAAGAGGAAGAAAACAAAATAAAAAGTAAAAAAAGAAGACAAAGAGATTAGTCATCAATTACTTAAAGATTAGAAGTATAAAGATTCACATACAAAAAAAATTAATAATAAGAGATGTTATTCAAGGAGTTAAGACTAGAACTTATATGAGAGAAATTAATCATAATACATTTATATCTTTCATAAGATTAGTTTCAATAAAAGATGAACTTAAGATGATTATTAAGTTCAAATAATGAATGAAGAGTTAGATTAATTTGAAAAAAAACAAAGTGTAGGAATTAGTTTTTAGTCTTAGTGATCAACAAATGATTAGAACCAAATGGATATTTAAAAATAAATTAGATAAAAATAGAATGATCAATAAGAATAAAGCTAAGCTTATTGTTAAGGGCTATAATAAAGTTCAAGGTATAGATTTTGAAGTCATTTGCACCTCTAGCATGATTAGAGATTATTAGACTTCTCTTAGTATATTCATGTTATAAAACTTTTAGATTATTTTAAATGTATGTAAAAAAGTATGTTATTAAATAAGATAATAGAAGATCTGTATATAGAATAATCTCTTAATTTTGAGATCCATGTACATGTTGATTATGTATATAAGCTTAAGAATATACTTTAGGGCCTTAAGTAGGCTCTCTAGATTAAGTAATTATCAGTTGATAATTGATTTAAGAAAGAAAAAGTGGATACCATACATTTTGAAAATCTTTAAATGATCATTTATTGCTTGTACAAATTTACATAAATAAAAATGTGTAAAGAATTTAATGAATTAATAACAAGGTAGTTTGAGATGAGTATATGATAGATGAGATGAACAAAGAATTATTCAAGAAATTTGGGTATAAAAATATGAAACATAAAAAGACTTCAATGAATCAATCAATTCATTTAGACTTAAACGAAATTAGAAAACCCATTGATTAAAAACTTTATAGAGGTTTTATTAGATCATTACTATATCTCATAGCTACTAATCTAGACATCATATTTAGTGTTTTCTTAGGTGCTAAATTCTAATCAAATCCTAAGAAAAGCCATCTAAAGGTGATTAAATCATTCTTCAAATATTTAAAAGGTATAATGAACTTAGGTTTATAGTATCCTAAAAATCCTCTTTCATGATATCTCATAGGTTACACAAATTTAGACTATGTAGATTCTAGGATAGATAAGAAAAGTATCTTAGGTATGTGTTAATTACTAGGAAACCATTTAATTTCATGGTCAAGCAAGAAGCAAAATTAGATAGCCCTATCATCCAAGAAGTTGAGTATGTAAAGGATGGAGGTTTTGTTGACCACGTATTATGGATAAGACAACAAGTTCAAGATTATGATTTAGATCTCTCATGTATTCTCATTAGAATTAATAATACTAATATTAGTGCCTTGGCCTTAGCAAAGAATCAAGTTCATCATTTTAAGACCATGCACAATAATGTAAGATACCATTTTATTGGAGGTTAAGTAGGTAAAGGTTTAGTAGAATTTAAATATGTTTCTACTAAATAAGAATTGGCTTACATTTACTAAATCCCTTCTAATCAAGTAATTTTAAATCATAAGTCAACAACTAGATGAAATAAAAATTGTATAAATTATACTTCTCTTTCGATGATGTCAAAAGAAGAGAATGATCATTATTTTGATAAGTGAGTGGAAGCATGTAGTAAAGGGGAGCATGAAGTAAAAGAAAGCATAAAACTTTTCATTTTTAATACCTCTTACTATAATAACATATTTTTTCTTGTTATATTTTTATCTAAATATTTGTCTTTATCATCATAAAAATAGGAATAATATTAGGTCACCCTTGTATTTAATGAGTCAAACCATAAATATTTAATATTTTATTATAATGGGCTTGTTTAGTATAAATCAAGTTTAGTTTTAAAGAGCTAGCTATACACCTTTAAAGATGATGAATTAGTGGTCTTCAAAGTATCTTAGAGGGTTAAGCAAGTTTCAAGGATTGAAGATATACACATCAATTTTGATAATATTTTTTACTATAAAATAGAATATTAGCTTGTTGATTATAAGGTACTCTTTATTCATATCAATTTCAAATCCTACTCAAGCTTTTAATTATTCAAGTCATCTCTTTGATTTAGTAGATGAATAGGATTTTATTTTTTAATCTCTCTATCTTTTTTTTGATTAAATCCTATTTATATATCTTTGCCAAATTTCATGTTATGTTAATTAGTTAAATTAAATAAATAAATAAATAATAAGTTTATTAAAAGTTTTATAATAAATAACAAAATAATAAAATAAAAAACTATTGCCACATGCTAAGCTTGTGTCTAAGAGCAAAGCTCTTAGGTCGAGCAAGCCCGAGTAGGTACTCGCAAGCATCGAGTTGAGAGACAGTTGGAACCAAATTGGGTTGAACCCGATCTTGATGCTGGTGCATTTATGAATTAGATGGGGTAGGCAAAGCATTAAGCTAAGCATCACTCGAACCAAGTATGTGTATAAGTTGGGTTGAACCCATACACAAAATAACCTGTATGTATAAAGTACACCCAAGCGATAAAATCCCAATCAGACAGTGGAAGAGCCAACTCTAATTAGGCTTGCATATAATACCTATGAATATAATTATAAAGTACAAAACTTTTTTTTATGTTACAATGTGGGACTAATCCTTTGTGCTTGTCCACTTCCAAAATTAGGAGTGACTCAACACTGATTAATTATACATTTTTGTGATTACACAGTAGAGATCGTCTCTACATTTTAAACAATGATCATGATCCATTTGCATGTTCCATGAACTTCCATCCATCTGATCACTAATTGGACGATTACAAACTCAACTACTTATACCCTTTGGGTGCTCTGATCAGACGAACTAGATCACATCTGACTCAAGTGGATGACCTTTACTATTTTTTCCTTTTTGAAATATTTTTCTTTGAATTCTGTGGCTCCAAATTATCCATTTTGAATCCTATAGAAGTGATCATTCTCAATTTTATCACTGATTAATCAAATGATCTAGATCTCATCCATTTTAATCAAATGACTCATATCTAATGTTGCTTGATCCAACTATCCATAACATATTTGCTTTATATTGTTTTTGATATAATGGTCCAAAACTTCTATGATTAGATCTAATGGATCCAATCAATCTTGTCTATTCACTAATTAACTAGCCATCATTATATGTATCATTGTAAGTAATAGTTTGAGAATAGTTTTAAGCTGTTTGGAAAAGTGGTTTTAAGTAATTTAGAGGCAATTTTCAAATAACTTTTACTTGACTTTCTAAAGATTATGACCAAAATTATTCTATAAATACCTAAACATTATAAATAAAATAACTAATGAATATAAATCAATCTTTAAGATCTCAATAGAGAACTACTTAATACTCTACTAGCAACAATTATGGCTTATTCATCTCAAATAGTCAAATTATTTTTCAGCTAAGCTTTGTAATTCTAAACTTTTAATTTCTCATTTCTCTTCTTAAATTTAATCTTATTGTTTCTTATTTCAATAATCAACAAGTATAAAAAGTTATATAAATTTATCAAAAGTTTTCCTTCTTACTATAGTTTTCATTTTTTTTGGGTTAGACAGTCCAATAATTGTAAAAGCCCAAGTTCGGTTTGGAGGTGAATCATAAGATAAAAACCTCAATTTTTAAGTATTTGTTAGTAATGTCTTTTTTCCTACTCTTAATTAAGGGTGAATGTAGATTCTATTTTTAACCAAACCACTTTAGTATTTTATTTCTAATTTTATTTTTATTTTCTTTCATCATATATATATATAAACAAGATTTTCTATGAAATAAAATTAATTTTGAAAAATAGAATAAAAAATAAAAATAATTATTTTAAAAGTTCAAAATTCATCCCTCTCTTATGTGATTCGTACACTCATTTGTACTTCACTACCTCTACCAAAACCTTCTTTGCTAGCACCATAATTAAAAATTTAGTGTGTCAAAACCTTTCTTAAGGACAAATCATATCTTTATGACCCAATTCCCAACAACTAATATCCTTTATGCTTAAATAATAGGTACTTTAATAAGACTTTTTACACTCTTGGCTTTAAGGTAGGTGACTTTCTACAAAATTCTATATAAAATCTACAACTATCTACATTAGAATCTTGATTGTTATGCCCAAAATCTACTAAATGTTTTATCACTCTTTACTTTTTAAAAACTCTACTTAAAAGGGATTACGCTTTTAGTTACCAAAGATATGCCTTTCATTTTTCAATTAATCTTATGAATCAAGATTCTCTAACTCTTGTTCAATTATTTTTATATTCTCAATAAATTGACATAATCAATGGATCTAAAAGAAATCAAAGAGGCTATAATGGAAGTTTTTGGATGCTAAAGAGAACATAAAGCATCTCTATTCCTTTGGGCCAACCATATTTGGTGCATAGTGAGCCAAGGTAAAGATGTTTCTCTCATAATTAGTACTAACATGTCTCTTTGTATCAACATAACAATATCTTCTTAATTATAGATAAGAATACATAACAATTTTCAAAAAGTTTTTGTAAATTGCCTCTAAGAGATTTCTCTCATTGGTTACTATTTGAATTAGATGAGATGGTGGATTCTCGTCATAATTTAATAGCCGAGAATAAGAAGGGCAAGTTTCACTCTTCTATCACCTAAACAAGCTAAGCCATCAAATATCTTATTCATCTTCTTAAGCCAATTTTCAGCCACTAAGGGATCAACTCCTCTAGAGAAGTGGCAATGAAGCTTCTTATGAAATTGATCGACATGTTTTTTTACTTGAGAGGTCATCGCTAGATCTTCTTATATCCTTCAACGATGAGAAAGGTATTTGTATCATTTATTCCCTCTCAAATCCTTTTTTTAACACAAGTTTGGGATTCAAAATTTTTTAATTTCCTCATAATCCTTCTTCCCTATTGCTAAATCTAAGTCCTTCCTTATTTCCAAATCTATGTTAGATATGTAGATAATAAAAAAAATTTAATTAATGACAAAACTTAACTATATACAATTATTTCATGTGCATGTTAGGTCAGTGTCCATTAAGCTCTCTTTAGGTTTTTAACTTAGGAACTAATATCACCTTATCATTCTTTGAATGACTATTCCCTTTATTAAAACCTAGTAATATGATAGTGGAGAATATCCATCTATATTAGAGTGCATAGAAAACTTGAGGATGCAAAATGAATAATCATAAGTGACAATGATGATGAAAACACATTTAAATCTATTTGGTAGTAGAATAAGTAATGGA